>JAJOZX010003655.1:0-474134 GCA_023014485.1 Bathynomus jamesi | reverse complement strand
ATTATCCACTAAAAATAACTTCAACATAAGCAAAGTCTTTTCAACTCGTCCTGTTGTTTTGAATTCCTTCAGAACAGATTTAGATAAGAAGGTAAACGCTAAATCTTTGGTAAATTTTGTATGCCACCCTAATAACTTTTATTTTTCAATTTTTAGTACAAAAATAGGGCAGAGTGCTAAAACCCGGGCAAATTTCCAGTATAAATTTGTATATATATTTTATTTTTTTATCTATAACATGGTTGAACAATTCTTTTAATCGTGTGCTAAAAATCGATAATTTTTCAATTTTTTTTTTATATACAAAAAGAGCAGAGTGCTAAAACCCGGGCAGATTTCCAGTATATAATTTGTATATATATAAATATATATATATATTTTTTATCTATAACATTGGTTGGAAACTTTTAATCTTGTGCTAAAAATCGATAGTTTTTTCTTATAAATTTGTGTGCCCCCTTCCACAATCCTTTAATTTTGTTTTTTTCGTTTATTGTATATATATATATAGATTTTTTTTTTTTTCTGTAAACCTATATATAGGTTGTAACTCTTTATGTACTTCAGTGTTCCTGAGGATGTCATTAGCGAAAGCGCTTGAGCACCATCTGTGTTTCCTTTCCTTCGTGGTTTTATTCATCATATATATATATATATATATATATATATATATATATGTATATAAAACGTTAATATCCATACCACCAATTTAAAATAAGGTAACGAGTTCCGCAACAGATTAATTATTCATATATTTACTGAGGCGTCCTACCACCATGTTTTATACCCGACAAATATACAGTATAGTTCATGTATCACAGAGAAATACACAATAAAGGGGAAAACATAGAGAAAGATGAATGCAATACGCGTAAAAGATTAGTTAGCCTGACTGAAGCACACCTGAAGGCTATAAATACGTACATTGCTTAATCTAATCTAGGAATGCATCCTCACTAGGTTTTGACATCATCTATAGTTCATGTTTTTAAAAACTGTTCACCTATGAACCATTTAATGTTTGCAAAATTGGTGTATATATATATATATATATATATATATATATATATATATATATATATTAGGGTGTCTCTTATTTTCGAAGTGTTGATTTTTTAAGGTTGCGCCCCCTCAACCAGTTCCATTGGTTGAAAAAACATCACATATAAAATTTTTTGGATTGAACAATTTTTAGAGGTCGCCCCCGCTTATTAAAGTTCATAAAATATAGCTATTATTTATGCAATTAATATTTGAAATTACTAGCAGTTGTCAAGTATACTAAACATATGTTTTTAATTAATTAATCATCATATTTATGATGAATTCAATTAAATGAATATATTAGAGATAATTGTCAAGTTTGTAGCTGAAAATATTGCTTGATAAGACAAGATCAACCTGTTTAAACATGTTTCATCAAGAATGCTCCAGATTATGTTGCAATTGTTTATTTGTCATCATTCAGTGTTCTGCTGTCATAAGTAAAAGGTGTGTAACTGTGTATCACTATACTTCTTTTTTGCTATTATCAGATAATAAACTATGTTATTTATATTTTTCACAATTATTTATACTGATTTTGTTATTAGTGTTTGAAAAAAATTTAATGAATTTAATGAAAAAATTAGAATTTATGCTCTTATACACATATTATGAAGTTTTAAACAATGTTGCTATTTGTCACAAAGAATTTAATTTAGTTCAATGGAAATTTTACCTGACATGTGTTTCATGATCTGTGTTTCTATCAGTGGCGTCACTAGAGGGGTGCGGGGGGTTTTTGTGCAGTGTTTGAGCAGAAATTTATTATTTTTTATAAAAATATCCCTGTAGTTAGTTATAACAACAAAAACATTTTTCGTAAGCCCAGCTTACATGTATCAATATACCTACAAGGCTAAAACTCTATGCTAATTTACTTTTTGAACCTTCTAATGCGCTCCGGTCAGAGCTGTCATTATTACCCAATTACAATGACGCTTCGAATCACGTGGTTTCGTCTGCACGCTCTACAAGCACGCGCTGTTGTTTTCGTTGCTGCTGGTGTTTTTATAGTCGCTGATTTTGTCAAATTTTCTGTTGTTTTAGCTACAATATTGTGGTAATTAGTATTTGTGAACCTATATCAATAACTTTTTTGAGAATGAAGTAGTAATTAAAGGAAAAGGAGAAAAAAAAAAAAGGCTTCCGCTCAGTTGTTGCAGCCTCTGTCTTTATGATGTTGCAGCCTCAAATTTATGAGTATATTTCCATATGCATTTGTCTACAACTTCTACATTATTTGGGCCGTTATTGATTATGCAAACCTAATCCATTAATGTATCTCATGTAACGGTAAAGTTTAACGTTAAAATGAACATAATTTTGATGTAGTTCTTAAACGTTTTTACTTCGAATTCTATTGTTTTCTTACCGAATTTTCACTTTAACCACATGAAACTATGTAAATGTAAATACATTTAGGCTGTGCGTATGATATTGTAATTTAAAGGAGTAATTTTAATTTTGCTAGTTGTTTATGTCACTACTATTGCCATTACATTCAGTGATATACGGGAATTACGATTTACGAGTAACATTAGTACAAAAAACATTACTAAGGATTCTGTATGGTCTGGTACGGGAGGAGGTCCATGGGGGGTGGGTGACACCATGAGTTACCGCACTGGGTGACACCAACCCTAGTGACGCCACTGTTTCTATTTCCAATAAAATAGCAAAATATAAATTTCTACTACAAAAATATTTATTCCTTGTTTCTTAGATTAAAAAATAATAGGAATAATAATTGAGAAAAATACGTTAGATTTATAAAATAGACCAAATTAACTTTATGTCTACCAAATTTTTTTTTTTTTTGTAATTTAAAAAAGTCAAAACAGTGATTTAGCCCTGCTCTACAAAACCATAACACTACATTAATATTTTGTTTTCTTATTTTGCAGATGAATACAAGAAGACCATTCTATTTGCTCGGATCTACAGTAGATGATATTAAAGGCTCAAAGCTGCCCCCATATAGGCAAGCTTTTGGTTATTTTATGCACCTCCACAGAGAGAAAAACATGACAATCCGCGATGCTCTGCGTCAATCTATTCGAGCCACAATAGTTATCTGGGATAAGGCCAATATTCCTACTCAGCAGGAACCTCGTGCCATGAAGAAGTTAGAGAATTTCTTTAACGAATGGACTTGCTTAAAGAAGCATGCTTCCAGAACAAGCCAGAGCCATAAAACCAAGGAGGCTGATTTTGTAGAGCGATTGGAAGATCTCTTTGACATCGCCCATGGAGACGCTGAGAAGCTGATCAAGAATCGTGAGGACTGGGAGTTCCTTCAACTGCAAAGACAAAAAGGTCGTCCTGGCTCAATCGGTGGTGTGGACACTGTACATCTTCACCGCACAAAAAATGCAGTCAAACGGTTGGAAGCTGAGGCAGAGAGAAAAAGAAAGTCAGAATCTTTGATGGAGGCGTCTACTAGTCAAGTTGTACTGGCTTCTTCCACATCTTCCAGCAACACTGATGAAAGTGAGAATGAGGAGGAGGAGCCCAAAGGAGCTTGTGCTTTACCAAATCTAAGAAAAAACGAGGCATGAAAAACATCATGACTATTCAGATGTCTGCTGCCCTGGATCGTACACAAATTTCCTCTAGAAAGGCAACATTTATCCTCGCAGAGGCAGCTAAAAGCTTTGGTTTGGACGCTTCAGATTACAACATAACCAACATTCTATCCATCGCCTTCGAAATAAGAACCGAGCTCGTCATGCTAAAGAACTTAAGGAGCATTTCCATGGAGAATGTTCTATGACAGTCCACTGGGATGGCAAGATGATGGAGGACCTCACCTCGCACAAGCACATTGATCGTCTCCCAGTACTTGTGTCAGGACCTGGTGTTGAACAGCTGCTTGGTGTCCCCAAAATCCCAAACTCAACTGGAGCACAAGCTGAAGCCGTCTTTAACTGCCTGAATGAATGGGGAATTACAGAGAGAGTAAAAGCAATTTGTTTCGATACAACAGCTTCAAACACGGGGTCAATATAGTGGAGCCTGTGCTCTCATCGAAGCAAAATTGGGACATGATGTTTTGTACTTGCCTTGTAGACACCATGTTTTAGATTTATTGTTGGGAGCTGCATTTGAAGCAACATTGGGATCTACATCAACTGGTCAGAGATATTGATCTTTAAGCGTTTTCGTGACAATTGGACTTCTGTTGATCAAAGCCAGTTCCAAACAGGTGAGACAGAGACGATTACTAAAGAAGCAATTATCCAGTCTAAAACTGAACTAATTCAGTTTGCTAGATCCCAGGCACCTATGCTACGGATGACTATCAAGAACTTTTGGATCTGTCCATCATCTTTCTTGGAGGTGTCCCCAATAAAGGCATCAAGTTTCGTGCACCAGGTGCCATGCATCGAGCTCGCTGGATGTCCAAAGCGCTCTATTCTATCAAGATGTGGCTTTTTCGAAGCCAGTTCAAGATGACTAAGACTGAAGAACGAGGAATTCGAGATCTTTCCCTTTTTTCTGTTCTCATCTATATGAAGGCTTGGACAACATCCTCACTCCCTATTGAAACCCCATTTAATGACTGGCTCCTTATGAGGTCATTGATTAATTATCCTAACAAAAGATTTCTGATGCAACTAAAAAAAAGCTCTCTAACCACTTATGGTACCTGTCTGAAGAAGCAGTTGGTCTTGCTTTCTTTGATGAGCGAATTACTACAGATGTAAAGAAACGCATGGTAAAGGCATTAGAAGATGAGTCCACTGATAGACCACCCAAGCGTCCTCGGATTCCTGAATCGACCTTCTGCTCTGGTGAAGGACTACACCAACTTGTTACAAGAAATACTAGAGAATTCTTTACTAAGCTGAATTTGCCAGAAGGATTTCTGAACAAGGCACCCAGCACTTGGACATCCAACTGTGAATATTTAAGGGCCAGAGCTATTGTTGCAGCTCTATCTGTTGTAAATGACCGGGCAGAACGTGCAGTAGCTTTAGTTCAAGAGCTGAATAAGAAATTGACAGTTGGGGAAGAGCAGCTCCAGTTCCTGCTCCAAATTGTTGCAAAACACCGCCAGAGTCACCCAGTTCCATCAAAAACTGTTCTTCTAAAAAAATAACCATCAATGAGGTCGCACCTTAAAATACACCATATTGTATAATCATTGTATATTAAATAAATGTTGTATAAGGAAATAATGCTAATTAAAGTAATTAAAGTATGTAAATAGCACTGGCATTTTGAATTTATCTCTATATAATAAACTAATGGTTTTTTTTTGTAGCAATGCTTCATTGCTGATTGTATATAAAAAAAAGCCAGGAAGGATTTTGGATAGGAGAAAAGGATTGGGATAAAGAAGGATTGAGGACCAAAGGATGGATTATAACAACATCAAGGATAGGTTAGAAAAGGATCAATGATAAATAAGAAGGCCTATACTTATAAAAACGAATCAAACTAAAAAAAGAAGGAAGGAATTATGTGTATAATGAGCATAATCATATGTCAGGAGCTATTATGCCATGGTCACCATTTTTATTAGCCGGGGGCGACCCCTGAATATGAGCCAATTTGTGTCAAACTTTCAAGTTTTAGTTTTTATGCTAAATGGAACTAGTTTAGTGGGCGCAGATAAAATAATTCAACATTTCAATTTTTGACTACCCAATAAGAGACACCCTAATATATATATATATATATATATATATATTAATAAAGATTTTGCCAATCTTGATGTCTAAAAACATTTTGAATGCAGAAATGTAGGATGCACTCAGAATATTGTTCTCAATTTAGTCGGTAAGCATCCTAATTCTGATGAAACTAAACGTGTATCGCTCAGGCGTATAGTTAAATTGTGGGACTAGAATGCTACCAACGTATTTCAAAGTAACTCAATCGGATCCTTTTTAATTGGCCAGTTGGTTACTTTGTCTTAAATCTCCTTTGGAAAACATTTATACCGCATGAAAGTATTGTCTAATTTCACACGGAACCAGATCTCTTTACTTTTAAATTTACGCTTTATCGTTAAAGTTCTCTATTTCCTTCCAATCTCTCCTATGCTGTTTTAAAACTTTCACCTACCTTTTTTAAATTTTCTAGCATCTTTTATCAGAACTTCCTAAACAGACATTCACGTATAAGCCGTTGTTTGTAACCTTTTGTGCCCATTGTAATATTACATATTCTTATCATTCGTTATCGTTTGTGCAATAACCTCAGCAAAATAACGACATTGTAATGAGTTAGAAGATTTCAACACGCAACACAATGGTACATGTATAGGCTTCAACTGAAATTTGACTATGAGAAGATAAGCATCCATCTTATTCATATGGCCATATTTTAATTTTTTATACTAAGTGTATGTATAACTAATAAGCTTTTCAAACTTTTGCAGGAAGATTAAAACCTTGATTATAAAATGACTTGAAATAATATTAGCTGTCTTATCGTCATTACTACTGAATATGGAAAACACCCATGCGATTATTCGGAACTGTAAGTGCTTATTTGAATGGTATGTATTGCACAGAGCGATGATGGTGACTACAAAATTAATCCTTTCTGTCAACAATTATTGTTTTGACCTAAAAAATTTAACATTTTAAAAAATGTTAAAATAGGTAAGGAAGCGAAACTTTGCCTAGAAATAACTAATTACACTAGAATTTGTATAGCGACAATGACTCCGTCAAGAAATAAGAGACACTAGCATAACTTTGGTACTTTGAATTGAACAATTAGCAACAATATTTGTCCTTTGCTATACAAATATTTATATTCAAATACCATAAACCATCACTGAAATAATCTGAGGAAAATACACATGTTTTTTGTTGATGACGCCATACGGAATCGCAATCACGGGCGTAGAAAGGGTTAATACTATCACTAAGTTTACGTCATTAATAAGCTGAGGAAATAACCATGCGTTATTAATGACTGGTGTGTACATACACAACTTTTATTTTCCCATAACTAATATAATGAAGGTTGTTAGAATGAAAAACAGTTTAATACAAAATAATAAATTTATTATCAGTACAAATACAATACACAGAAAACGGTTAAAAGTGCATGGTAAACAGTGGTACAAAGAATATATAATAAGATGTAACAGATACATACATAATTAAATTCGACTAGGCATTACAAGGGATACAACTAGTCGATACAGTATCCAAAGGGCACGGTATCATAGGAACCAGGTACCTGGTAACGTTTCCTATAAGTGTTACGGTACACCATCGTTCCCCTAAGTTCCTTCACGCCCCCCAGCTTCTGCGCCCGAAAGTTGTGGGTGCCTACAGTTAGTTGGGGCGATCGTTCGCCCTCATCATCATCCAAACACTCTAGATCCTTCATCGATTCAAAGTTAACGACCCGCCGATTTGCCTGGTTAAGCGTGATACCCTTTGCCTTCACGATATACTTCGTATCATCCCTTATCCTCACCCGTACCCATAAGATTTTGGTCCTGTTGAGATAAAGGAGTCGGCGTATGCGTTGTCTCCATACTCATCCTTGATCTCATCAGTCAACTCTCCAAGGAATTCCCCAATAGGAGGCATATATTCACATACCCTCTCTGTCAATATCACACTATCTGTATCAGCGTACAATACCCTCCGTCCAAGAAAATGCAATAGGCCCCAAAGTTTGATACGTGCGTATGCCGTTGTGAAGCTGGCTACAGGTATATTTGTAACCTTTGAGGTATCTGTGGCTAATTCGGTCATGTTGTACCTTATTATGTAAGTATTACCTACATTCACAATCTCCATGACCTCTTTATCGGGAGCGTTGGCATAACCCCAAACTTCACTATAACTTTGCGCCAAATGTACATTCCCGTTGGTTGTATTCTGGGAAAATTTCCCCCAAAGACTGTTTAAGCACAACTTTGCACTAAAGCGCTTGCCTGGATTCTTTACAATTTGCGTACGATCAAGCTGTATACCTTCACTGTCACGGTAACGCTGTATATATGACGTTTTTTCATCTTCTGCGTCAACCCCTCGCGGATATCCCGACGCCTCAACCTTATCTTTCAAAAAAGTATTTATATACGGTTTGAAAAGGTTGGGTAGCTTCTGAAACCTCCACACCTCATATATCTTCAATATGCTGTAGCCATGGCGAACGGCTAGGTCCAGCTCAGGACTTGTATATACGCCTCTGATCTTGCGCTGGTAGGGTGTATGTTCACAGTCGCCATTGTTCTCTTCTGCACACTTCACACACAGAGGGAACATGAGTTTGTGGTCTATAACAACAGGCAAGATAGGCATCCATAAATCGCGAGGGGGGAGCACGTCTACGAAAGAAAGGCCAAAGTATAGGTCATTCAAGTTAGCTGAGAACTCCTCGATGGTTGGCATGGCGGGGCCCACCAGTTTTCAGGCGCTCCTACGGGTACGGATTGTTCTTCATCACGTAGGGATATAAAGAACAGAAGTCGTGTAATGGATCTTCACACCCTCCGTGGGTGGAAAGTATAGCTTGAAGGGATTTGTACGCCCACCGAACAAGCTGTCACCGCATTTGAGGGGGTCTACCACCATTGAACGTTTGATGGCCCTTATTTCTTCGCGGTACAGGGCATCTGTTTCCATCCGTGCATCATACTCATGCTCCCACAAGACTTTGTGAGTGAACTGGGAGCCTATAAGTTGATCGCGGGTGCGCGTCCACGCAAGACAGTCGGCAGGAGATCTACCGTGGATATCTCCTGCGATTCCACACTCAGGGCGTGGGCATCCGTGCCACCAGCAACCGTTAAAGGAGTACACAGTCTTCTCACCAGTAGCACGGTTTTCGCTTAGACCATCAACCCAAAAAACACGCCATTGATCTTAATGGGTACTTCCCCCGTGTTGCGAGCGTGTTTTATGTATACACCTGTCTGCTGCTGTAGGTGTATGAGCCAGTAAACAGCCTTGTGCCCATAACTGCGCGGGGCGTTTCGAGGAATGACGGCTAAGGTGTCTTTAGGCATGAAGTTATTCTTGAACACCGTAAAGCATAATGAGGCGATCGTGACTGCGACTTGCAGCGGATCACAGTTGAAGCGGGTTATGTACATCCTTCTAAAGGCCTGGAAACATACTCTAAGCACGCGCACATCATTCACGCAATAAGCTCACATTCATCAGCTATATTATAAGGATTACGTTCATTAAAACTGATGTAGTATCGATCAAAATCTTCACGTTCATCTGTACTCATACATTCATAGTTAAAGTAATGTTTGGGTGGAGGTAGACCTACGTAATTTAAAGTTTCGCTAGTGAGGAATGTGTAAGGGAAATATCCTTTTGAAACTTCAGCTGCTACCCCCATCACCTTGGGTAGCTTTGCTAATTTGCATGGTGTGAATAATAAAGTGTCTTTAAATTGTACATTGCCTCTTATCTGCATCTGTATTAATTTGTTACCTCTTTTCAAGGGATCACCTGTAAATATCTCAGAGGATTCGTGCTCAAGCAACTCCTTATAAAGGAACTGTGTGTCAAATTTTGACCCGTTATGAGCGAGAATGTACACAGTCATTTTTTTGAACTTGTCCGCTAACTTGACAATATAGGACACAAATAGTTTTACAGGGTTATCGTGGTCAATCGTTTTAAAAACATTTGTCCGTTTACCACATTTGTGGCATTCATCACACTCGATCTCCATACACTCATCACAGATAGTCTGGCACACAAGTAAATGTGGAATAACCTCTTTGGTTTCAGCGTTCGTGTATGTTTCTATATCGTAGTACACAGTTATACAAGGGTTGTTTTTAGGCTTGGCACCCTTCATATAACAAACATGTTTTACTCCATCCGCCTTATATTTCTCATGGCATGTAGAGCAGTGAATTTCATCACATTTATGGGTAAACTTTCCCCAATTATCCATCATGTGAAACATACCACATTCACAGATTCTCATTTTCTTGCACGTGTCATTTGATTTTTGGAACTCAAAACAGCTATTATTGAAAAATGTGCGTCTACACACATTACAGTCCCTCTTCTCAGCCTCAACTACACGGCTTTCACATTTGGTGCTTTTACACTGCTCACATACCATGTGGCAGTCCTTACAATGTTTCACTATATCATCCGCAAACTCGAGACACCCCTTACACAAATCATGATGTCGTCCATATTTTCGACTTTTATCATAGCTCGCGTAGAGGCACCTTATATTATGAATGGGGAGATATGTTGACCCTGACAGTCCTAAAATAAGTAGGGGTCTTGTACGATCTCTCACGCTGCTTTTAAATACATATGTTGTTATGCCATTTTGATCCAGACCAAACACGGCAATCCTAGCTTTCATATGGTCTTCTACCTTCGTCAACTCTTCAGGCCCCATATTACAGTTAAAATCAATTTTACAATCATCAGCCAGTTTTTGTGCTCTTTCTACGATTGCTTTCAGTCGGAAACTTCTAGACGGCTTGTTTAGCATGGTAAACATATGAGACAGGATTATAGCTATAAATCCGCAACCACGATCGACGTTTATATGTCGTCTAAAAATAGCCTGAGAATTGAAGTCAAGTGTATAAGGCGTGGCACTATGACCCACAACACGATACACATGATCAATTTCAACCGTGAATTTCTCCAGGCTAAACTTTGATCCACTTTGAGAAGCTTGTGCAAAACGTGAAAGGATGTAGTCAACATCTGCCACCAGGTTTCTGTAAGGTATTACTATCCAGAACTGATCGCTATCCATGCTATTTGTCTCAATCCCAAATGCCAACCTTACTCGGGTCTCCCGATCATTATTGTTCTGAAGAGCATATGCGATGACACATCGAACTACATTGGAGAGTCCTTGTTCGAAGCCCATCGAAAATGCGACTCGGGGATCAATTCTGACGTTGTAGTAGCGACTTCTAGAAAGTGTATGGGTATTACTCACATTTTGCATTAAGATAAGAGATACACCGTTGGCTGAATGGTAGCTCATTCTCTCTGTATGGATAGCGATCGCTTTTGAATGGGGATGGAGTGTTGCAGATGACGTGTAAGGCTGGAGGTTTTCAGGACATTGTTTATCTGTTTCACCCGACAATGAGTCTGCCGGTGATGGATATTTGTCCTCAGAGCTGAACGATATGCTGTATCTTGTTCGTTTAGCATCCACACCGCATGTGGCAGGAGATTGATCTTCATTAGGCCTAGATCTTTTAACACCTGCGGAGGTGTAGAGGTCTTGGATGGTTGCTTGAGGGGTTACCTCAGTAGTAGAGTCAAAGGGTTTCTGGTTGTTCTTTCGATCCCACTTACCGCCACTTCAGCATGATGGTGGTAATGCATTTCGGGGTCTTTTAAAGGGCTCGAAACACGACGCCCTGGAAAAGAAGAGAAAATTGCTGAATACGAGATTCTTAAAAACAAACTATACATTAGTTAGATTTTCTAGAAAAATCAAGTTTACAAAGCTATCAACATGTATTATAAGTATCTCCACAAGGTTTATCAAAGCTATGTTTATGCTTAGTAGATTTATTAAGGCCTGTAGATTCATTGATGAAAAATTTGCATCATTTTCAAATTCTGTACATGATCTTGTATATATATATATATATATATATAGTTTTGCAAATGTAATATGCCTTCAAAGCATTTTGAATAGTTAATAAATATTTTATCAAGAAACATCAAAACTTCTTCAAGACTTTGAGGAATATAGGAAAGCCTATGGACTAAAGCAAAAGTATTATCCCAGCAACGTGCTGTTGAAGTATTTACATGTAAAGGTGATGAATCCATAATATGTGGAAAGAATTACATTTATGCGAGTAAGTGCTTAAAAAATACTCTATGTATTGTTTTGTTTTTATGTAGGAAGGAGGAGACTTGTGCGATTGCCCAAGAAAACGCCCTCCAAGCGTACTCCATACAGAGACGGATAAGGTCCTGCACAGAGACACCAACTGAACGAGGGCTAAGAAAATGTATAAGCAGTACATTGCACCTAGCCTCTTAGAAGATGATTTGGAGAGAGAGTATATGCGATCTTTACAGGAAAGATCACGAGAAAGAAAATGTCGGGGGTGATAAGAGAAGGGGAAAGACTGAGGTGTATGTTGTTGAAGCCAAGGCTATAGTCGTGTTGAAGAATGTAACGAATAGATAGGAGTAGGAATCGAGTTTTGTTCCAATGAAAGTCGCAATGTATTCTCTGACCCAATCAGAGATAACAGAAAGCTCAGAAGTCAGGTGATCCATGGTCATCCTACACGAGTCATAGTGTGACTGTTGAGAAGGAAGCTCTGGGGAACGGGCTGAGAAGTAATGCGTGGGGTCATAGGCATAGGTGTGTGTAGGAGAGGAAGGGCGAATTAAAAATTCATTAATAAATAACAGGAAAAGATTGCCTGCAGAACAGAGTCCCTGAGGAACACATCTGTTGATAGCTTTAGGTGAAGAACAGAGGTCATCTACAATTGCTGCTATAGGACGGCGAGAGGGAGAATTAGAGGTGA
The DNA here is from genome assembly GCA_023014485.1 of Bathynomus jamesi. Taxonomy (NCBI): domain Eukaryota; kingdom Metazoa; phylum Arthropoda; class Malacostraca; order Isopoda; family Cirolanidae; genus Bathynomus; species Bathynomus jamesi. Next base: position 461,596 of record JAJOZX010003655.1, on the reverse strand, counting down.
AGACGCAGTTAGTAGTATAAAATCCACAGGTTAGCAATTTGGGTAATTAAAATTTGCATCATACTCTATCAAAAGTTTTCGATATGTCTAGCGCAATAGCAAGAGTTTCACAGAAATCCTGAAAGGAGGAAGACCATGATTCAGTGCGATATGCAAGAAGATCGTCGATAGAAGTACCCTTGGGTCCCCGTACTGACGATATGAAAGAAGATTGTGTGAAGAGAGGTGCTTAAGATTCTTCCTATTAAGGCTAGTTTAAAAAATATTAGAAAGGTAAGAAATCGAAACATTTTGACTGAAGGGTTTAGGGCGGCTAGCCCCTGGGGCAGGTTGAATGAAAGCAAACTTTTAGCAGGGAGGTAAAGTACAAGATGATAAACAAATACGTGGGCGTTTGCCTGTCGGGTTGTTGGCATTGATGCGCAAGAACAACAGGAGGAACCCATCAGGTCCATACACCGTCCAAGAGATGGTCCCCAGATAGGCCAGAAAGAACATTTTTGGAAGCGAATCTAATTTCAGACATGATAAAGTCAGAGGGAGGAGGAGATGGAGGAATAGCATCGGAATCATCCATGGTTGAGGTGGAAACGAATGTTTGAGCGAAGAGTTTAGCGTTGTCAGGCGAAGATCCGGTTGCTGAACCACCGGGCGGAATAGATGAGGGAAAGAAGAGGAGATAGAGTTGCTGAAGAGTTTCTTAGCTAGATGCCTGAAAGAGTGTGATGAAATAGAACAACAGCTCATGGTCATTCAGGAAAGTCAAAGGTACTGGTAAACATGGAAATTTCCTAAAATGAAAATTTCAGCAATGGGGATCGGAATAGAATGTATTCCACATTGGCGGTGCGGTAGTTAACGAAATTTAGATAGGTAGTAGAATTACGAGACAGGGAAACAGCGCAGGTCTATTTAGTTTAATAATGAATTGTAGGCCGTAGTCAGAGGATATAGAATTCGGGGTTCGGGAATACGTGTACAAGTTAGATCATTGCGTGCATATACGTATCATCTACCTTTGGAATGAACCTGAGTATAGTGAATGTAAGAGGGTACAGAAATGACGTTGCTGACTGTCATCACAGGAACCTGAGCTTCAGTGAGGGATGAGGTTTGGAGGAGGTGAGGTGGTGTTCAGCAATTTGAAAATTTGAGAAAAGACCAAGATTGTTGTAGAAGTTTATGAGTCAGACTGAGCAACATGAACATCTCGACTAGGTGGTAGCAGGATGGTAAAATGACTATATATATATATATTAGTGATGTAGGTCACATCCGCATCCGCGGAACATCCGCACAATTTCTCGCATCCGCATCCGCACTTTGGACTGCGGATGTCGTGCGGATGTGGACCGTTGAGATAAAATGTCATTAATAAGCGGAAATTATCAAATTCTACTATATTAATAGAACTAGTTCATTGTGCGCAAAAGTGATGCAAGCGACAAGACGAGAGGCTGTTCTTGTATGAAGTTACTCTCTTGCAACCTACTTAGATCCACGTTACAAAGCTAAGTTATTTTCACCTAGTACATTAGAACGAGTTAAATCATCACTTGGCAAAGCAGTTGAAGAGCTTCAATCTCTTGAATCTGTCGCTTCGCCACCCACCAAAAGAATAAAAGTTTCGGTGACAGAACCAACACCTTCAACAAGCAAATCTATCACAGAATCTGTCTCTCAGTTTCTTGAGTCAAGCAGCAATGACGAGACCTACGCGATGTCAAAAGATGTAGTAAAAATGATCGAGAGCTATCACCAAGAAAAACGCCTGGCTGCATGTGACAATCCTATTAGTTGGTGGAAAAATACGCAGAATATCTATCCATACTTGAGTAAACTTGCAAGGAAACATTTAGCCTGTCCTCCAACAAACGTACCAAGCGAGAGATTATTTAGCAGTGCTGGATTAATATATGATGAAAAGAGAAACAGACTGGCAGCAGAAAAGGCAGAAAAATTAATGTTCCTTAAGCATAACCTTCCTATAATTAAGTTTGAACATTAAACGATGAACATCTTAGTTTACTTTATTTTAATTACTCATTTATAAATATGCCTAATAAAATTTTAAACTTAATATAAATAGTTATCAAGCTAATTAAAGATCTCTTTCTATAAGGGTGGAGGTTGGGGAAAGAGGTCGGTGGGGTGCATTTGAGTTGGGTTCACGTCCCGCATCCTGGTAACACAATTATGGTTTCTAATTGTGGCTGAAACTCAACAAAATATAACGAATTTATTTGCAGACGAATTCACTAATTGATTTCTATATTAGTTAGATGCTTGATATTATTTTATATGTTCAGAGAAAAGTATAGCAATTATTGTACAATTAATCAATTATACTACATTATAGCTACAGCTCTCTCTATATAATAACTTATTATATACGTTAAACACAACAAATCTCGAATATATCCTACAAAATAACGAAAATGTAGACATCCGCATCCGCATCCGCGGATGCTGAAACCAAACATCCTCATCCGCATCCGCATCCGCGGATGTGAAAAAAATGACATCCGCTCCATCACTAATATATATATATATATATATATATATATACCAGTGACGTGCAGTCAGGGTAAGCGGTGCATGCGCCGCCTACCCAGTTAAAGGTCAAATCGCCAAAAGTCAGTATATTACTACAGTAATCGAAAATTAATATGAAGTTATGATGCTTGTATAATATATATATATATATATATATATATATAATAGATATATATAATATATATATATATATCTGTCAATTTTATATGACTTGGCAATGTTGATGTGATGTATTAGGGCTTTGGAATCTCCTGCGGTGTGAGGTTTGGCATTCATTCTCTCAACCAAAGTTTGATGCCCATACCGCCGACTAGTGATTTGTGACTGAATCATGCGTTGAATGTAGTATACATGATGTGAATATGAACGTTTTGGACTAGGGGTCTAATACAAGAAGGCTATCAGTTCCTTCTGTTAAAGACTTAATGCGTCTCCTGAAAGCTGATGAGTTACGCTTACTGAACCGTAGTGTTCTTTCAATGTTGCAAGGTTAAGGACATGCCTCTCTGTAAGGATAGCTCTGGTCATTCTTCCAGTATCAGACCCAAAGTAAGAAATAAAACACAGAATATGTACAAGAATTTAAATGTATGTGGGAGAGCCAGTACCATCTCTGTGTAACTAGCCGTGTATAAGAAGTTTGTATAGCACTAAAGCTGCTCTTCTTCAAACCTGCACAAATATTTGCGGAACATCGGAAATGAGTGATGTGTATAAATGTACTTTTAGAATCCTACATACGTTGCTCATTCTCACAAGTTGTTGTTAACCACTGCATCCGCCAATATATATATATATATATATATATATATATATATATATATATTACTAAAGTAAAGCATGCTTACATTTCCACGTTATGGATATTCGTTGATTTGGATTCGATACTGAACGAAGCTGTGCAAATGTGTCAAGTAAATTTTGATCGACGTCCATATCTTGATTGTTTGTGGTACCCAGCGTCTCCTAGAAATATTGGAAGAATGAACAATATAATACTGTGACACGGCGAACTACATATATGTTCTAGTAATATAATTAACACAGAATATTTTTTGTTGGTGATATTATTGGCTATATCGATTGCTGCTTCTCGAAACTACTAGAAAAAACTCTTGTTACTCCGATTAAATGATCTCCTATGGACATCTAATCAGTTTGGTTTTAAATGGTACCACTCAACTGACCTGTGTATCTATGTACTTAAAGAAACAACATCTAAATACAATGACGATAATTCAACTATTATAGTTGTTTCATAGATATAAGTAAGGCATATGATAAAGTGAAACCACAATATTTATTTAAAAACTAGAAGACAGGAATGTTGCCATATAACATTAAATTTATTGAAATTTTGGTATTCCACCAATCTTTTACCGTAGGTGGGTCAATGTACTATCCGAGTGTTTTGGCACCTTTTGCGGGGTGAGACAAGATTCCTTGCTCTCCCCTATGCTGCTTAATGTGTATATTTAAGGAATAATTGCTTCACTTAATGAGACAACAGTGGTTTGTTGTATAGATAACACAAGGATAATTAACTTAGTTTACGCCGAAGATATGGAGAAAATAAGTCCCTCTATTAAAGGTCTGGATCGGCTACTAAATATCTGTGAAGTGTATTCGCAGAAACATGATAATCTTTTTAATGTTACAAAACTAAGGTTATGTAATTTCATCCTAAAAGCTGTAATCAGCTAGCTGATATAAGCTTTAAAATGAATGGTGAAGTATTGGGGTCAAACTATTACCAGCTCCTTGAGTGATAACTCGGATATAAGAAAACAATCTCGAAGTCTGTGTGCTAAAGCGAATATGACCATAAGGAACTTTTGATTCTGTACAAGTAAAGCTAAAGACACTCTCTTTCGTGCTTTCTGCAGTAATATATACGGAGAGCAACTGTGGGTGAATTATAAAAAAGATCCTGGCAGAACCCTAAATTTGCTGTACAACAGGTCTTTTATACTCTTACATAAATTAACCCCGAGATGCTCAGCTTCGCAAATGTTTGCTACCCGTAATGTCCCGAGCTTCCCGGAGGTAACAAGACTACAGTCTATTGCAAAGAATCAACCACCCCATTAACCAAGCTCTCCATGAGTCCTGCCATTTATCCTCTAAGCTATGGACTTCTTGGTACGAAAACGTCTGTCTGTAGCTCCACTTAACTTCGACATTACAGTATTATTTCTAATCAAATGTATATATTTCTATCCTTAGTATATGAACTGTCATTGTATTAATAATATTTGTCATATGGTCTATAGTCTGCCAATAAGCCTTCTCAATTTCATTTACATTTCTTATTTTTATCTTTTCAGTATTAGTGACGAAAATTAAAAATGCTCTAAACGTATGCCCACATTGTTCATCATGTCTCGTTCTCTTAGCTACGACTGGTTGTATACTGTATATAGATTTTAAAAAATGGATGAGTATCATGCAGAAATTTTCATAATATAAAATTTATTTTATTGCTTTATATAGTTAACTTGCAAATTCTTAGCTAATATTCTTTAAATTACATTGTGACGAACATACAGATTGATCAGATTTTTATTTTTGCAAACCTACCATAGGTTTTGGAGGTTGAAACCGTAATAATTTAGCTGCAGAAAATACCTGCGGCTTATTTAAAACGATAGATGCGAAATTAAGACGGCTTATTGTAAATAGTCCCAAATTAACATTCAATGTGTTGTGGTTTAGAACATTACAAATTTTTAATTTCTCTAAATTTAATCCGTTTCTAAACTCCGGGGACTCTTTGTTGACGAGAAACTAGAAATTTTTATGTATCACGGCATCGTAGTATTGTGTAATAACCAAATTATTAGTCTAAATATAGATCGATATTTTGTAGATAACTGATAAATGCAACATTATATATATTTTTTTTTTATTCGTGAACCAGAAAGGAGTCGAAAATCTAGAATGAATTTCACTATTTCACTCAAAGCCTATCCTTAAAAATAATGCTTAACATTTAACATGCTAAAAAGTTTAAAATACTTACAAGCTGGTAAAGGAGGTGAAGTGATAAACTTTCCGCTGCAAAGATTGCATGAAGAGTGATGATTTTGATTAGAGTATGGACTTAAATAGTTGCATCTCGCTGTGCTGCAAATGCATAGATAGTTGCCGTATTTCGCCATAATTTCAATTCGGTGTGTATTTCATTATGCAATTTGTTTAATGTTACCAACAGAACTCGTGGTTTGTTAATGAGAAAAACGAATGCTTTTTATACATGCAATCATGTATCTTTGCAACGATAAATTAAGGGCTCTTCCTTCAATGTACAAATATATATATCCAGCAACTCATATTCCAGACGTTTTGAAACGTATTATAGCGTATTATAATGTAATATAACGTTATGGGAATTTCACAATTCCTATCGGTTTGTATAATTCCGGAAAGTTGCTGAAAACGGGTATTAGTAAACTAATGAAAAGAAATTAATATTATCCAGTGAAACTAACCGCTTACAAGTAGTATTTTAAAATTATAGAATGATCCTAAACAAATATATTTATTTTGCTGCTATCCATCTCATTAGCCAAAATACCGTTTTCTGTATTGTAATTTGCATAGAAAACGGCTTTTGCAGAATTTAGTGTAACACTATTATAAATGATAATGATGAATTGATCAATTTTCGATCTTGTATATTTCAATAATTTTAAAATAATCGTGTACTTATAGATATATTATATTTCGTGTTTTCGTCTACACATTCTGCATTATAAATACGCTTCTGTTTTAAATTCACGTGTAATGAAATTCGTCTTATAAATGATTGACGGCCGTAGGAATAAATCAGTGATTTTCATTTCGAGTAAAAATATTTAAAATATATCCGACAATGTTACATGTTAAGGCGCTTTGAAATTAAATTTACATTTGAAACATTATAGAGGATGCGTGTTTGCAGATATCTCTCAATGTGAATGTTTAACAATGACTAGTAGATGTTTTTGTTGTTCAAAATAGTGTATTACCTGTATATTAATTTTGCATGCTGATTCCGGAAATAAATGTTTTTCGACACTACGTACAGAATTTCACAAAATGTCATATTTCATATTACACATGTAAGTGGTTTTTATTAAAACTGATTCAATTTAATTTTGATTAAAAGCTACTGAGATATCAATGAAGGTGTGACGTCGGCATGACGACTGTTTACTGCTGGATGTTGAAATGGGTGCTACATAATTACATAAAAGAAAAGGACCATAACATAACGAAATAGGTACCTAATGTAAATTGAAATAAATAATATTTATTTATGTAGCGGCTTTTTCCCATCCAGTTTTCAGAAATTCCTTACGTGATAGAAAAATGGATACCTTATTCGAAATCAGAATAATTGATTTATATAAATCGACTAATAGTAAGAAAACATCTCTTACAAACGTCTTATTCGCAGGCCTGTGTAGTTTATAGCCAAAAGCTGGTAACAATAATAACTAACTATTTCGCGTTACAGTTAAATTACTAGAAAAAATTATATACGTTTAAAATTGATTACTATTAATTAGCCTGGAAAATCTGGCAAGATTGTGAATCGAGTTGCCTACGTACTTAGCAAAATAAATATGCAAATACTGTACATTAAATCAGTAAAACTTATCAAATATATATCTCTCTGCAACATACACTCGTTTCACGTGCTTAATTGTGAAATTTATATATATATATAGACAAACAGACAAATAATAATGTTTAAGATGTTAATTGAATCTAAATAATAATAGGTCTGCCGGTTAAACACTTAATTGTAAGTTTAACTGCATAATGTAGTTTGATAATATTTGTCATATGGACTATAGTATGCCAATAAGCCTTTTCAGCTCGTTTCATATCGCATTAATGTAGAATAAACGAATTTAATTTGGATAAGCAAAAGTTACCCCTATAATTGAAAATAAAATGTTTTATTTTAAATTTATTTGACTTTTTACCATTTAACTTCATATAATACAAATATTAATCAAAGAAAATGTTATTGATTTAAAACATGTTTAGTCTGAGTTTTTAATTTGTGATGTATGCAATTACGAAAGCGATAATATAATTGAAGAGATAATATGGTATTGGAGCTATCGGGGCGACGAACACGATGGAACAAAAAGTACTCCAATATTTGGTTTTTTTTTTGGTTTTTTTTAAGAAGGAAAGAGAAGACAAATCCTTTTTTCAAGGAGGAAAGCAATGATGAACCCCCTTTTTTTCAAGGAGGAATGCGTTGGTGAATTCTTTTCTTTTCTTTTCTTTTTATTTTCTTTTTCTTTTTCTTTTTTAAGAACCATGAAAGACACCTCATAAAAGAGGGACCGTCATGAGGGACGGTGAAGAACTTGAGGAGGAAATTCTCAAATTGATCCAATTCTGTCTCCCCTTTTGCAGGCATACTACTGAGCTTTAATAATATTTTTCTCGTTAATTCAGCACCGCTGTAGGATTTTTAAATTACCAAAACTTGCAAGAATTATCTGCATTTAAATTCGTGGCATTTCTCCTGTTGTAGCTCTTTATTTTACTTAACCTTATAGGACCGAAGCGGAGCTAGGCCGTGTTATAGCTACTTTTGATGAAAGGGAAATAAATGATATGGACCCTTCTCCGCACAACCAACCCCGTGACGTGAATACAGAAGTCGAGATATTGGCACACATTCGGTCCAGCGAGTGCCACGTCATCGAGGAGATAATGTAGGTATTTTTGAGGTTAAGAACGAAACACATTGTATTTTCATTTATTAAATGGCAGAAAACATATACAAACCGGAACCAGTGTCCGTTAAATAAGTCTTAATGGCTACAGTTACAAATGTATATACAACTTTACACAATATAGTTGTACACCTTTACACATTACAGAGGGTGATAACATATGGGAACATTTTTTTATCTGTCTACATACAGTTTTATCGTTCATGTCTGTGTCGCACAAATCGAATAATTTTAAAAAATTCATAAATCCCTTCCCACGTGACATGTGCAGGAGAAATAAAATGCAATACAGCCCACATGTTTCAGTATAATATCCTTGAAAACGATATGGGCTCCAAACAATCTCAGGCACATGTAATTGCGCAATAAATTGAACAATTACCGAATCATTCCAGGGCTGAAATCCGAGTGAATCAAAATAGTACATTCTTTCCCTATTTTTAAAATAGATTGCAAACCAATGAATCCCCTCACCCCCTACAATGTCGGTGTTAACGATAATCTCGTACCAGTTTCTCGTACTTGGCAGCTTCAAAATTTCATTATTCGCAAACACCGATAAATTTTGAGCGCGTGAAACGGTCACTTTTCATTACTCTCTGGAGTGTATTCGCGTCCATTTTAAAAGTTTGTGACCACGTTCCTGAAACGATCAACTTCTATTAGTGCCTGTGACTCGAGATACACGAGTACACTTATAGGCGCGTCTATAGGCTTGGCAAATTCCAACCTGACTGAGATATTCCCGCTCTGCTATAGACTTAAATGCGTATTTGCGCCAGCAGACAAGTCAGGCGTAATATCAAATGAATAACTGTTAAATTCTTCGACAAATTCTTTCTGCGTTACACCAAAACCAAGTTCGTCACAGGCGCCTGTATTATGAGCAAGACTACTATATGCTCTCGCGCAGAGCGGGAACACAGTGTCTGATGAGTAGTCCGTAATCATGGTCCGTCCCAAAGCGATGCCATTTACGTATAGAGTAATATTTTTAAGGCCGAAATTCTCGAATTTAAAGGCACTCTTTTTATATTTTCCATTCGTCGAGGCGTGGTCCTGCATTCCAATTAATATCCTTTTAAGTAGGACTCCAAGGGCAACGTTTTCTAGTTGCTTCGAGGCCAACCCGGCGGGGACCGTGTATAGTTTGATCTGTACCCTGTTAATTGGGTATTTTACTGTGGGTGTATGCAGGTGTCCAAAACATTCATATATCTTTTTTTTAGAATTTTTAAATTTATCCTTTATTCCATTTTCATCTTTAGTGTAGTAATACCCCTCAGCGGTTAAAAAGGTGTCCTTCGCTTCTTTGGAAAGTTGAGGACATTTTCCAGATAGGCTCGTTGGTGGTAGTACCACGTTCCTGCCGAGATGTTAACCTGGTTCAAATACACTTCGCACTGGCTGAATATGGAGTGTAAAAAGTTGGTTTCAGGGTAGGTAGAGTAACTATCATCGCAGTCCGTTCCATCAGAATGGGCTATACGCAGTTTAGAGTACATGTGCATGCAGCTCGGTTCGAAAAAGTAAGGGCCTGAGTTGGGTATCACGAACTCTATAGGGGCACTGTGCGAACTAATTGTGTTTAATGGGTTAATTGTAAGAAAGTCGCTATGCTAATAGAGACTTCAGTCGGGGGCATATCAAAGAGGGACAGTTTCGATTTACAGCATTGTGAACTACACGGATGGATGAAATGTGCCATGACGAGTCAGAAATAGTGCCACCTCCCTCGACAAGTACCAGTCAACCTATGATTCGTGAGAGTAGTGTCCTCATCTTATATCAGTTAAAAAAATGATCAGCCATAGGTTTCATACGCTTAGAGCACTTCTTTTTTGATTTGCTTTTACGTTTAGCGTCACGTGTTCGTAACCCCTTCTTCCTGGCAGATCTCTTCTTTCCGCTTCCACGCATTTTTCTCTTTGCATCTTTGATGATTTCATCCCGTGTACGTTTTAAATGTTTTTTTAGAGCTTCTTTAGGCTTAGTGCCACTCATTATGTCTTCTGCCGCATTAAAACCTGTTTGTAACGCCTTCCGCCCTTGGTACCTTGCACCCCTCTTCAACAGTGGGACAGCGGTGCGTAGTATGGATGAAAAAATGGATCCAAGTCCACTTCCACGCTCGTACCTCACCCCTCGGTAGACTGTGAATGGTCTTCGAGTCATTATAAACGACGAAAGTGTAGTTTCACTGTTAAGCTCCCATCACCGAATGGGAAATTTTTTCCCTCAATCGTTCTTATATATATATCGAAATGTTGGTTAATAGATTAGTCGCAACATTCACATAATGGGGCTTGTCATATGTAATACTCAAACTTTTCCCTCTATGGTTGGGAATGTGAGCAAATGCGCAGCAGGCGGGCCTGGGTGTCCCCAACAAATTGGTGCCCTACGATATTAAGGTATCTCTTTGGAGAGCTGCGCTATATCGGCCCTCAGCCACAATTGTGAACAGCTCTTTATCTTTAATATTTCTACTAAGCGTTGACTTTAACTTCAATATGCATGAAGGTGTGTCTATGTTTACGACTTCAAAAAGTAAATCGTATGTCAGGTACGACCTTTCAAGACTCTTGTTTAGCCCCGTCACAATGTCCATGGCTGTATCATAATGCCCGATTCCAAGCGATACACCTGTGCTATAGTACCGCTACTCACCGAGCAGGACTGAACGCATAGTATTGTCTAAGGTTATGCCTAATTTTTCGCACTCACCGATTCTTCTAATGATCAGAAATATGATTTGTTCATTTTCAAGAGTTAAAAATTTGGTGGCTAACGAGTTCACATAAACCCACCTCATACGAATCACGTTCCAATTCAATGGGTCCATGGAGTTCTGTCACAAAGTTGGCGAGGGTGTTGTTAGGGTGTACAGACAGGAAAGAGGAGGACGGGAGTGTGACGTAGAAATGGTTAGGAGCCATGTTGCATACTATTTAAGCTTCATTATTGCGTCAGCTTTTATATAGGTGTTGAAGCTTTCTGGGTACCCTAGCCATTTCACCAGGTACATTTTTCTCTTTCCTGATCCTTTGCTGCCTATAATTTTCTCAATTTTAAACACATTTTTTCCTAAATTAAATGCCACTCTCTGCAACTCCTCGCGGTAAAAGCCTCCTGAGATTTCTTCCCCATTCAAATCTTCAACGTAATACATCATTATCTCACCTTTAGGTCTCATAGCCCTAACTTTAAAAATCTCACGTGTCCATCCTTGCTCAAATCCCTTCGCGAATTTATTTCCCGAACGTGACAGCCTTACATAATCATTGATTTTGAAACGCGCAGAGTGTGGTGGTGTGGTGTTCCATCTCTTCTCACCTCTGGGCGTACCTCTTTCTAAAACCGTTAGGTGTTGTCCTCGTGCGATGGTGTGAGCGGTTGTAGGATGAAGCCAATGACCAGAATGTTTATATATCTGTATGTGTTTTTATGTGTAAAATAGCGGTGCATGCGTTCCTTTATGGTACGTTGAACCCTTTCAGATAAAGAAGCCTTATGAATAGAATTGGTAGTGTAGTTACTGATATTAAACTCTGACAGCATGTTCTAAAAAGCGCGACCTATAAATTATTTCCCCATATCCGTACAAAAATAGCCAGGAATCCTGTTTTCTCTCAACATCAACGTTTTGGTCGCATTAGGAACTGTTTCAGGCGATTTATTTTTCAGGGGAATTAGCAACAGATATCAAGAGAATACATCTAATATGAATAGGATGTAGCGGTAACCATCGTTATACACTGAATATCTTTGTATGTCTGTTAAATCCGCCTGCCAAATAGAATCAATCGAAGCAGCTGTTGTCTTGGCCGTTTTAAACCTTTTTCTCACCGGTTTATGAAGTGTATAAGCATCTTGTCCCAGCAAAATCTCTCAACATCTTTTTTCCTTACACCGTAAACACCTCTGTACATTCTAGTAACGCCACCATTGGAGGCGGGGTTAGAAATGTCATAATAGCGTTTACTTAATATGTTAGCCATTTGCGTATTTTAGAGCACGTGGATAAGGTGCCGTTTGTTCTCTTCTTTCTCCTCTTCAGGTGACCTGCTGGGGGCGATGGCGTACTCAGTTGTGACACATGCGAGACTTGATCCAAGTCTTTTAACCTATTCAGATTACCTATCAATGTTTTGGGGACATTTATTTGTTGTAGTCTTGCTTTAATATGCTTCCATCCTGTTGGCGAGGGTCTGTCCCACTTTCTCACCAGATCATGAACAATATCAACGATATTGGATCCTTGTACCCTTGTTCCTTCAACAATGACCTCGCCTGTATCGGTCCACTGTATGATGGGGTCCTCACTCAATAGATTATAAAGACTTAACCTTTATTCCTCAATGTATGTGGGAGGCTGTTTTTTAGCACATGTTCGATGTGTTGTGTTCCGTTGCTCTTTGGTTGGTCATCTCTAACGTCGGGGCCAGGTCCTGTGTCCATGCTCAGCACTACTCGCGCTGTGCCTAATAACCACGGGGAGCTCTGTAGGATGCTTATAATCTCGTACTCATGAAGAAATTTCTGCAAAGCCTCTTGGTACAAGATCCTTTTCTCATCAGGTGACTTTTCACTGTTTAATAGGGCTAGCAACTCGCTTTCCATTCTTTTAAGCCTACTTTTACGGGGTTCTAGAGCCGTGTCTGGAGTCTTTGAACTTTGCAATGAAGCATACACCTCGTGCGGAATCACAACCACTTCTTCATTATATTAATCTAGTCAGTAAAGGACCCAAAACTGAAAATAAGATGGGTAGGAATGATCCTCCTCTTTGTACAATAATGCGCTTTTTCTTACCCACAGTTTGACTTTTATGAGCGAGCGCTCGTATTATGTTCTTGTAACGACGTAAGCGAGTCTTCTGAGAGGGTTTCATTGGCACATTACATTTTATAACATTAAGACAGATTTCACAGATGCATTTTAAAAAGTCAGAGTCGATATTTTTAACAAACATCTGTTGCAGTGCCCGGGCAATCGTTGATAGATTTTTATTAATTCACGGTATTTCTTTAGCCTATTTGTCATTCTGGAATATACACCGTTTCAGGTTCGCTTGGGAATATATTCGTTCTTAGAAGCACCCTAAACGTGTTTCGCGGGTGAAGGTCACAAAGCAAATATCCATAACGCTGGTTTGTGGCCTCTTTATAAACCTCCAAAAACTCCTTACGCTGATTCGGGAACATTTGATTGGCTAATACCCCAATTTGTGATACATCTCTACGTTGCGCGAATAAGACTAGATATTGTGTATTTAGCGACACATCGCGCATGTATCTATTTTTGAAAAATAGATTCTGATTGATGAAGAACACGCTTATGTTAAGATGGTGGGAGAATACTGTAAATGTCTCGGCAAACGTTTTATCCATCTCCAACATGAGATCGTCAATTACAATGACTGTATGTTCATTTCCCTTTAACGAATTAACGTCATAGACCCCTTGTGGAACAAATTCATCTTGGTACTCGTTGAACACTGATTGATACGTCGAATAGCACCATATAACTTTATGCACAAATTTTGAGAACATCTCCTTTTCTTTAATGATTTTAAGCATAAACACAGTTTTACCACATCCTGTAGGCCAGATATAATACATGTGGATGGGCTCGTGAACCTGAATTTTTCTACAGAATCCATTTCTAACACGTCACACTAAGTGGGCCATTTACAAAATATACAAATTGAGTGCTGCTCCTTATATTTTGTTTTCTTCTTCCACAGAACCGTGAATGACGACGATGTACAGCACCCCATCATCGATATCACAGACGACCCGTTGACCGTGCAGCTACAGACCTTCCCGCCGACGAGCCCTCACCAGCGACACCTGTAGCACGCGCCAGTTCAAAGCGGAGGCGTGATGAAGAACCCTCCACGTCAGGTATAAAGCGTGCCAGGATTGCTCCGGTTTTTAGACCACCAGTAACAGAGCCCCAACCCTCAACGTCTTACGACACAAACCCCACAATAGTACCTTCCTCAAATATAACCCCTTATTCAATTCCGGGTACATTCTCCACAGCAGCTTCCCGTTCTGTTGAGGATGGCATAACATTCGAGTTGGTGCGCACCGCTACCCCCACCCCGGCTTGACTAGAAATCGGTATATACCATATAGTCAGGGTTGATCCTAGATCCATGTATAGCAATGATGACGAACACGGACTACGGCGCATAGTTGAACGTATTGTAGAGTTTGCCCTTCAGAACCGCGACACACGTGAAGTTAGGACGAGGCTGTCATTTGGATTTGGGTCAGATGACGGAGATGTAGATGATTTTTAGGTAGTAATACCGTTCAGACGTTTGGCAGCTGAAGATATAGAGTATATATTAGGCCGTATAATGCAGATCTCTCAAAGTAGTATAGCCTTCAATATGGACAGCTTCACGGTAAATATTGACCGTGTATTCTGTGTTGCGAGTCATAGTGCCACACCTTATACTCTTAACTTCAATTCTCATGCTATTTATAGACGGCATATAAACATCGATCGTGGTTGCGGCTTTATAGCAGTAATCTTAGCTCATATGTTTACTGTACTAAATACACGGGCCCAAAAAATTTGGGTGCCTACGGTAGTGGAGCGTGCGCGTAAACTAGCTGTAGATTGTAAACTTGAGTTTGACTGTGATATGGGTCCTGAAGAGCTGAGAAGGATAGAACAGGAAATGAATGTTCGTATAGTTGTATTTGGACTGGATGATCGTCGTAGAACTGTGTATGTTTTTAAAAGCTGTGTGAGAGATCGTACAAGACCCCTACTTATTTTAGGACTGTCAGGGGCAACGTATCTCCACATCCGTAATATAAGGGGCCTTTACGCAAGTTATGATAAAAGTCGAAAATATGGACGACATCATGATTTGTGTAAGGGGTGTATCGAGTTTGCGGATGATATAGTGAAACATTGTAAAGATTGCCACATGGTATGTGAGCACTGTAAATGCACCAAATGTGAAAGCCGTGTAGTTGAAGCTTAGAAGAGGGACTGTGATGTGTGTAGACGCACATTTTTCAATATTAACTGTTTTGAGCTCCATAAATCAATTGGCACGTGAAGGAAAATGAGAATCTGTGAATGTGATATGTTTCATATGATGGATAATTGGGGAAAGTTTGAGCAGAAATGTGATGAAATTCACTGTTCTACATGCCATGAGAAATATAAGGCTGTTGGAGTAAAGTATGTATGTTATATGAAAGACACCAAGCCTAAAAACAGGCCTTGTATAACTGTGTACTACGATATAGAAACATATACGAATGCTGAAACCAAAGAGGTTATTACACATTTACTTGTAAGCCAGACTATCTGTGATGAGTGTATGGAGAGCGAGTGTGATGAGTGTCACAAATGTGGAAAACGGACAAACGTTTTTAAAATGAATGCCCACGATAGCCCTGTGAAACTTTTTGTGTCCTATATTGTCAAGTCAGCGGACAAGTTAAACAAAATGAATGTGTATATTCTTGCCCATAACAGGGCGAAATTTGACACAGTTCCTTTATAAGGAGATGCTTGACCACGAGTCCTCTGAGATATTTACAGGTGATCCCTTGAAAATAGGCAACAAACTGTGATATGGGTCCTGAAGAGCTGAGAAGGGTAGAACAGGAAATGAATGTTCGTATAGTAGTATACTTTATTATTCACACCTTGTAAATTAGCAAAGCTACGCAAGGTGATGGGCGTAGGCACTGAAGTTTCAAAAGGATATTTCCCTTACACATTCCTCACTAGCGAGACTTTAAATTACGTCGGATTACCTCCACCCAAACATTACTTTAACTATGAATGTATGAACACAGATGAACGTGAAGATTTTGACCGATACTACAACAGTTTTAATGAATGTAATCCTTACAATATAGCTGATGAATGTGAGCGTTATTGTGTGAATCATGTGCGCGTGCTTAGAGTATGTTTCCAGGCATTTAGAAGGATGTACATATGTCGTTTCAAATGCGATCCGTTGCAAGTCGCAACCACCATCGCCTCATTATGTTTTACGGTGTTCAAGAATAACTTCATGCCTAAAGACACCTTAGCCATTATCCACAGAAACAACCGCCGCAGTTATGGGCACAAGGCTGTTTACTGGCTCATACACCTACAGCAGCAGACAGGTGTATACATAAAGCATGCCCGCAACACGGGTGAAGTACCCATTAAGGTTAATGGTCGTGTTTTTTGGGTTGATGGTCTAAGTGAAAACCGTGCCACTGGTGAGAAGATTGTGTACTCCTTTAACGGTTGCTGGTGGCACGGGTGCCCCCGTCCTGAGTGTGGAATCGTAGGAGATATCCACGGTAGATCTCCTGCCGACTGTCTTGCATGGACCCGCACTCGCGATCAACTTATAGGCTCCCAGTTCACTCACAAAGTCTTATGGTAGTATGAGTATGATGCACGGATGGAAGCAGATGGACAGTACCGTGAAGAAATAAACACGATCAAACGTTCAATGATGCTGGATCCTCTCAAATGCGGTGCTAGCTTGTTCGGAGGGCGTACAAATCCCTTCAAGCTATACTTTCCGCCTACGGAGGGTGTGAAACTCCATTACTACGACTTCTGTTCTTTACACCCTTACGTGATGAAGAACAACCCGTACCCGGTAGGTGCACCTGAAAAATGGTAGGTCCCACCATATCAACCATCGAGGAGTTTTCAGCCAACTTGAATGAGCGTTACTTTGGACTCTCTTTCGTAGACGTGCTCCCCCCTCGCGATTTATGGATGCCGATCTTACTCGTCGTTATAGATCACAAACTCATATTTCCCCTGTGCGTGAAGTGTGCAGAAGAGAACAATGGTGATTGTGACCATACACCCCCAGCGTAAGATCAGAGGTGTATATGCAAGTCCTGAGCTGGCCCTAGCCGTTCGCCATGGGTATAGAATAATGAAGATACATGAGGTGTGGAGGTTTCAGATGATACCCAACCTTTTCACACCATTATAAACGCTTTTTGGAAGGATAAGGTTGAGGCGTCAGGATATCCGCGAGGGGTTGATACCGAAAATGAAAAAACGGCTTATATTCAGCGTGACCGTGAAGGTATACAGCTTGACCGTTCCCAAATTGTAAAGAATCCTGGCAAGCGCTTTAGTGCAAAGTTGTGTCTAAACAGTCTTTGGGGAAAATTTGCACAGAATACTGGCAAAGGGAACGTTCATTTGGCACAAAGTTATAGTGAAGTCGGATTATGCCAACGCTCCCGATAAAGAGGTCATGGAGAGTGTGAATGTAGGTAATACTTACATAATAAAGTACAACATACCGAATTGGCTACAGATACCTCACGGGTTACAAACATACCTGTAGCCAGCTTCACAACGGCCTACGCACGCATCAAACTTTGGGGCCTATTGCATTCTCTTGGGCGGCGGGTTTTGTACGCTGACACAGATAGCGTGATATTCACAGCGAGGAAAGGTGAATACATGCCCGCTATTGGGGAGTTCCTCGGAAGCTAACTGACGAGATCAAGGATAAGTATGGAGACATCGCATCCGCACACTCGTTTGTGTCAACACGGCCAAAAACCTATGGGGTACGGGTGAGGGTGGGGGATGATACGAAGTATATCGTGAAGGCTAACGGTATCACGCTTAACCAGGCGAATCGGCGGGTCGTTAACTTTCGTTGAGGGGATTAGTGTGCTTGGAAGATGAGGATGACCAGCTACCCCAACTGACTGTAGGTACCAACAATTTTCGGGCGCAGAAGCTCGGGGGCGTGAAGGAACTTAGGGGTACAAAGGTGTGCCGTAATACCTATAGGAAACGTTACCAGATGCCTGGTACCTATGATACCGTGCCCTTTTGATACCATAATCTTTTATATGGCTATTGTTAACTTATTTATTACACGTATTTGTAAATATATATACACACACCTTGAATATTTCGTTTATTGAATAAATCGTGTTTCAAATAGCGTTTCATTTTCTCCTTTGCGTGTGTGTGTGTGTGTGTGTGTGTACAGTAAAAAGCTAAGTCCCGCCCGCTGTAAGATCGGCAACGTGAGTCATACCGCTACCTGAGCATGCCTCTATCCCAGCGTGCTCAGTTGACCTCTGCATACCCTTGAGCTCAAACGTGTATTCTCCCACGTAGAAGAAAAATAGTAATGGCTACCTTTAATATTGCGTGTTCAACATTTATGAAGTGGTATTCGGCAAAGTGCCAAAATGTGGTGGATACTGAAAAACTCCCTATTCCCCCCACCTTTGCCTCGTTTAAAGTTACATTGAACCGTGCGAAGGACCAAGATGTTCAAATACTCTACGGGTATTCTGCCGAGTGCATTGTAGGATTTCGTAGTACAGACGATGTATTGAAGTATTAGGGTGTGTCAATTTGGGAGGTGAAAATTAATTTTTGCCAATTCCTTCACTGAGGGGTTTAAAAATATGTTTTTGGATGTGAAGAATTCAAATCTGCTATTATTTTTGTGATTGCTCAACACTTAGCTTGGTAAATCTACGTTTGATTAAAAAGCACATAAATTGCTCTCGGAAAAAAACATTTATTAATTTTAGTTTCTCAAAATGTCAGGTAATGCTATAAAATTTTTAGTTTCTCTGCATAAAACATATCCTAGTAATCATAAAACATATCCTTGTAATCATAAAACAACATTAGAAAGTAATGACATCAGTAAAAAAAAATATTTAACCAACAAGTTTCATCAAGTCTTGCTTTGATTCGTTCTTGGACATCAGCCGCCGACTTGCTTCTTGGCCTCTGATATAGCCCTCACGTTTCTCATGTGTATACAGTCTAGGGTGGATCGATTTTACATTTTTTTCGATTTCCATATTCTAATAGAGACAAAAACTTGCGCATGCATGAGAAAATAGCCTCTGCAAAATCTTAGCTTAATAGGTAATCATCTTCTGCCCCCGGCGGAGCGATGAAAATCATATTTTAGTAGTCAAAAACGTATTTTTCTTATAATTTTTAAAATATTTCAATATGCATCAAAATTATTCCTAATAACTATAAAGTCGATGAAAAAGACCTCATATGATCGTTTTTCCAAGCGCGTTGTCCTACGTTAATATCTTTTGCCCCCGGCAACAATGTCAAATGTTGAAAAATAGGTAATTTATATACATATTTTCAGATCGGCTCTTTGTCTTAAATAATGCATTTATATATTTCCCATAGCATTTATATCGTTGCTTAGGCATGAAATAACACACACGCAAAATTTTATGACTCGAGTAATATCTTCTGTCCCCGAGAAAAGTCTAAATGTGGATTATAATTACGTTAATGCGATGTTATAAGTACTAAGTACAGCTCCTCGCTTGCTAATTTTATAAAATTAGCAACCCAGAACTCACCACGAGGAGGTGGCTGTACGTCGAGTTCCACCCTATCCAGCCCCAACCACCCTTCCTTTGGCTGCATGTCGATTTACATACGGTAATCTTTCTTAGAATCAAATCGTGGAATTTTTGTTCGGGAGTGAAGACGGGAGCGGATGAATCCGTCCCTCTCTTCTATTCCACTTACACTGGCAGAGGCTTCGGTTACTAATTTGAGTCTCTCGACCGCTTGAGTATGACAAGGGAATAGTGGGATCAGTCCATCAGGCTGGTCTCCCGTCTCAACAAACTCTTTTATTCGGGTATCAGGTATTGTTTTTCTAACGGGGGGTTCGGTCACCTCAGCCGTTTGCCAGTTGATCATTTCGTAATAGTTTTGACTATCGTAGAGCAGCTCAGGCATGGCGAAGGCTCGAATTTCCCCCGCTGGTGATTGTTTTGATCGTGCTTTTAATATTCTTCTCCATCCCAATTCTCTTATATGTTGCTCATCGGCATGTAGCATGGAGATCAAAATATTTTCTGGGTGAGCAAAGAAAGAATTTCCACGGAGGACTTTGTTGGCGATTGTCTTAGATCTTTGAGGCATGGTCTGAGAGAGACGCATCATTTCGAAAAAATGTTTTGCGCCCTCAGTGAAACTGGAGTTTTTCTTTATCTTAAACCAAATTGGTGCGTAAACTGTCATAATGAATCGCACAATTTCGTTGAAGGTGCTGGAGGGTTCACTGGTTGAAACATAGAGGCGCAGAAATCTATTTGCTGTTGTCAGCCACCTCGAATGCACCATCTTACCTGGATTTCGAGCCGCGAGAGCTGAAGAGCAGCTACCGCTCGACACTGCTCTGTAGATGCCTAACAAATATTTTTGGTCAGTGCTCAACTCGGCATCATCTATGTCAATGTCGGGAGATGGAATGGCATCGAATTCTGTAATTGGAAGTTTTTCGCAGTCGTTCAGTTGTTTTCCAACTGGTCCAGTAAAGCCCATTGGCCCAGTTGTTTTGCCGTCCAAGTCTTGAATGAGGTGTCGCAGTGATAATTCATTACCATGTAATAGGCATATGATCCACTGAACTGGCATTTGTAGTTTCATTTCAATCATACGAAGCATACGAATGCTATGGGAAATATATAAGTGCATTATTTAAGACAAGGAGCCGATCTGAAAATATGTATATAAATTACCTATTTTTCAACATTTGACGTTGTTGCCGGGGGCAAAAGATATTAACGTAGGACAACGCGCTTGGAAAAACGATCATATGAGGTCTTTTTCATCGACTTTATAGTTATTAGGAATAATTTTGATGCATATTGAAATATTTTAAAAATTATAAGAAAAATACGTTTTTGATTACTAAAATATGATTTTCATCGCTCTGCCGGGGGCAGAAGATGATTACCTATTAAACTAAGATTTTGCAGAGGCTATTTTCTCATGCATGCGCAAGTTTTTGTCTCTATTAGAATATGGAAATCGAAAACAATGTAAAATCGATCCACCCTAGACTATACACCCTGCCTGCTGCCTCTGTGACTTGTTTCACACACCTCTCTATTGACTGAGCATGACAGGGCCACTGTGGAACTTGCATAGGCTTGTCAAAGAACTTCTTTACTTCCGCTGTAGTCAGTTTACATGTCAAAGGAGGTTCAAATACCCCGTCAGACCAGTCTTTCAGCTCCAACACGGAAGAAGCACTGGGGTTGATGGAAGGTGTCTTCCTGGGACGTACAGAAAGATCTCCAAGTGTGTCATCATCTCCACCCCTCATGTCAACAATCTTTTGGACACCAGCTCTCCTCTCCTCACTGTCATCCGAGCACAAGAGTGTCTGGATTATCATTTCGCTGAATGCATACCATGCTGAGCGCTTGATGGTTGGCAAAACAGCATCCACTACAGCCTTCTTTTGCAGCCTAACTAGCCTTAGCTTAGCTGAAACAAGATGTTGCGTTGGCCTTCCACCCAAGAGTGTTTTACTTTGATGTTGAACCAACAGGGGTAGTACACACCAACAATGTATTCCACTATCAGTCTTAAGTTGTTGATGGTTTTGCCTTTAAGGCCATGTTTTGAAACCCATATGCGACAAAGCCTGTTTGCTGTTGTCAACCACCTTGAATGGCTCACTGGACCAATTTCAAGAAGGGCCAGATCTGTGGGAAGTTCTCCTGTCCTTATGGCCTGTTTGATCCTATACCCGTACGCTTGATCAGTAGAGAGATCCTTTACGACATTGTCACTCAGTGAAGTAAGAGGCTCTCCAATTGAGAGTTTGGTGAATGAAGGATCAATTTCAAGTTCGGTTGCAGTGTCTAGCATCTTGCCAATGTTACCTGTCCACTTGTTGTTAGACAAGGTCTTCCCATCCAGTGCTGTGATCAAGTGTCGCAGGGGTAACTCGTTAGTGTGGAGGGCACAAACCAACCAGATCAGCTTACGGCAAAGCTTAACCTCTACCCAATGCATGGAACTACCCTCCCAGCCAGTGTTAACATTTGTAGAATCACCTCCAATGGCCTGCAGGCTTTTATCAATGCCCTTCTTCATGAAATCTACAAGATTATCAGCAATAACTTCTGCGGGTTTTTTTCTCGTTGAGCCTTTCTCAGGAGTGAAGTGGTAGAGATATCTTCCACCTGGCTCACTGCACACAGAATAATGCTCTTCTTTGATGATGCTGGGGAACTGACGATCTGAAATGTCTGCTTTCAGCATAACTTTAGTTGTATCTTGACGGCCGTCAAAGAAGATGCAGTCAATTTCACCCTTCTTACAAAGATCATCAAATTCCTGATCCAGGGATCTCATAACTTTTTCTTGGGCCCTCTTGACTTTATTGTAATCAACTACAAGTCTCTTGTCTTCTTCAGTGATCAAGCCAGCATCCATAAAGGCAGCAGTGGTGATGGCAGCTGTGGCACGCAGGCCAACACCATATCTGATGCTATGCATAGCAACATTAGGTATTTCTAATGTGTTGTACTCTGGCTTTTTATTGGAAATTGAAGACGTGCTTGGTATTTCTAATGTCACTTCATAACTTCCATCCTTTCCATCTTGAGCATCAGCTATTTGATCTTCATTTTCATCATCAGAGAAAATTATTTCATGTGATGGCATTGAAACATCCTGCTTACTTGTCTGCTTATATTCAGCAAGCCTTCTTCTTTCGTCTTCTTGCCGCTTCTGCTTTTTGACTTGTCTGTTGTGCTCAGGTTGATCTGGCAAGCCAATCTGATGTGGTCCAATAGAACCAGACTTGTCTCTCTGACCTTTAATGAAAGCAAGTTCCTTCACAGGGATCTTCATCTCCCTAGGGCATGTACAGTTAATGTGAGTTTCGTTTTTGCAACCAGCATCTGCAAGGCAGCCAAATTCAGAGCAGAGAACAATTTTACACTTGCAACTGAGGATGTCAAAAAGCTTGTCAAGTTTTGCAATGAAAGCCTCTTTGACATGTAGCTTTCCTCTCCCAAGAGATATGTTTTTGGCCTGCTCCCAGCTCTCTTGGATCTTGTTTAAGATTGTGACTCGTGAATTTACAATGGGGGCTACAAAAGAACTGTTTGCTCGTTCCCACTTTTCAAGCACTTTAGGGTAAATGTCCTTTGCAAGACTGGCTGCTGGGTAGTTTCTCACATCCTCACCACTTTGTTCTCTTAGCAGTAGCCCATATTTCAGAACGTCTCGCAGAGTTGGGAGTTCAGAGGGCAACAACTCTCTACCAGTTCCAATTAGGTTGCTCATATGTGTGAATGTCCCCAGTCTTGCCCTCCTTTTAGAAGCCATTGTAGGTCAATTCCCACTGGTTAGGATGGTAGCACTGACGGACAAGTAATCTTCAGCACACTGATGAATATGTTTCAACCTGTGAAATAAGCAAAAACAGCAGTGCATTATATATACAGCATATATAATTATTAATATAATAATTATTATATAATTCCACAAAAAAGTCAAAAAGTCACTATTTTTATGTAGCTTCTTACCAAGCAAAACTAAATTATATTAAATTAACAAAAATATCTTTAGAATTCCTAAGTCATGCTGCAACTTTTTAGCACCCCTCATATTTGGAATTTGAAAGTTGAAAAATTCGACACACCCTATAATGAAGTATGTTATAGACCTAACCTTTATAAAGGCTCACATATACCGCGAAGTAGAAGAAGCAACACGTTCAGAAGATAAGCAACGGTTATGGATAGTGAGTCTTGTTGATGAGTGGTGTGACAAGCGATATTATATCATGTTACACCATACCGACTACTCGTGCCCTACGGTTGAGAATGTAAATCTTGTCATAATGGAGAATCTTAAGTATTTTTACCACTATATTAATCATCAGATGATGAGGTTTGTAGTGAGGTTGTGGTTGATGGGCTGTGTGAGCTTTTAACAGACTTTAGAGACAAGTACCGCTTGTTAAACAAAAAGGACAAATATGGACATATATGTTTCTCTCAAATTGTGCGCCCGATTGTGAAGATGTTTAGTTTGTGGATATGAACGTCTGGTGAGTGATAAAACATTAAATTCGATATTGTTTCGGAAAATTCTGTTTGTCCAAGAGCATAAGTGTTCGAACAAGCCTGTACACGCTTTAGCAGTGTGACGCGCTCACCCCCAGCGAGGCGCCCACCCGTGTACCTCACGAAACACACGAGTTCGAACAAACGCGTACATGTTTCATAAGTGTGACTCACTCCACCCGTCGAGCCGATCCGTCCACCTGTGGCTCATAGTAATCTCAGAGCTTGAACCGAGTGGACGTGCGAATACGATGGAAATTCCTTTGAGAAGCATTCTCAACGCCTCGTACGATGTCTCCGTGACGAATTCATTGCGCGTGTTTAGGCGTGAAACCGGCACCATTAACTATGTACTTGAAACGATTTGCAGGAAAGCAAGCAAACGTAATGTTATTTATTTAAGTGTTGAGGAGATGAATAGAGTCTTTGTGATAGTTGAGAAATGGGAAGAGGACCGTTATAAAATACCCGCAAGTGTAGGTACAAGAAGAGAACAGATTAGTGACGCCCTCTCATATGCCGTTGTTTGCACGTTGTGTATAAATAACGAACAGCCATGCATGGATATACGACTGATGTGGAAGAACGCATCTGATAATAACGTTCTTGTCCCTACGCAAAACCGTTTCATCCTCGACAGAATGTTTGAAATCGTTGGATTCCGCAAGCTGAAGCCTATATTAGACGCTCCTGTTATGGATATGATTTATTTTGATACGGTTCTTGAATATGCATAGACCGCTCTGCTCGACGGATTTATCGAGTGTAGGAATGAACAAGGCGAGAATGGTCAAGAGCAGGATGCATATTTAAAAGGTTTAGATTCTTCGAAATATCCTGAACTTTGGTACAAAGCACTTGAGCGGTACAGGGCTGAGCTCACCTACACTGTTCACCCTGAAGAGCTGTACCTCTATATAATGAATAGCTGTCGTTACGACTTGGAAGATTATTTCAATTGCCGTTATGCAGAGTGAAGAAGAGTTCACGATTGAAAAGCTCGAGACGGTAAGAAAAAACCCTCGATTGGAAGGGCTTGTTTATAAACTTGTATTTAATAATGATGTTGTGGTTAACGATGACCTCTTTGTGCGTGCTTTTGATTGTATTCTAGCCGTGTTTAAAGATAACTTGCCAACCGGATGTAAAGTAGGCACAAAAATAGTATGGAATGAAATGAAAGCCATTTATTTCGAGTATAGGCCTCCGTATCAGTTAAACGGTGAAGTGATGCTTGGCCGGTTTTACCACGTAATACAAAGTAATATCGATGTGGATGTAGACTCTATTACGTGTGAGTTTAGCGTTTTACACAGTAGAACATAAAGGATGTATATTTAATTATTTAATTGTGTGTATATATATTTCCTCTACTAATATGAAATTGATTATACTTTCGTATATGTATTTATTTTTAATTATTTAATATAACCGGTAGAACATAAAGGATGTATATTTATTTATTTATTTGTGTGTGTATATATATATATATATATATACATATATATATATACAGGGGTTAGACAAAATAATATGAACACCCGCCGATTTCACGGGTTATCTTTACGGACTGCTCAGACACAAAGTAAACGGTCAAATGACTGGCAAACCTATTTAAATGCGTAACAGAGAGTGTATACGTCATGTTATAACCCTCACGTTGTTTTTACAGATCTGAGTGAATATTAGCAGTTATGAAAGACCTGTCAGACTTCCAAAGAGGACAAATTGTCGGAGCGCGGATGGCTGGTGCATCGGTGACGAAAACCGCTCAGATGTTCAATGTATCCAGAGGAACTGTCTCTATGGTCATGTCTGCATACCAAAACCATGGAAAGACAAGCACCGACAAATGCAATAGTGGACGCAAGAAGAAGCTGTGTGATCGAGACCGCCGGGTGCTAAAGCGCATTGTGACAAAGAACCATAAGACCACAGCTCCAAAAGTGACTGCAGAGCTTAACCAGCATCTTGCAAGCCCGGTATCGACCAGAACTGTACGTCGCGAGCTCCATGGAGCTGGATACCATGGGAGGGCTGCAATTGCCAAACCCTTCCTTTCGCACATCAACATTGAGCGGCGCAGAAAATGGTGTAATGACCATAAGAATTGGTCAATGGACCGGTGGAAGAATGTAGTCTACTCCAACGAATCTTCCTTTACGCTATTTCCATGTTCCAGTCCAGTTTACGTCTGGAGACAGCCTAAAGATGCTTATGACCCCGACTGCCTGACCCCAACCGTTAAGCATGGAGGCGGATCTGTGATGGTTTGGGCAGCAATATCGTGGAATACTCTTGGCCCAGCTGTAGTACTGCATGGTAGGGTTAACCAGGTCCATCCCATGGTCCAAACGCTGTTTCCCAATGGCGGCGCCGTCTTCCAGGATGATAATGCACCAATCCACACCGCTGGGGTCGTTAAAAACTGGTTTGAAGAGCATGTTAGTGAAGTAGAACGCTTGGATTGGCCTCCACAATCCCCGGATCTTAACATTATCGAGCATCTGTGGTGTCAGTTGGAGCAGCAGGTCAGAAGCCGATTCCCACCGCCGGCGTCTTTGGAGGAACTGGAACAGGGTTTGCTCGAAGAATGGTTCAGGATTCCTCTAGCCACTGTCCAAAAGCTGTATGAATCAATTCCCCGACGCATTGCAGCTGTCATTGCCGCTAAAGGAGGACCAACTCCATATTAAGAATAAAAACCGCCATTTATCAAGGTGTTCATATTATTTTGCCCAACCCCTGTATATATATATTTCATATACTAATATGCATTTGATAATACAACGTTTTGTATATTTCTGATTATATATTTAATTATTTAATAACTGTATATATTTTTCCTGTACTAAAATATTGATAATACAACGTTTTGTATATTTTTTATTTTATATTTTCCGTTCGTGATGCTATTATTATTTTTTGATCATATATATATTCCAGTGTATATATATTTCTATTAATTCGCCTAAATAAACAGAATGATGTATTGGTGTTTTATTTATTCCTTTTTGTTTGCACACGGTATTTAATTATATCAATTGGTTGGCCTCTAAAGCGGATTTCTAAACCAGAATCTATGCATTAATTAAATAAATAGCGCTATCTGGCAACTCAACCTGAACAAGCCATTTACGCCTTCTAAGTCAACTGGCTGATAAAGCCAGAATATATGCTTTAATTAAATAAATAGCGCAAACTGGCAACTCAACCAGATACGCCAACTGGTGAATTATGTCAGAATATATACTATAATTAAATAAATAGTGCAAACTGGCAACTCAGCCTTCTATGCCAAATGGCGGGTTATGTCAGAATATATGCTTTAATTAAATAAATAGCGCAAACTGGCAACTCGGCCTTCTAAGCGAACTGGCTGATTAAGCCAGAATATATGCTTTAATTAAATAAACAGCGCAATCTGGTAACTCAGCTAGATAAGCCAACTGGCTGATTAAACCAGAATATATGACGGGGAAGTGTATATATATATATATATGTGTGAGAAAGAGGGATAAACAGATAAACAACATGATCGAGTGTTACAATAACGGGATTCTGCCCCTACGAACCGTGGAAGGATGTTTACACTCCACGTTAGACCTACGGTTTAACACGAATTATTAGGTCACCCCTGGCTATCAACCGCGGAAGGACGCGCCGGGTCTCGAGCCCGCCTCCACCTTAGACCTACGGTTTAACACGGATCATTAGGGCATCCTGGCTAGCAACCGCGGAAGGACGCGCCGGGTCTCGAACCCGTCTCCACCTTAGAGTTTAACGCGGTCGCGCGACGCACATAAACGTAATGGGTGTATAAATGGGTGTGTACGTGCTGTGCACACAGTGCCAACTGGCTGATGATGCCTGGAGGCACTGGCTGATTGGGTCCCTTTAAGACAACGGCCGCTCGGCTGAAGTCTTAATATGCGCTTGGCTCCTGACGGGCGAACACCTCTCCTCTCTCTTAGGTTAGGTCTCCCCAAGCGGGGTTCATTGTAGCTTGGGGGATAACTCCGCCTCCAAGTTGTATAACCCCTTGTTGCTCTTGCAACCCCTCTCCCATTTTGGGGGTGCTTTGCAACAAAGGGGGGGTTGGAACTATGTGATGCCTTGCAACAAGGGGGTTGGCACTATACGTTGCCTTGCAACAAGGGGTGGGGGGTTGGTACCATGGGGTGTCTTGCAAAAAGGGGGGTGGAGGTTGGCACTATGGGGTGCCTTGCAACAAAGGGTGGGTGGGTGTTGGCACTCTTGCAACATTTGCAATTGCATTGCACTCTACCATTTTACGGGCATACTACTTGGTTGACTTACCTTAATCCTTTTTGACTTGGCCCAAATGACCTAGATGACGATATCTGATGGACGTGACATAAAATCAACAAATTACTGTGGGATAAATTTGTTAGGTTCAGTTAGCATAGGTTAGTTTAGCATAGGTTAATTTACCTACGTGTAAATGAAATAAAATTTTTGAGAAAGATAAAAATTAAAAGTACCCATGCGTTTTTACGTAAATCATCGTCAATGAAAAAGTAAAAAATGTATCAGGGGAGTTTCAGTGAAATAAGAAAAGGAATGCTTTAGTTAGCGATTACCAACCTGTGGTACGTGGAGCTCTTTTAGGCGGTATCTAAAAGGGTTTTAATACTCAATTTCCTAGTTGATGATTAATGATCATGCATTTGAAAAATGATATTAGTTGCAGATGAATAACCCGCAAACCTTTTGTCTGTGATACCAGAAAAGCAGGGTGGTACGTCTAAATATAAATGTTGGGAACCCTGCTTTGGATCTCTTTCATGGTGAGCGTGTAAATAAAGCCAGTAATAAATTCACTCAAAATTTTAGAGAAAAGAAAAACGTGAAAACAAAACCACAAACTAAGGATATGAATAACTGTTCTAATTATCAAAACTATAATTTATCTCAACCTCGGCTTCCATTACGGTAATGGTTCAATATAAAGTTGTCGTGTGCAGGCAAACGTTGAACTACCAACAATTTCTTTATCAAAGGGTTTGTAGGGCATAAAAACAGAGCCATCATCTGGGTTGTAATAGGTCTGCGCCTTCAGAATGACTAAAGTAACAATAGTGAATTCACACTTGTTTCGGGCTTATTTTTTGTCACAACCATGGAATTTACAATTCCCAAATTCCGACCGTTTCCATGTTTGTGCCGTGAGAATTTCGCTCCAAGATCGAATGTTTCTGAATCTCAGCCTCAATCGAAGCGCAACTAAGAGTAATTAAAGTAATTAATCTTTCACATTACTTTAGATTTTATTAGAATTACTCCCATTTTTTTGTCATTCCCTATTTGTTAGGAAATTAATAGAATTAATTATAATCCTCTTACATTTATCTTCCAGTCTATAAATTCTATCATTAAATGCATGCGTCTTTGGTTGCAAAAGGATTAAATCCTTTGTTTCTACTCCGAGGTTACATCTATCGTCGTATATTTCTCATTTGTGAATAGCAAACTATATATAGCTTATAAATATACCCTGAAGTACTGAATTATGATTTGACTCACGATGTCCAGATCATATTAAAAATTTGGACTGTTTCACATTTTTTCGAAAATTTTGTCACTAGTATAGTTTTTTATGCTGATTCTAAGTATGCAACTCATTTTTTGCGGAAATAAATATTTAACATTTTATTGGCGTTTGTTTGCAGGAATAGTGCCAGTAATTTTTGTTGTTATTAATGTTTATTTGTTGCCTGCTTATACCTAGTTTAGTGTGAATATTATTGTTGTAGTGTGAGCATATGATAATGCAGTGCTATAATCTATCTACTTGCGAGTTGCCTCCGGTCAATTGAATGCCCGGTTAGGTCAACTGAATGCCCGGTTAGGTCAACTGAATGCCCGGTTAGGTCAACTGAATGCCCGGTTAGGTCAACTGAATGCCCGGTTAGGTCAACTGAATGCCCGGTTAGGTCAACTGAATGCCCGGTTAGGTCAACTGTACGCCCTTGACGATTGGTTAGGTTAAGTCGTGATATTTTCGTTAAAACGAAACTAACGAAAATATTATGACTCAACCTAACCAATCGTCAAGGGCATTCAACTGACCAGGGAACATTAATAACAACAAAAATTACTGTTTATGCGAGTTCGTATGCAGAAGCTGGCACTATTCCTGCAAACAAACGCCAGTAAAATGTTAAATATTTATTTCCGCAAAAAATGAATTGCATATTTAGAATCAGCATTAAAACCTGTACTAGTGACAAAATTTTCAAAAACATTTGACACAGTCCAAATTTTTAATAAGATCCCGATGGTCCTGTACTATTTCTGTAACATCTCTGTGTACTTGCGTTACTGTGATTACCGTGTTTCTCTCGTCTATATTTCTCTCATACATCCGTGTAATGGCCTACATATTCAACTGGATTATATTATTATTAAATATAGGACATTTTTCCATATATTATCTGCAGTCTGTTGATCTATTCCAGACTTGAATACTAAATACTAAACTGAATACCAAATTTAATATTAAATGTGTTCATATTTTGTATTTAGTGTATGGTAGTTACCTATATACTGTCATAGAATTTATACTTATAGGTCATTTACATATATCCAGTCTTGGGAATCGTCTATCATAGTAAAACATTAATTAATTCGTGTCATTTATTTACCTTTTGTCTGCCCATAATCCCATATCCACTTATGCCTGTCTGCTCACTGACGCACATGTTTTTACGTACATGACTTCATTCGTTTTACATTTTTGTAATAATTTCTGGCTAAACACAAAAGTATTGGAATTCGCCAATTCCTCTGACTTAGTAAATGTTGGCCTCATTGTTCCCAAGACTCTCTCCTCATTCTA
Organism: Bathynomus jamesi; assembly: GCA_023014485.1. Taxonomy (NCBI): domain Eukaryota; kingdom Metazoa; phylum Arthropoda; class Malacostraca; order Isopoda; family Cirolanidae; genus Bathynomus; species Bathynomus jamesi. Next base: position 430,514 of record JAJOZX010003655.1, on the reverse strand, counting down.
TTCTATAAATTTTTAAATGTACGTTATAAATGTACACTCGTTATTGTTATTCTACTCTCATGCTACTGTTTCGCTATCTACGTCGCGTGGTTCGTCCTGTAATCATTGTTTATGTTTATTATTTCTATCTAACGTTATTAAAATTCTGTTACTTGTGTGTTACATTATCATAATGTCCAAGTAAGTTCCTTCTATGTGGTCACTGGCTAATTAAGTTTTAAAATAATGACAACACATAATTATTAGATAATAATAATAATATTCGACATAATTAAGTACTAAATTAATTGGTGTTCTGCTTCTAATTCAAAATGTTAATTCATTTTTTCTATAATTATAATTTGTAATCATAGTGTGAAAAACTGAGCAGACAGAACCCAAAGGTCATGCTTTTACTTCCTTGAATCCTTTAATGTACAGTATGCCTGTGGATTTTTTCAGTTTCGATCGTCAAGACTCGACAGCACGCGAGTTCTAAAACACAAATAACCAAAACCATCCACTCAAGCAATTATAACATGTACAACATAAAGGATGTACAGGATTCCCTCGCCAACCACGGGGGTTATGTTCCTGAAAAGCCCCGTGGTTGGTAAGACTAAAGGCTTATGGGAAAAATATGGTTAGGGGGTTGGCGGCTGCGGTCACAGTGGGTAAAGTTCCAGAAGATTTGTGACGGTCAAAAATACGCATCCTATGCCTACAGTAAACATGATAAATATGAATAATAAAGGAGCATACAGTGTGTAAAAACCATTTTACTTACCTTAACTAATGATAATGGACTCCAGATAACGTTAACTTTGAAGATGACGATGACGGTGATGTTGGGATGGGGGTTAGAAGGATGAGGGGTTGTTCCCCGCCTCCTCAGACTCAGGCTCACCTCCATATACGGCTTCATGATCTCCTCCAGCACTCTCATAAATTTTAAACTTTTCTCCATGAAGAAGTCCATGTCAACCAAACCACCAGGTCTGAAAGAGTGTTGGCACGAGCATCACCTTGCTAAGGGTGGCAAGAGTGAGCTTTGGCTGTGCCACCACCTCCTCGTCCTCGTCGTCTTCGCTCAAGGCGGATTTGAAAAGATCATCCAGGTCCTCCTCAGTCAACTCCTCAGAACGAGAGAGAACATGAGGCGGGAGGACCTCGTGCATCCAGCTGATCCAAGCGTGGACAGCGCCATAGGTGGCGGTCGGGAGAGCGCGGCAGCAAGCAGGAGCGCACGGCGGCGGCCAATTTGAAATGGCGGGTGGTGGGGGACGGGTTGGTGCGCGAGCCGCCATGGAAACCCTTGGATACTGAAAACTGTATACCGTGGTAGGAAAAATGGTATACAGAATATTAAGCGTGTATACTCAGAACCGAGGTTGGAAAAGGTTGACGAGGGAAACCTGTATACTCTAAAATTATGACGTTTTGTTTACACCGCCATTAACCTACGGAAAATAACCTAGCATGACCTTAAACTCATAAATTACTTAATTTTTTAACGCAGTAATTCCGTTAATAATATTAGCATTATTAATACGTTATTTTTATTTATTTATTTATTCATTTATTGTTAATCAAGAATTATAACGTTAATTTGGCTTTAAGCTGTACTCTAAAGTCTAAGACATTTAATGCCGCAACGTCATAATTCTGTTGTTAAAATACTATAAAGAAAACTAACGTATTAAAGTTGTTAAACGAATAATGGATTATAGCGCTAAATTTTTCAAAGCTGTAACATAACCCAACGTAACTTAACCCACAGACACTTGTCGATGAAATTTTCTGTCGAAATTTTGTCGTTTACTAAATGAAAATAAGACTTTTTCTACCATTCTGATCTTAAAGTCAAAGGAACTCAAAGTTCTCGGAACCAAAGCGTGTATTTCGAATGTGTATTTATTTAAAAATGAATTCTCAGTTTTTACGTGAGAAAAAAGTCAGTATTTTGGCTATTTATAAATCTTATTACAATAAAGCTTCAAAAGAAAGATTTGTGGTCACACATTATATAAATTATGCCATTAATTTTTCTCATAGCTCATTCATTTTAATATATTCCTATACACGTAAAGGAATATATGAATGCGAATGTGGTGTTTATTTTACTGAAATTGTAATTACTCTTTTCTATAAACAAAACAGAACAAAACATAACTTTGTATTACTTGTAATGATTTACCGCTTTTACATGTATTTTGCACCTCAAATAAACGTATGTGAACATAAAAGAGAAGGTACTGAATATCTTTAATTTATAATATTTACATACGATATATCGAGTTACGAGAAAAAGAACATTTGTACTTGTCTTTAATGAGAAATATGTAAATAAATTTGAAAAACCCATAAAACATTTATATAGAAAACGAATATCGATTTGTTACAGGTAATAACTCTCTAAGTAAGAACTGTTTAAAGGTAATTTATAAATGCATCTATACTACTAGGGTGTCAATTTTAGGGAGCAAAGTGAAATCTTTAGATTTTCAAAGACTACTAGTGACCAAATGATGCATTTTTATGTGCTAAATCGAAATTTTTGCAAGTATTTTTTTATTGTATATAACTACATTTTACATACATTACCTACAATTAAAGACATTTTGATTGTATTTCAATATTAAAACTTAGAAATATAAATAGGTTTCTTGAACTTTGCTAAGGATGCCATGTCTGCCATGCTCTTGTTCCTGGACATGAGCTCCCTACTGTCCACCTGGCCACTGATGTACGCCTCCCTCCTCTCTTGTGAGTAAACATGTTGTGCTGCTTCAGTTGTCATCCTTAGTTTTGCGGATAAGATGAGAGTAGTGGACTGTGATAACTTATTTATGGGTAATGACACAAATTTGCATTGGGTGGCGTTTAAAGAAAGTTTTAGGAATATTGAAAGGGAGTTTATTCGTCGTAGGCCCAAGCGCGCTAGAAATCATGGTAGGCCGAAGTGGTGGACTAGGGAAATAGGCGAGTTCATAAACGAGCGTAATAGAGCATATAGACTTAATAAGCGTAATGGCACGGCAGCTAACTTTAATAGATATATCGAGCTTAGACGTCAGGTTAAAAGATCAGTTAGGAATGTCAAGCGTAATTTAGAGATACCTATAGCTGCGGATAGTAAACATAATCCAAAAAAGTTTTTTGAATAGTAGCGAGACTATTTTGAATGAAATAACTGTTTACGAGGCTGAGATTGCGCATTATATCGATAGGCTAAAAGTTAGCGAGGCTCCAGGCCCTGACGCTTTTTATCCCAGACATTTGAAAGATTTGAAAGATGTTATCGTAGGCCCCTTAACGAAGATTTTTAATCAGTCACTCGAAACGGGGATAATTCCTGAAGACTTCAAATTAGCTAACGTCACGCCTATTTTTGAAAAAGGCGACCGCGCAGTAGCTAGCAATTATAGGCCCATTAGCTTAACGTCAATTGTCGGTAAACTTTTGGAATCCGTAGTTAGGGATCGTATCATCGATTACTTAGAAAGTAGAGATTTGATTAATAGTAGTCAGCATGGGTTTCGACGCCATATGTCTTGTTTAACTAATTTGTTAGAATTTTATAACGAAATAGTGCGCGAATACGATAGGCATGGAGCGGCTGACGTTATTTATTTAGATTTTAAAAAGGCGTTCGATACAGTTCCGCATAGGAGATTAATTGCGAAGGTCAAAGCGCACGGTATACGTGGTCAGGTAGCTAACTGGTTAGAAGAATGGCTTCGTGCTAGGAGGCAGAGGGTCGTAGTTAATGGTAGTGAATCGGGGGTGGTTAGATGTAGGTAGCGGTGTCCCACAGGGTTCAGTGTTAGGCCCATTGCTATTCGTAATTTATATTACGACATTGATGTAGGATTGACTAGTAACGTGTCAAAATTCGCGGACGATACTAAAATAGGAGGTAAGGTTGTTAACGAGGACGATAGAAATAGGCTCCAAGACGATGTAAATAGGATCATGGAGTGGACAGATAAGTGGCAGATGCAATTTAACGTAGACAAATGTAAAGTTTTGCACATAGGTTCTCGCAACAATAATTACACGTACACGATGGATGATAGAGAGTTAGCGAGCGTTGACGAGGAAGTAGATTTAGGCGTAAGCGTATCTAAAGATTTAAAAGTTAGGAACCAGTGCCTGGAGTCTTGCGCAAAAGCTAATAGGATGTTAGGCTTCATAGCGCGTAATTCCGAATTTAAATCGAAGGATATTATATTGCCCCTTTACAAGTCCTAGTCAGGCCTCATTTAAAATATGCCGTTCAGTTTTGGTGCCCGTACTTGTGTGAGGATATTGATAGGGTAGAAAGGGTTCAGCGTCGTGCCACGAAACTAATTCCGTCATTGCGCAACAAGCCTTATGAAGATAGGATGAAAGAGTTGGACCTGTATTCACGCGAAACTAGGAGATTAAGGGGGGAGCTTATTGAAGTTTTCAAAATCGTTTATAACATCGATAACGTAAATTTTGACAAATTGTTCACTTTCGATAATAGTAATACTCGTAATAACGGATTTAAGTTGCGTGGCAGACGTTTCATTACTAATATCGCTAAAAACTTCATTACGTTTAAAGTAATTGATAAATGGAATAATCTTCCCGTGCCCTTCGTGAACTCTACCAGCGTTAATGTGTTTAAGAATTGTCTTGACAGACATTTTAAAAATATTAACGTTGTTTAAAATAGAAAAAAACAATTAGCAACAGGAGCTCTGGGGGTGGTGGTCGAGGATGAGTCTGTTGACGATTAATGCCAGCTTGTGACATGCCAGCGTGTGATGCCAGCAATAAAATTATTTAAAAAAAAAAAATTAGACTAACACGAACGTAGATGTAGCTCGTAGCGTAAACTAACCCACTTTTTGTTTAACTTTACCTACTTTTTTTTTCTTATCCTCCCCTTACTTTGCATGTCTTTAACTCTCTTTTCTTGCATGTCTGTAGTTTGCATGATATGACAGTGAGTTAAGACTGTGTCGCATGGTTTGTAAGCGTTCTTATTTTACTTCTTTTCATCTTTCACCCCTCTCCTATTCTCTCCGACTATTTTTCTGACTCGTCGGCAGTGGCCGGCGGATGATTATGGCGAGTCTTTTTTCTCTTTTTCTGAATGAATGTTAACCCACGAGTAATAGGTGTTCCTCCTTACTTAACCCCTTATTCTCTTCTCTTCTTTTAACCCCCTACTCTTTCCTTTCTCTCGGGCTAACCTTAGAGTGGATCTTAGGGTCTTTGTTAGCCTTATCTTCTGTAGATCTGTAGACTGTGTGTGTGAGGGCAGTGCAGGAACTTCCATTGGTCTATCCAGAAACTCCTTGATTGCAGCAGTGGTGAGGGAGCAGGTTAGAGGAAGCTCAGTCACGCCAGAGTTCCAGTCAATAAGCTCTGAGAGTTTGGTAGCATCTGGGTTGATGTCAGGAGTCTTCCTGGGTCTGACACTACAGTCTCCTACCTGTGTTTCCTCATCTCCTTCACCTCTGATTTCCAGTATCCTACTCACTGCCTCCCTCCTCTCCTCCTCCACCTCACTGCACAGCATGGCCTGGAACACAGCCTCAGAGTGTGCATACCAGGCTGATCTCTTCACTGTAGGCATCACTATTCCTATCACCTCCTTCTCCTGACTTCTGAGCAGCTCCAATTGGTACAGTACATGCCTGGGATCCTCCACCCAGCTGTGATTTAACTTGATGTTGAACCAGTTTGGTATGTAGACTCCCACTATGAATTCCACAATTATCCTCAGATTCTTCAGGTTCCTACCCTTCAGCCCATGTTTGGAAATCCACAATCTGCAGAACCTTAGAGCCGTGGTGAGCCACCTACTGTGGCACCTACTTTGACAGCTAGACTCTGAGCTACCTCTCCCGATCTGATGGCAGTGATGATTCTGTAGCCATATGATTGGTCTATGCTGAGGTCCTTGACTACCTCCTGACTGAGATGGGGTAGAGGAGGACCAACAGTGATCCTCGTGAAGTTTGGGTTGATCTCCAGCTCAGTGGCAGTGTTTAACATCTTCCTTAGGGGCCCAGACCACTTGTTGTTGCTCAATGTCTTGCCATCCAGTGCAGTCACCAGGTGTCTGAGACTCAGCTCCCCCGTGTGCAAGTCACAGACAATCCACACCAAGTTCCTGCTAAGCTTGGCCTCCACATAATGCATTACTCCTCCCTCCCAGCCAGTATTCACATTAGTACTGTCACCTCCTATGGCCAAAAGGGTCTGGTCTGCTTCTCTCTCTCTTAGCAAGTTCATCAGATGATCAGCAATAACCTTACCATGATTTCTCTCCTCTGCAGCTTCCTCTGGTACAAAATGCCACAAATATTTCCCACCTGTTTCATTGCACACTGTGTACTGCTCTTCCTTACTGAGGCCAGGAAACTGCCTGTCATGCCCTCAGCTTCCATCATCACTTTGGTGTCATCTCTTTTCCCATCAAAGAAGATACAAGTGATGCCATTTTCCTTAATCTCTTCATCAAACTTCTTGGCCAGCTCCTTAGTCAGTCTCTCCTGAGCCCTCCTCACCTTGTAGTCAATCACCAGTGCTGTGTCAAACTCTGTGATAAGACCAGCATCAATCCAGGCAGCAGTGGCAATCTCTGCAGTCTCTCTCAGCCCAGTGTGATGTCTCAAGCTAGCCAGAGCTATGTTGGTGAGATCTTCAGTGTTGTATTTTTGTATTTCTTCTTCTTAGCCACAGGCAAGGAAGAAGTTGTCGCAGCCTCTGGTATGAAGTCTTCTTCCTCCTCTCTCCTCCCTGCCTCCTCCAGTATATCTCCAGTCTCCTCCAACTCCATCTCCAGCAGTGACTCCTCCCTCAACTCCTCTTCTTTCTTGGCTGACTCCTCTGCCTTCTTCCTCCTCGTCTCCTCGGCCTTCCTTCTCTGCTCCTGTCTCTGCAGCACTGCTTCCTGTCTCCTGGTTTCAGGATGATCAGCTAGACCCATCTGGTGTGCCCACACTCTGCCCCCCCCCTTTTCTCTCTGACCTTTAATGAAGGCAAGCTCCTGCACTGGTATCTTCTGCTTGCTCCTGCAGCTGCAGTCAATGTGAACCTCACTGTTGCAGACAGGGTTGCACCCAAGCTCACTGCAGCTCCTCATCACACAGTGACAGGTTAGGATGTCCACCAATTTGTCCAGTTTCACTGCCTCATCCCACAGTGCCTTCACTTTAGCCCTGATCCTGAACTCACTGTTGATTACAGGTCCTGTGAATAGAGCGTTGGCCTTTCTCCACAGAGCCAGTAGCCCTGGAACAATGCCGTGTTAATCAGGTCATTAACTGGGTAATTCCTCCTGTCTTCCTCACTCATCTCTCTCCTCAACAAACCATACCTCAGCAGATCTCTGGCTGTGGGCAGCTCAGCAGGGGGAAGTTCCCTCCCAGTCCCCACCAAATGACTTAGGTGACAACTTGATTTGGTTCGGGTTCTGATTTCTTTCTGACTCATCCTGTGAACCTGTGAACAAATAATTTGAATGACACAATATTTACATTACGAAGTAATCAAAATTGTCAAAAAGGAGGGAAAACAAATGCACTCACAATCAAAACTCCAGCATTTGTGACTATGTGAAACTTAGAAACCATACTGCACACCAAAAATAACCAAAGTTGACCACACATATCAATGGCACATTGATATATGATGCTACAGTCTATTTAGGTTATATTTCAAACCTTTATGGTCAAATATAAGTAGGTAAATGGCTTTTTTAAACAACACTAAAGATATTTCTAAGTTTGCTAGATAATATGACATCATTTGAGCATTAGTAGTTTTTGAATTGTTGACTTTACTAAAACTGACACACCCTACTACGCCAATCCCAAGTCGGACTACTCCATGTTGGGGAGTAATATCGAGGCCACTGATTTGGAAAAGGACTTGGGTGAGCTAATTAGCAGCGACCTTAAGTTTACCAAACAGTGCGTAGAGATGGAAAAGAAAGCCCAGAAGCTGTTGGGTTATATGAAGAGGCAATTTCGATTTCGGAACAAGGAGATTGTGAACTCTCTGTACAATTCCATGGTTCGGCCGCACCTGGAGTATGCTGTGCAGTTCTGGTCGCCCACCCTCAGGAAAGATATTGAGAGGCTGGAGCGAGTCCAGGCGAGGGCCACAAAGTTAATCCCTTCCGTTAGACATATGGACTACAATCGACGCTTACACGCCCTGAATTTCTTTTCGCTGGAAACTCGGAAGCTGTGCGGTCAACTCATCGAGGTTTTCAAGCTCTTATACGGGTTCGACGATGTCTATTTTAGAAGCATGTTTAGTTTAAATGATAACTCAACTCGCAACAATGGTTGGAAGTTGGATTTGAAACGATTTAGCACTAGTGTGTGAGGGAATTACTTTACCTATAAGATCTGTCACAGATCTTATAGGCACCCGTTGCCATTGGTACCTCCTCGGTATGGGCCGCAAGGCCTTTGGAGGTACTTCTTGTCTTTGTAATACCTTGTAACTCTCACGAACGAACGAACAAACGAAATTGCAAATATGTTTACCGACTTTAAATTTAGGAAGGAATCTTATGTTATATATGACACAATTTTCTCATTCTTTACCTTCTTCTTTATCATCCTTGTTCCAGATGTCATTTTGCAGATAGAGAAGAAGAACACGCGAAAGGCAACGTCAATTTCAAGATTTTCAGCCAAAATTAGGAGCAATGAATTTTACTCTAAGAATCCAAATAAGAACTTTCGGAAACTTACGGTTGAAAACAAAGATATTGAAATTGAAAAAAAAAAGTATAAGCTCAAATTTATTGTTTAATATCGATGCATAGAAGATCTTCAAAGAAATATAACATTTTGAACTTTAAGAAACGGCTGCTCTAAGGATGATAAAAACAATATCATATTTTTCGTTAATATTCCAAGCGTATATTAAAGCGAATTGAATCAATTTTGTATTTTATTTTATTATTACAAATATATATATATGAGAGAGAGAGAGAGAGAGAGAGAGAGAGAGAGAGAGAGAGAGAGAGAGAGAGAGAGAGAGAGAGAGAGAGAGAGACGAAATAACGAATAACAATATAATAACGAATAACAATATAATAACGAATAACAATATAATAACGAATAACAATATATGTAATAACAAATAACAATATAGATGAAAGAAAAGAAATAAGTAAAAGTTGCAAAGTAGTCAAACTGTCCAACGAGCGAAATGATAAAACTAGAATAATTAAAAACGTAGAAAATAAACAGCCAAAGAAAAATAATGATAATACCAAACCTAAGAACTTTGAAAATAGTAAGAAAACAAGACGTAGAAACGTAGAAAATACCGTATGTAAATACTACGCAAAAGGGAACTGCAGATATCGGGTTGGGCAGTGCATCTATGAACATTAGGGTGTCTCACTTTTGGACTTTTTTGGGAAAGTTACGGTATTTACCTCTTATATTGTGACAAATTGACCAAAAACCAGGAATAAACCAAACAAAAGACAATCGGGTAATATTTAGGGTCCCCGCCCCCCATTTGAAAAATAAGCTCCCTATTCACACAAAAAATGATGATTTCTGGAGATATTTTTGGTCATAGATTCACTCTTAATCATCGTATTTCAAATATTTTGCTACCAAAATGTAGAGAGTAACGGTGTCCTCTTATTGTGAACGTTTTAAAACTACAGGGTGTCCATAAATGTTTACCCTGAAAACAGTATGCTCTCATGTTTTAATGACGAATCTTACATCCCTTTTCTTTTTACAGGTGATCTCATACACGCATAGAGTTTCTGTGCTGGTGTGTTTCGTCTACCTCATTCGCCGCTAGGAGCGCTGTAGTAGCTGTTCAGTTAAGATGGCGTCTGTGACAGAGAAGACACAATGTGTTTTGTGGCTTGCAGAAACAAAATCTCCTGTCAGTGTTCAGCGAAGGTTCAGAACAAAGTATGGAAAGAATCCACCTGATGTGAAGTTAATTAAGTCGTGGATGAAAAAATTCTTGGAAACTGGAAACGTGGAAAAGGGAAAGAGCAGTGGTAGACCATCAGTTTCCGATGGGACGGTGGAAAACATTCAAACTGCTTTCATACGGTCACCAAGGAAATCGGTGAGACAAGCTTCATGCCAACTAAAGATACCGAAGTCTACGGTGCACAAGGTGTTACACAAACATTTGAAGTTACACGCCTACAAGGTACAAATTGTTCAAGAACTGAAGCTTGATGACCGTCCAAAACGTGAACAATTCGCTATTGACATTTTGAAGAGCATTGACGAGGATAATGACTTCTTGTTATGTGTCTGCTTTTCAGACGAAGCTACGTTTCATCTTAGTGGTAGAGTCAACAGACACAATGTGCGTATTTTGGGATCGGAAAACCCACGTGCTGTAAGGGATCGTATTCAGGGCAGTCCGAAGATCAATGTCTGGTGTGGACTAATGCATGACCAGATAATTGGTCCTTTCTTCTTCGCTGAGAACAGTTTCCGCAACTGTGTACCTGGATATTCTCACCAATTACGCCATCCCGCAGCTGCAGGACAGGCAGCCAACTGTCATCTTCCAACAAGATGGGGCACCCCCTCATTGGGCGCATGTTGTTCGTGAAACTCTCGACGCAACATTTCCAAATCGATGGATTGGGGTCATGTTAAAGATTTTGTTTATGCAACAATTGTTCCAGATATCAGGACATTGTGAGAACGCATTACGGATGCAATTGCAGCAGTTAACCCACAAATTTTTGAAAATATGTGGCGTGAGTGTGAATACCGTTTAGACATTTTACGTGCCACTAGGGGTTCACATGTGGAAGCTTATTAAGTTCATTAACTATGTATCAAAACTTTGTATGTTTATCTACTTATGATTAAAACTGTGTTTGAATACGAGTGTTTATTTAAAAGTTATAGTATGCTTTAATCAGAGTAATCATTTATGGACACCCTGTACATGTTTTAGTTGTATACGGTGCTGATATTTCAGTGGACCTTATGAAATTTTTCCCTCTGTTTTCATTTCTATAACATTTATTTATAGTACTTCCAGGTTTTATCTACAAAAAGTATGCAAATATAGCCAAATGTATGATAAATTTGCTTTTCTTTCAGAATTCTATTATAGATTTGCTTAATTTTATAGTTTATTAAAATTATTCATTAGTCATGGCTAACAGTAAGCCAATATTAAGAACAGACCTAAGAAAATATGATTCTTTATTGGGAAAGTTAGTGGAAGACATATGCGCAAGAGAAGGAAGCATGGTTCCAACGAATAGTGAAGTTCTCAGTCACTTTTTCTTCTTGAGAAGGGGTCAAATGAAAAGCGACAATTTGTCAAAGGAAGAAAATATTTTGAGAGTATTAGATAAGGTAGAAAAGGTGTGGATTATGGCTGGCATACCATCAAAATCCGTTAGGAAACAGAAAGGACCCCCCAAAAATGTAGGATTTGATAAAAGAGCATGAGAAGTTGGGTAAAAATATAAAGAAGAAATGTTATGAAACCCAGAAAACATCTTTTCTGTCTCGTTTAGATAACTTATTTGATATATCAACTGAAAATGTATGTAATGAGATCCAAAATGATACATTGAGAACTATACAACAGAAGAATGAGGATCTTCGCTTTTTGGAAGATCAGCGAAGTGCTAGAATATATTCACTGGGTCCGATCGATAAAGCTTATGTAGCCAAACTGATCAAAAAGACTGCTAGAATAGAAGGTGAAGAACGAAGAAAATTGAAAGAAAAAGAGCGAAAGGCATTAAAAGAAGAGACACACAAACTTGAATCATCTGAAGGCGAGTTAGTGGACTCAAGTAATGAAGAAGATGATTTTACTCCGAGCCCAGGCCCATTAAAACGTCCTAAGTTACTACAGTCAACTTTAATATCTAATACAGCTGATTGTTTAGGACTATCATTCGGACAACGCTCGACATTTGCATCTGTGGTAGCAGCTGAATGTGGGCTAGATTTAAGAGAGATGTCATTATCGAAAAGTACTTCTGCGCGAGCTGCGAAGAAGTCGAGAAAAGCTACTGCTGACACTATTAAAGAGTCGTTCAACCCACCTCAATATTGTGTAATCCAGTGGGACAGCAAAATGATACTGAATGTTTCAGGAGGAAAGCAGGATCGATTGGCAATACTTATATACTTCATGGCTCATGTAGGGATGAAGATGAATTTCAGGTATTGCTTCAAGTTGTAGAGGAAAACATGCGTGTTTTCCCAAAGTTTTCCAAACATGGTCTCTTGAATTTGTAATTTCTTTCCATTTATAATTTCATTTCATTTACAATTTTTCATTATAATTTCGAGAATAGCACTTTGTTTCTATTTGATTAAAATTGTTTTGTGTTTGTATTTCATAATAAAAAATAAAGAAAAACGATGGGGCTTTGCATATTTTTTTAGATTAATAAAAATTTAAGTCTACAGTTGTCTTTTTTTTTCTTTTTTTTTTTTGCAAAATTTACTAATTTTAATCTACTAAACATATGCAAAGTTGTTCCCACTTTGAATCTCTAAACCAAAAAAGTGTTGCTCATTTAAGCCCATCTGCTTTTTTTATTTATATTTTCAAAGCCCATCGCCGCAGACCTGCATTGGAATGATGCTCTATGGATGGCGGTGACATCCAAAATATATAAGATAATATTTTATTGCAGTTCAGATCTTCCAAAGATATAAAACAGCAGCATTTTTCTCTTAGGAAATGCATCAAAATGACCAGAGAGATATAAAAAATTTAATAAATTTAACTCAAAGGTTAATAAAAACTATTCAGATTGAAGCGCATTATTATTCTCTACATTTTGGTAGCAAAATATTTGAAATACGATGATTAGTAAGGAAACTATGACAAAAAATATCTCAAAATTCACCACTTTTTGTGTGAATAGGGGGCTTATTTTTCAAATGGAGGGCGGGGACCCTAAATATTACCCGATTGTCTTTTTGTTTTGGTTTATTCCTGGTTTTTGGTCAATTTGTCACAATATAAGAGGTAAGCACCATAACCTTTCAAAAAAAGTCCAAAAGTGACACACCCTAATGCACATCCCACATTATGCAACACACAATACACAAGTGGATATTGCAAATTTGATAAGAAGTGCAAGTTCCACCATCTTACGGTCTACAACACCTATGCAAGATATGGGAGGTGCAAATACGGACAAAAATGCTGTTACCACCACCATCAAAGGAACGCAACGGGTGAACAGGAAAAACGAACATCAAAGAAGGGTACCAATTTTTTAGACGTAGCCACATAATTCAGCTGTTAAATAGTATCCAGCAAATACGAAGTCAGCTGACAAATATAGGAATCCGAGAGCCGGACAGAAGGCATGCACAAAGACACTTCATGCGTTATCGGGACAAAGATAAAACGAGGCAAATTCTCGGAGGACCACAAGGCAACGAAACCGGCACCACCATTGGAAAACGAATTGGAACAACCTGTATGCGAAAACGATAGAGAAAAAATAAAAGTAATCCTAGCCAACATTCAGGGGCTTAAATTAAATCATTCCCCAGACGAAGTTTTATACCTGAAAGGACTCATGCAAGAAGCCGGAACAGACTTTACATGCCTCACGGAAACTCATCTAAAGGACTGCCAGGCGAACTGTGAAAACTGTGAGTCCTGTGTTAACAAAAAATAAATACAAATTGACAACTGTAACATCCTCCGAACCGACAGAACAGTGAGACGTAAAGGAGGATGTGCTATTTACACACGCGAAAGGCATATGGCAGAAATGACTATAAGTACCTCAAACATCTACGTAAAATGTGTAGCACCAAAAGTTGAAAAATTAAATATGGTACTAATTGTAATGTACAGACCCCCAAGCACGCCAACCTCAAAATTTTCAGATTCCATTAAAGAGGTAAGAAACTGGGTGAAAGATCTACACTCTCCAACCACAAATATTTTTCTCTGTGGTGATTTTAATTTCTCATTCATGAAATATAAAAGGATAGGAAAAAATGTATGTATACACCAGGACAAGGGGGGCACACGGGAAGACCAGGAGCAGGTAAAAATGCTACTAGCTCTAGCTGATGAATTTATGTTAACGCAAGAAATAACAGAAAACACAAGAAAAAACAACTGCCTAGATTTGGCATTTACAAACAACAGCAACCTATGATACACACAGACCGTGCATGGAACAAGGAACTCTTCTGGGAAAATCCAATCCACTATAGTCCGAATAAGTAATGGTAAATGACAAACACTAGAGTTTTTTTTTCGCTTTTCATGATGTTAGCCCGACGTGGGCAACGGGTCACTCGCAAAGAGATCCCAAAAATATAGCTTCTCTCACCAGCTATCTGCAAAGCAGACAGGATCCAGCTTTTGGACAGGATCTATGGTTTAAAGCAGCCTAGCCCTGCCATATCCAGAACCCCAAAATAAGCAAAAGACTCGTTGCATTCACGTCAGATTCAATACATCAAAGAAAAGGGGTAGCTATTATATTTTTTACCAAAACCCAAAACTTAAACCTCAAGTGGTAGAAATGAGCGTCCACTTTTCAAGGCACATAACATGTCCGTTTCAAGATGGGAATGAACTCAGAACGGTTCTCTGAGGCTATCTATGATACACACAGACCGTGCGTAGAACAAGGAACTCTTCTATGAAAATCCAATCCACTATAGTCCGAATAAGTAATGGTAAATGACAAACACTATAGTTTTTTTTTCCTTTTTCATGATGTTAGCCCGACGTGGGCAACGGGTCACTCGCAGAGAGGTCCCAAAAATATAGCTTCTCTCACCAGCTATCTGCAAAGCTAGCTGGTGAGAGAAGCTATATTTTATTTATTTGTGCAGAATCCATTCTCTAAAAGAAATGGAAGGTCATATTGTGCAGAATGTCCTAAAAAGCCTTTTCTGTGCATCTCTTGTTTTGCAGTTCATCACAAATGATGGCACCGGTAATATAGTTTTGGTAATCTTTTTTTTTTTTTTTATCAAGAGTTTATTTTGTTTACAAATAGTTCTATGAAAAGGAATTGAAAAAAACTTTTATTATTTTTTTTTCAGCAAAAATATATTTGATTTATAAATAATACTTTTATGAAATGAAAATTTTTAAAAGGTTATAATCATTTTTAGCAAAAGTATATTTTATTTAGAGTTATTGCCTTTATGAAAGTAAATATGCCTGATGATGTTGATTAGGATGTTTGAGTTGATAGGCTACTTGAAAATTACTCAATAAAAAAAGAACAGAAACGTTTTTGGTCTAGTTATTTGAATCCTTTCTGTATTGATATCCGTCATTATCATTATCAAAGTACGAAACTTAACTTAATATAATTAGAGTAACTATATCTTGATATACAGTATGCTATGGAATGATGAGTGCAAAACCAAAATTTTATTTGAAAGCGTGGATTGATAAGAAGTTATTTTTTAGATTTATAAGGCAGATCGTTTCTTCCGTTTATAGTGTTGCTAATAGGGTGAAAAATGAATATTAATCTCATAGAATATTTATATTGTTTATTGTGATTTAAAATCAAAGAACGAGTGCAAGGAGAAGCAGAGCGAGGCATCGTGGGTATTTCCCCCGTGAAGGTCTACACCCCAAACCTGGGGTATTAAAACCAGAGCTGGGCACTTGCGGTTTTTTTTGCGGTACTGCGGTACTGCGGTACCACCGCACTACCAAACCGGGACCGCATAACGCAGTACCGCAAAGGATCGCTGAAAGTACAGCCTGTACTTTCAGCGATCCTTTGCGGTACTGCGTTATGCGGTCCCGGTTTGGTAGTGCGGTGGTACCGCAGTACCGCAAAAAAAACCGCAAGTGCCCAGCTTTGATTAAAACCCACCCCCTGTATATCTTCGAATACCAGAAAATGAAGGGTTTTAAAGCCAATGAAAGATATATTCAGAATTCGGCTTCAACAGTGAGATTTAATATGATAGGGGGCACATCTCTAGACATGTTTGATGGATGAGCGAGTTGCTCTCCACCAGGGATCGAGAGCCGGTGATGGCACGCACCGTGTAAACTGTTCCTCCTTTTAAACGTTGGTGGGTGTTGGCTCTGTTTATATAATTGATGTGTGTGTGTGTGTGTGTGTGTGTGCGCGTGCTTTTTGTACTAATTTAAAATGCGTACCTTATCTCGAATTTTGGAAATCAGAGAACCGCCAATAAAGAAATAAACATTGGTGTATATATATATATATTTAGGGTGCGTCAAAAAACATGAAGTTGTTACACGCGTTCGCTCGCTTGCAATTTTGATCCACTTAATGAGAAAACCTGGCAGTATAAAAATCAGTTCAATATATCAATGTTTAGGGGTCGCGCACAGTGGGGTGGAGCCATATGATCTGGTTTATCAGTATATATGTCATATGGCCCCACCTCGGCTGTCCTTTTCGTTAAAATACCCTGGAATACATGGGGTTAAGATTTTCTATATGAGGCTCTCTATTAATTGTTGGTTTCTTTTCTTCCACAGGTGGTTTGCTTAATGAAAATGGCGACGAAAGGTGCTAAGGAAGTGAAGAAGCTAGCTGATGAAATCTGGTTGTTGGGGAAACCAATCCCACGGTTCCCTGGGACTAAACTGCCCAGCCGTGGTGAGTCCCTCAGAGTCATTTTCTATTTACACAAATCGGACCCTGAGCTCAAGAAGTGTATAAAACAAACTGCAACCATGATTTCCGAAGTCTGGGACAAGGCGAAAATACCAACGATCACGCCTTACCGGATCATCGATAAGCTCACCAAGCTCCACCAGGAGTACTATGGCCTGCGGAAAAGCGCAAACAGATATAGTGGGAAGGCTGTTGAAGATCGCGAGAAGTTTGTAATGAGTTTGGAGGATCTATTCGACGTGGCACATCCGGACGCATTGAGCCTCATCAAAATCAAAGAGAACAAGGATTTTCTCATCGCTCAACGCCGGCCAGGACGCCCTGGAAGCATGCTTGGGGTGGACAAGAGATGGTGTGAACGGGAAGCGACGAAGAGGAAGAAATTCGAGCAGGAGGACCAGCGTCGTTTGCGATCATTCGAGGAGCAAGGTGCATTGACCTCGACGGTCCAACTGGAGGACTCATCTTCTTCGGCATCGGAGTCATCATCGGAGAGCGAGGAATCGCCCGGTCCATCTCAAGTTCGAGGGGCGACAGGAGGAGCGCCTCTGCCGAAGAGAGCACGCAGTTGTATCAGCGGTAAAGTGGCTTCGGCTTTGGACAGGACGCAGATCAGTGATCGACAAGCCATTCATGTTCCGCTTCCTTTTGCTGCTGATCTTGGTCACGATGTCAGGAAATTCGCCTTGAGCGCAAGTTCCATAAGGAGGAGGCGAATTGCTCACCGAAGATCCCTGGCAGCTGAGGTAAAGGAAAGCTTTTCTCCTACAGTTCCCTTGACACTGCATTGGGACGGAAAATTGATGTCAGACTTGACCGGCAGGGAGAAGATCGATCGTCTGCCAATCTTGGCCTCCTGAAAAGGTGTGGAGAAGATCCTTGCAGTGCCCAAGCTCACCGATGGGAAGGCGGAACAAGCAGCTACTGTGATCGGGGAGGTTTTGGAAGAATGGAACCTTAAGGACAGGATTACGTCAATGTGTTTCGATACCACGGCCGTGAATACAGGGATAAAATCTGGTGTTTGTATGAGGATCGAACTGATGCTTGGTCGAAAACTTCTGCACCTCGCTTGCCGCCACCACGTTCTGGAGGTTCTCCTGGAGGCTGTATTCTCTGCCCTTCTGGTGGAACAGTCAAAAAGTCCGGACATCACGTTATTCCTGAACTTCAGGAATTGCTGGCCTCAGATCAATCAGGAAAAGTTCAGGACGGCAGCGGACGACGAAGCCATGGCAATCAGAATACGGCCGTGGCGAGATGATCTCATCCAGTTTCCTCAGGAGCTCCTTCAGGTTCAACAACCGCGGGATGATTACAAGGAGTTCCTGGAATTGGCTGTCGTTTTTCTCGGCTCTCTTCCTCGCGGACGCTCTTTCGTATCCTTCAACACTCCTGGGGCTCCACACCGTGCGCGATGGATGGCGCGGCAATGTATGTCCTGAAGATTTGGATGTTCAAGGAGGAGTTTGTTAGACTCTTGCGGCCGCAACGTCCTTCCTCTCGTGGCCCAAACCGCATGGGACTTCTCTGGGAAAAGCTCGGAGATTTCTGCATTTTCATCGTAAAACATTACCTACTCGTCTGGTTCACAGCCAAGACAGCTTCCGCAGCAGCACGAATGGACCTCACGCTGCTCAAGGAACTCGCGGAACATGAGGATCCCATCATCAAGGAAGCCGGCACGAAGGCGATGAGTCGGCATCTATGGCACTTGTCTGAAGTTAGTCAGTCTCGCTCTCTTCGACGACGATGTTGCAGATGCTGACAAACTCAAGATGGTCTCTAACATGAACTCTGTGGAAGGATCCCTCGAGCCCAGCCTTCGTGTGTTGGCCGTCGCAAGAGACGTCGTTGCAAAAGATCTTCCGGACTTCTTCACCTCCACAACTAAGAGGATCTTCCATCATCTTGAAATCGATACTGCGTTCTTGTCAATGCCTCCTGCGGCCTGGATAACATTAGACAGGTACAATCTAGGGAAGGAACGGGTCGGGAAGCTCCTCGTGACTAACGACACTGCTGAAAGAGGAGTGGCCCTCATCCACGAGTTCACGGCAAATGGGCGTACCCAGCACAAGGATCAGCTCCAATACATGATCCAGGTGGCAGAGGATCATCGGCGAGCGTACCCGAAGACAGCAAACAAGAAGGACCTTCTTCGCTGAAAAATACTTTCTTTCTAAAGGCTTTTAGTTCCATTTCCGAGTATTGTTGTTAGTGTCTTTCGTTTTGTTGGTGTTCACGTAGTACGGGGAAACCAATCCAAGAATATAATATATAAGTTTAGCTGTTTTGTTTCCAATTATTTTACAGTGTTCATTCCAGTTTAAGTTCTTGTCAAAGTAAATGCTTAGGAAATTGAAATGATTAACATGTGTTGTGGAATTACCATCAATTCTGAGGTCTGGAATGTGCTTGCTATTTATAGGTTTTTGTGGAAATGTATTTTATAGTATATTTTGTTTTATTAAATTATCTGTTTTTCAATACATCCTTAAAGTGTATTAGCAAAATGTATTTTTATAAATATAAAACACGAATTATGGCTTCATATGCTGTAATGTTTTAAATATTAAGAGTGTTAAATAAGACATAGTTTTCATAGAGTTACTTCCCCTGAAAATAATCAGTACGGGGACCCAATCCCAGAATATATGTACTGTAGTACGTAGTGTACAAACTTTGTAGTGGATGCGCGACCCCTAAATAAACGGCTACTCAAATGAAAATTTGTCTGTGGTGTTTTCTCCTTCAGTGGCTTAATTGAGAAAGTGAGCGAAAGAAATGGACCACCTTCAGGTTTTCTCCCTTATGCAGTGAATGGAAGGGCTTTATAGCCCCGTAATTAAATTTTTTGTTGTTGTTGAAAGACAAGGAAAACTATGATTAGCAGAGACAAAATTGGGGCAATTCGCGTATGTTTGAGATATACATGTATTTATAAAATACAGCGAAGCGAGTGTAAAGAAAATGATGAAGGATAAAGAGAAATGGAATAAAGAAAGAGAAAATAGTATAAAAAAGCAACATAGCAAGAAAAAGGAAGCGATCACTGGGAAGAACTACCAAACAATTTAGCAGAGAGGAGGGCAATTCATTTTCAGAACTCCAACAAAGAGAGCAAGACAAAATTGCATATTTGTTTATAAAGATTTGTTTATAAAAAACGTCTGAACAGGTACAGTAGCTAGAACAACATGAAAAAAGTGTTAGCAGCTGACGAGGAAGCTTCTAAACAGTGGCTGCATCCTCCAGCGCAGGACACGTCAACGCGAAGAAGCGACGTCAAACCAAAACATCAACGCGCTGGTGGCCAAACTTCCTCAAATCTCCGTGCAGCGGGCTGTCTACGGTTTGCCAGACTGGCAGTCGACGGCCTGTTGCGTGGCACGGTCAGAGTGCCGATCGGCTCCCGGGGCCGGACCTATTCTCAGCGTGCTATTTTTTCAATTACAGGGAACAATTGCGTGCTCCCCGAACTACTCTTACTCTCTGGCGACATTAAGACTAATCCAGGCCCCACTACAACTTACACATGTCACCATACACAAAGACATAGACACAATAGTACCATGAGACACATACAGAAGTATAATATTAACATATTACAGTACAACGTAGATGGCCTCACAAACAAAATCATGCAGCTTAGGGAATTCGTACACAAACAAAACATTCACATAGCACTTATACAAGAAACAAAACTAAAACGCACACACAAAACACCCACCATCCCTGACTTCACGGCGATCCGTCAAGATCGTACTGGGGGTAACGGGGGTGGACTCATCACTTACATACGTAAAAGCATTAGCTACACTGATGCTACCCAAAACATTACAAACACAATCCAAGCAGATAACACGATAGAAATACAGGCAGTTAACATTAAAACACGCGCAAAACACAACACCACACTAATCAACATTTACATCCCACCAGATAGTTCACCTCAGGTGCCAGCCAATTACAATCCACAGTTACACAATCTTGCCTCTCTCACTAATGTCATCTTAGGAGGAGACTTCAACGCCAAAGACACTAGTTGGTACCTGCACAACCAAAACAACACCAGAGGCGCCAACATAGCCACACAACTAAACAGCCTCTTCATTCTTAACAATACAGAAGAACATACACACATACCACATCAAGCAGGATACTCAAACTCCTCCCCAGACATAACGTTCTGTTCCCCCTCACTAGCAACACATACACAATGGAGAACAGAAAAACAACTGTCATCAGACCACCTGCCCATCATCATTACAACACATTCTACACTCTGCCCCAACAGCCTTAGGCACACTTACAGAAATTACAAGAAAGCTGATTGGGAACAGTTCAAAATACAGACTGAGGAACAATTCACCACATTAAACAGCACACCCATCATAAACATCGATACAACACTCAAGACATTTAATCAGATTATCAATAATGCAAACAAATACATACCCAAGGGCAACATTAGGAAATACAACCCAAATTACACTAGAGAACTAGAGAAATAGCCCACCTTATAAGGCAACGTAACAACCTCAAATATAACACACAAACACCACACACAGAAGCCATAAAACAGCAGATACAACAGCTCAACACAGAAATAAACAACAAACTCAAAGAAAACAAACAGAAACATTCAGGGAATTCATAACAACACTAAACCACTCCACAGATACATACAGGCTATACAAGACTATAAACAGCATTACCCACTCTAACAGCGGCATTCACACCTCACACGCGGCTATCTGTCGCAGCCAAAATAATATCCCAACATACACACAACAAGCTAACATTCTAGTTAATCACTACGCAAAGATAAGTCACTTAAACAGAGACAACAACCAGAAACATGCAGACAGACAAACAGGCAGACACAAGAAAACCTACAGACTCGACATGACCATTACACCCTTCAATACAGACCAGACCACCAAGATCATCAAAAACATTAAGAATTCGAAGGCTACTGGACCAGACAACATATCTAACATACACCTTAAACACTTGGGCCCACAAGGAATATTAGCTCTCACAAATATCAGCACATATTCATACCAACACTGTATTATTCCTGACATATGGAAACAAGGTAAAATTATTACACTACTCAAACCAAACAAAAATCCAACAGAACCAGCTTCCTATAGACCAATTACTTTACTATGCACACTTTCCAAAGTAACAGAAAGACTAATCTTACAAATCACCAACCCACACATACCACTATCGCCTACTCAACATGGATTCAGACCTCACCACTCAACCACGACATTACTCACTAACCTCACGCAGCACATCATGGATGGCATCAATTCCAGAAGACCAGCTCAACGTACACTATTAGCAACAATAGACATTAGTAAAGCATTTGATGCTATCCCACGCTTCCCTCTCATAAACAAAATACTCAACACAAACATGCACAATAACACCAAAAGGTGGCTGAGCAACTATCTCTCAGGAAGATACTCACATGTCACATTTAATGGCAAATCATCCAAAAACAAGCTTTTTCCGAACGGGGTCCCTCAAGGCTCTGTTCTCTCACCAACACTCTTCAACTTATACATGCATGACATTCCAACACCCATAGATAACAAGCTTACCTTATCATCATATGCAGATGATATCACTCTAACATCCACCCACAACAACATCGACACCGCTACAAATAACCTACAAACATACATAAACAGTATACAAGACTGGCTCACACACAATAGACTCAAAGTAGCGCCCACAAAATCAACCATCACCTTGCTTACAAGCAACACAAAAGAACACCAGGTAATTCCACAGCTTACACTAAACAACATCAACATTCCACACACTCACAGAACCAAAATACTTGGTGTCACATACAACACATCATTATCTTTTGCAAACCACATTCAGGACATTAAAACCAAATGTACGTCAAGACTTAACACGCTTAGGGTACTAACAGGCACAAACTTTGGATACCAGCAGGAAACAACATCACTCATATACAAACAATATATTCGCTCAGTTATGGACTATGCTAGCCCATGCTGGGCACCCATTATCTCAAACACAAACATAAACACCTTACAAACAATACAAAACAACGCACTTCGTATCATTACAGGATGCACTCAAACAACACCAATAGAACACCTGCACACAGAAACAAAAATACTAAAAGTTAGGGAACATTTAGACATGAGGGGAACACAATTCATGGCAGCAGCGACAACTAACCCACAACACCCTTGCCACTACATGTACAATCATGCACCAACACCTCGCACCATTAAGGTAACACCAGAGAGATATTATAACGAAATACTCCATTCCATACCACGCCCCACAGACATCACACAGTACAGAAAACACATACACACACACCTAACCCACAAAGCACTGACACGACTCGGTCCGAATGCGGTCCTAGGTGCGAAGCCGCCACCCATTAACAGGTCAGAGATCAGCCTGAGCAGATCGGATCGAGTTAACTTAGCACGATTCCGATGTGGACATCACCCAAACTTACGGACATATAAACACAGACTAGACAACTCCATAGACGACACCTGCCACCTGTGCCAAGACACACCACAAACAATTGAACACATTATGACGGACTGTACCGCTCTAGCACAACAACGAACACAACACAACATCACTAGTGCGCTGAACCTCTGGTCCACTCCGGAGAGGGCGATCGGTTACCTGCGTGCCGCCGGCTTGCTCGATCAGGGTGGGCTGATCGGCTAAACAACAACAACAACATAAGAAAGGTAAAAAGGTCTTAATTACTACATTTTGGTGGCAGGCGATGTTCCTTCATATAAAAAAAATAAGGGCTTTCCCACGATGCCTTATATTTCGGTCCAAATTGTTGGTACCCGTATTATGGCATTAATAAATATTCTGGCTCGATTCTCATTCCTTATCAAATCATCGTAACTGTTTTTCAAGATGGCGCCCGTCATTTCAAAATTTCTTCTCATAGCGAGCATTTTCGTAATTTTCGCGGTCAAATTATTTTTCCTCTTCTCGTTGGATTCTAGACTTCCAAACCGCTTTGACTCAAAATTTATCTGAGTAGTCTTGTCGAAGCCGTAATAATGTGGAGTCAAAATTAGAGTCGGAATTCGAGAGTTGTTTGTTTCCTTTTCGCGTTGATTTTTATACGACAAGGTTTAAAATGTTTGAGTTTGAGTGTATGGTGACGCATTTTTAGGTAATAAAAATGTATATATATATATATATATATATATATATATATATATATATAGTAGAGCATTCTAAGAGATTCAATAAAGAAGTAGCAAAATTTTCCAGAATCTATTCGAGTTAGTTTTTAAGATTATTTTTTGACTGGATGTAAATAATGGATTTACAGGCATCGATTTGTAGTTTTAGTTCGCTTTATAATTTTAAGTTAATTTAAAGGTTTAAAGTCGAAAAATATTCGTTAAAGACTAATTTATACTGGGTCAAATTCAGTCTGTTTAAGTTTATTATGCTTGCCGTATATAAATTGTGTGAAACTTTAAAATAAGCAAAATTTGTTTAATTGAAATAGAGAAATTGTTTTCGTTAATTCTTTTGATAAATTAATGTTTTTTTACTTTTTTATATATTCATCAATTTTTATATTTTTTATAGGTGTGCTGATTGTTGTTTAATTTTTTCTTTCTTTCAGGACAATTCCGAGTGATGTTTTGTATGGTTAGGCTGTTTATTTTTTTTTATTCTGAAATTAGATTTTATTGTGTTGCGGAGTGTTTTAACATTTTATTTTAGACGTGGTTCGAATTCAAACTTTAAACTGTAGGTCTAAGGTGGAGTGACACACTTGACCTTCGCCGGGATGAGCAATCAGGGTGGATGCTAAACAAAGATTGCCTTTAAAGTAGAACTTTTTTAATGCATGAAGGACGGGCGAGGGGTAATGATGTAGTAAGCTTTAGGAGATGTTGCATAGATATACTGTTACGGTACGGAAAAGGGGAGGATCTAAAATTCCATGGAATAGAAAAAGATCCCCGATGATCCGGTTGTATCTGAGAGATGGAGAGTAAAAGAAGTCAACTCACTACTTCACCACGCCAACTAGATCTATTGTAGTTGTATTCTCCGTTAAACTGTTGGTCTAGGACGGGGTGAAAAGCTTGACCTTCAACGGAATGAGCATTTCTGTAGTAAATGATAAATATTATTTTCACAAGATGATTCTGTTATTCTCGATAAACAGTCTTATTTCGCCCCCGAGTGATATTTTGTGTGGTTAGGCTGTTTAAAATTTTTTTATTCTGAAATTAGGTTTTGTGTTAACCCTTTCATACCCAAATTAAGTCGAAAAGTAAAAAAAAAAATTGCTATATAAAAATCGTTTAATTGGACCCAAAATAACTGAAAAATATATTTTACAAAGTTTTATTGTTCATAATTAACAAAATACGAAATGTGTTAAATTTCACACATTGGGAACTGGAAGGTCTAAAATTGCTTCCAAAGTTAACGATGAAAATTTCACACACTGGGCATTAAAGGGTTAAGGATTGTTTTAACATTTTATTATAGACGTGGTTCGGATTCAACGTTAAACTGTAGTTCTAGGGTGAAGTGGCACGCTTGACCTTCATTAGAATGAACAATTTGGATAGGTCCGGGTTTGTATATTATTTTTTTTTATTATATATATATATATATATATATATATATATATATATACTCCTCGTTCGTAGTTCTTATGCTATTATTATTATTTTTTATTGCATATATTCCTTCGCTTGTATAGGAATGTATATTTATTTTCAATATATTTCGTAAAACTGGACCCAATAATTTGTCTAAATAAACAGTGATGTGATGGTGTTTAATTTAATTCTTTTGGATGTGTATATAAACGTTATTAGTATTATTATTATTTAATTATACTAAATGGCTGGTTAAGCCTTCTAAGTCAACTGGCGGGTTATGCCAACTGGCGGTTTAAGTCAGCTGACGGGGACAAACGCACACAAATGCACGTACACTTCCGACTAGGATTATGCCAATCCAATAATTCGTCTAAATAAAGAGTGATGTGGTGTTGTTTTATTTAATTCTTTTGGTTGTGTATATATAAACGTTATTATTATTATTTAATTATACCAAATGGCTGGTTATGCCTTCTAAGCCAACTGACAAATTATGCCAACTGGCGGGTTAAGCCAGAATATATGCTTTAATTAAATAAATAGCGCAAACTGGCAACTCAGCCAGATACGCCAACTGGCTGATTAAGCCAGAATATATGCTTTAGTTAAATAAATAGTGCAAACTGGCAACTCAGCCTTCTAAGCCAACTGGCTGATTAAGCCAGAATATGTTTTAATTAAATAAATAGTGCAAACTGGCAACTCAGCCTTCTAAGCCAACTGGCTGATTCAGCCAGAATATATGCTTTAATTAAATAAACAGCTCAATCTGGCAACTCAGCCAGATAAGCCAACTGGCTGATTAGGAACATATTAAGACAACGGCCGCTCGGCTGAAGTCTTAATATGCGCTTGGCTGCTGCCAGGCGAACACCACTCCTCTTCCTTTCTCTCCTTCTCCTCTCTCTTTCTCTTGGAGGATAACTCCGCCTCCAACTTGCATAACCCCTTGTTGCTCTTGCAACATTCCCCCCTCCCTCTTTGTTGAATAACAACTTGCAGCATTCCCCCTTTGTTGCATAACTTACAAATGGCTGGTTAGGCCTTCTTAGTCAACTGGCGGGTTAAGCCAGCTGACGGATTATGCCAATCTAATAATTCGTCCTTATGCAATTATTATTTTTGATTGCATATATTCCTTCGTTTATATAGGAATGTATATTTATTTTCAATATATTTCATGAAATTGGATCCAATAATTTGTCTAAATAAGCAGTGATGTGATGGTGTTTTATTTAATTCTTTTGGATGTGTATATACAGTGCCCGCGAAAAGTATCCGATCACTCAAGAAAATACAATATTTTCCCTTGATATTCAGAGACACGTAATTCACTTTCTATTTGTTCTAGCGACATCTGGTAACTTTGAGGTTGCTCGCTGATATGAGAGCTATCCAACGCATTCTCAAATTAGTGTTCTGGTAGCCTTCGTTGCGGGTGGCTGTGTCTCAAATTTGTCAGATTTCACTGTTTGTGTAAATTTCTTGATATTTTTTTTTTTTTACAGAAAGTGGTGTAAATAAAATTTATATATAATGTGTGCTAAAAAACAACTTAAGAGTGATTGTCGAGGTGCTATTGTTGCTTTGCATGCATGTGGGAAATCACAGAGACAGATAGCTAAGGAATTAAACATATCCCAAAGTACCGTTAATTTATGGGTTTCACGGGCTAAGAACAATGGTGGCCTAACCACGCCAGTCCCTAAAAAACGATCTGGCAGACCGAGAAAAACAAATTCGCGAACAGACAAACTTATGAAACGTTTAGTATTGAAAAACCCAACAATAACTGCGAAAGAAATAAAATTTAATATGAATAATTTGTTATCTGGTGTTTCTGAACGAACTATCCAGGAGCGGCTCCAAAAAGAACTCGGATTACCATCTCGCCATGCTGCTAAGAAACCGTTCATTAATGAAAAAATGCGTAAAAAACGTGTCGCATTTTGTAAAAAATACATTCATTGGACTGTTGATGACTGGAAGAAGGTTTTATTTAGCGATGAGTCGACATTTTTGACATTCAGAAGTTGTCCAAAAAAGGTTCGCCGGCCTATTGGCTCAAATAGGATGGACCCTAAATACACCCTAAAGACAATGAAACACCCTCCAAGTGTGATGGTTTGGGGTTGTTTCGGTTACTATGGGCGTGGAAACTTATATTTTCTTCCGAAGAACACAACTATGAATGGTGCACGGTATTTAGCAATGCTACAGGATAAACTTCCAATGGCAATGGCAATCCAAAGGACAAAACATACATGCATGATGGTGTGCACCATGTCACAGGGCCAAAATAGTGACAAAATGGATTACTGACAATAAATTTGATATTTTGGATTGGCCTGGTAATAGTCCAGATCTCAATCCGATAGAAAATCTGTGGCTAATAATAAAAAATAAGGTTGAATGCCACGACACTGGCTCAGTCGAAAAATTACAAGAGGCCATCAAAAAGGTATGGTGCAAGGAAATATCAGTGGAAGTTTGTCAAAACTTGATTAAATCCATTCCAAAACGTCTAGAACAAGTCATCCAAACCAAAGGACAGATGACAAAATACTAATATAAGGTTAGTATACATTTAAACATTGTTTTTTATGTAAAAAATACAAATTTCAAGGGTGATCGGATACTTTTCGCGGGCACTGTATATACGTTATTATTATTATTGCAACATCCCCCTCAACTTTGTTGCGTAACCCCTTCGCAACATCTTGCAACATTGATCAATATTGCATTGCGACATTGCAACATTCCTGCACTCTCTCATTTTGTGCCCATACTACTGATAACTTCAAAACAAAAATAAAAAGCAAAGGACAGACAATTCTTACTCCTCAACCCACTTCTGATTTTCTCATGAGATTTCTTTTGCAAATGGGTAATTTTTCTGTTTTTTTTTAAATATGGAACATATATTAAATTTTTATTTGAGGAACAGGATATCTTCGACAGTAAATCAGGGGTGGAGAACCTTTATTGTGTGGCGGCAAATTTCAACTAAAATACTCTCTACCAGATAAATTGCAGCTTTAAAAATAGTTTGGGACATAATTAAGAAGTAAATACTGTACGACTCTAAATAATCAAACTGTCCGCGGACAATTAAATTACACTAATTGAATTACGTATTATGCGCGCGGACGGCAGGTTCCCACCTCTATTCTAAATGTTTCGCGTTTCAGAAACATCTGATGGAGAATGCAATCATGAGACACATGCTATTGATAAATAAGACTGTCGTTATCTTTTCACACGTTTACGAGTAAAGTGTTTCTAATTTCCTGGGTTAATATGAACGCACAATTGTAGCTAAAGACAAAAGCGCGAAGGATAAGTCTTTTAATGAACTGACGTTTGAAGTAGGTTATAGAAAATTACGTTTATTGTTACTGAACAATAATAAAAACTTAACTTACAATAAAAGGCATCATTTCCAGAAACACGAATGTACTTTTATTGTAATAGGCCACGTTGGCTTTTTGGGTTAAATTACATTTGTATGAGGCAGTAAAGTTTGCTTTTTTTCCTCTTCTTAGGAAATGGAGGTGACTCTCAGTGTGAAATATTGCGTTTAAAATCGACATTCATCCAGCTGCGTAATTTCGGAGTGACAAAGGGTTGGCGATTTCATAAAAAGTATAAAATAAGTTGAAACAAATAAATGTTATAATTTCATCAGTATGGTCTTAGATTATTTTAACTTACTCCTCTTTAAAATTTATAAATAAATAAATGTATGAGGGTATTATACTGTTGTTTGTTGTTACCTTAGTCGTTTTGTTTTGTAGGGCGGGATTATTACAACCCATAATTCGCTCTGTCTGCATGCCCTACGAACCCCGCAATAAAAACACCGTTGGAATTTCAAGCATCCACTTCGCCTCAACATAGTCCCCCGCGAGCAGCCACTTTTCTAGTGTGGGGGAGATGCGTACCCCGATGAAGTCGTTTGCCGTAGTGGCTAGACCTATCAATGCTAGGTGGCACGCGACGGAGGAATCAGAATAAGTGCTGTCCCTACCTTCGCTTCTAGGGACTGGGACCGAAGGACAGTATTTTCCAGCTTCCCATGTGTTTGCTGTGTATGGAGACCCATATACTCTCCGTTTTCATCTGAAAGTTGGTGGAGGATAGGAGTAAAACGGGAGGTTCATTGTGGCTCCACTGGATCTATTGGCTGGTCATGTGTGGAATAAGATCAATTGGGCATAGTAGTGTCGACACCCTGTTCGGTAGTGGGGATCCCATGAAACGCTCTAATGATTACCTGCCTATTCCTCCTAGCTACTCCTGGGATCGGCGGGGAGTGAATTCCCAACAAAAGACCTCCCCCTGGCTAATTTTTTTCATGGCACAGTCTTCTTCCTCCTCTTCCATTTTGACCTCCCTTTCCTGGGGATCTGGACTCGGATGCCCACAATGAAATTTTTTCAGTTAGCCAGTTTTATGGCTCCCGTCAATGAGATCAAAGGCTGCGAAACTCTGCACCTAAGGTAACTGTTGAACGCCTGCCCGGTGTTTTTAAACTTGTCTCCTTCGAAAAGTTCTTTATAATCCGTTTGATGGACGAAACTACAGTAACCAAACAGAACATTTTTATATTGTTTCGCTGAGCACTTTTAGCTCTTCTGCTCTCTCTTGCATGCCTCTGTTTCTTGGATCATCCCTCCCCAACCAATCTTGTGGAGCTGTTTAATTCCGTAACCTCCTTCAATATTCGGAGGATATTCTGCTAGCTGAACAGCCGGACCAACAGTTCATAAAGATCGAGTGTATCGTTAAAAAAATTAAAGGCGTGTTATCATGAATGATATGTTAGAAATGCCCTATCTAGTGTGGCAATTTTCAGTGATAAAATTCTAAACACACACACACACACATTATATATATATATATATATATATATATATATATATATATATATATATATATATATATATATATTATATATATATATATATAAACCTTACTCACTTTATCTATAACATAAGAACGACATTAATCTTAAGAGTTTTTGTAATAAGTCCAGGAAGGCGCTCCTCTATTGCAAGAAGCAATTTAGGAAAGTCGTTTTTCCTCCCTAACATCAACCCGAGGTGCATTCCACCCAAAGGGCCAGATAGCATCTCCTCGAAACGAGCAATATAGCCCAATATTCCCATAAAGAAGATGGGGGATAATGAACACCAAACGTTGAGAAATGCACAAGAACCAGGCTGTATACATGCAGCAATCCAAACCTATGAAAAAGTAAACAGAGAAAGAGTGTTAGTTTCTCCAAGTTAAATTGTAACTTAATGCATCATTAATGTAATGCATCATCGTGACAATAGCCTTTGTTAGTCACATGAAATGAAGAGAGCGATTTGGCTTTTGAAGAAGAGTGCACTGGGGAAGATCATAGGACTTTGTCAACTTATCAGTGTGTGTGTGTATATATATATATATATACGCCTCTGTGTATATCGAGACTCGGTGACGGCAGGCGGCGCACACCAAAACCCAGCTGTTCATCCTTCCACACAATAAAAAAAAAGTGTTTGGTAGATAAATGGGTACCCTATGTAGCCCGGTGGTTAAGACGTTGGGCTGCTGGTGTGGCGTGGTTCGGATTTCACGTTAAACTGTAGGTCTAAGGTGGAGTGACAAGCTTGACCTTCGTCAGAATGAACAATTCGGGCGTAAGTTAAAGCATGGTTATATATATTATATATATATATATATATATATATATATATATATATATATATATATATATATATATGCACTAATAATGCAAACAAAACGGTTTAAATTTGCTTGTTCTAATGCTATCCATCCGCAAAAGAGAGAAAGCTTTCACGAGGTATCGTCGCCATCTAATTCCTGACGACCACTGTTTATATTTCTGCCCGAAATCGTGCAAAATATGTTCTTCGACTTACCAAAAATTCCTTCATCCGACAAGAATGCGAAAACCTGTCCAATTCTAATTCTACTCGCTCTTTCTGCCACCTAGCCACAAAAACCTCTCCAACCACTTTACTTCCTCTTTTTTCTCCCCTCTTTTCCATTCTACCTGTTCAGTGGCTGCCACTACTTCTAATAAGGCTGACGAACTACTTTGACTCTTGGTCATCCTCATTTGGGGATTTCGGTGAAACCTTTGCTATGGCGCTGGACATATCAAAAGGTTTTGATAAAGTATGGCACAAATTCTTAATTTTCAAACTGCCTTCCTTCGGTTTCTACTTTTCTATCTGTGCTTTCCTTTCTGATTTCCTTTCCGGTCGATCTATAGCTGCGGTTGTAGATGGCCACTGTTCTTCTCCTAAAGCTATTAATAGTGGTGTTCCTCAGGGCTCTGTCCTGTCACGCAATGATCTTTTTAAGTCGCACTTCCTGTCCTATACCCTCCTTTGCCAATGATTCAAACCTTTCACTTCTCCACCCGTTTCACAAAGCGTCCCTCTCAACAGTCACTCCATGCTCCGCGAGAGGTGGCTTTCTTTCCTTTCTTTTCTTGTCCGCCCCTGTATGGAGTATGCTTCTCATGTGTGAGGTGTCTCAACGAACACACCTCTAACTGACCGGTTGGAATCCAAGACTTTTCGTCTTATCAGTTCCCCGCCTCTTACTAACTGTCTTCAATCCCTCTCTCCTTGTGCAGTATTGCTTCATTCTCTCTTTACTATCGCTATTAGAACGGACACTGCTCTTTTGAACTCTCTAACTGCATGCCTCCTCCTTTAAGGAAAGCACGCAGGACAAGACTTTTGACACACTCTCATTCCTTTTCTGTCCAACAATCAAACGCAAGAGTTAATCGGTATTCTCAATCTTTCATCTACTCAACCGGCCAACTCTGAAACAACCTTCTTCAATCCATCTTTTCCCCTATCTATGACCTTTACTATTTCAAACACAGAATTTCCAGGCATCTCGAAAACTTTAGACCTTGATTTCGGCTCTTTCCTTCTCCTAACTTTTCTTGCAGGGATTAACTGAAGACCTCAAGGATGTAATTAGTAAGAGTTTTGTAGACTGGCTCTATGATCCGAACCCTAGGTGTGTGTGTGTGTGCAAAAGTGCTTAGGCAATAAGTAAACTTTTGTTACAAATTTGAAGCGTAAATTGATCCGCCATTTTAATTAATAAGCTAATTTGCAATTAAGCCTAGCTAAATTACAACTTTAGGAATTACCTATTGATTAGGCACACAAGGTTATAATTTTGTTCTTGTGAAAGGGAATCATACAGGTTTCTGTACAGGGTGGTCCAAAAGTCCCTATCTATTTTGCTGAAATAATAGTATTTTAGGATAAAAATGTAATAACATAATTAGATGTCTATTTATTTATGATGCTTCGGTCTAAGATTTAATATGAGCACCATCAGTGTCTCTGCAAATCCCAAATCTGTCCACTGCATTGCGGAACACATTCTCAAGCATCGCTGGGGTTATTTTATCGACTGTCGCGACGATGAGGGTTCGCAGATCCTGCAGGTCTGTAACTCTTGTTTTGTAAACCTCAGACTTTATAAAGCCCCATGCAAAGAAGTATAATAGTGTTAAATCCGGAGATCGTGCTGCCCACAGCTTGTTTCCACCACGTCCAATCCAGCGATTTGGCAAGAATTTATGTCCTAACGATGTTTGCATAGTGACATGGAACTCCATTTTGTTGAAAGACAACAGTGTCGAGAATGCCATCTGAACGAAGCTGGGGTTCAACAAACTGTTGGCCCTGTTACCGTAGCTTCTGCAAAGAAAAAAGGTCCATAAATCTTCGCTCTTGTGACACCCACCAGACATTAACTTTAAGATAATCTTCCTCCCATTCGTAGAACTCTGTTGGTTTTTAACCAGCCCAGATACGACAATTATGTTGATTAACCTTTCCTCATGTCGCCTCATCGCTGAAGAGAATGTAGTTTAATAAGTTTTCGGTATGAATTTTTTCAATCAATTCTGTGCACATGGCGGCTCGTCTTGGATAATCCTCTGCGTATAACTCGTGTAGCACTTAAATTTGGTAACTTTTCTTTTTTAATATTGATTTTAAGATCCTTAGAACATTTGTTTTCGGTATACTCAGTCTACGTGATGCTTTGCGAACTGACATTCTAGGATTTGTTTCAAAGGCATCTCTTACCAATTCCATATTTTCTTGAGAGGTACCTGGACGTCCAGATCTTGCCTCATCATGAACAAATCCTGTTCTTTTAAGTTTATTGACCAGCTCACAAGTTGCTTTGTCCTACCGGCGTCGGGGGTTCGAATCCCAATGTTGCTGGTAATGATAATACAGGAGTTAAAGCAATGGGCTGCACTAGTTGGCTTGAGCACTGTACCACTTTCTGTCCCTCCTTAGTGTTTTTTATCATGATTAGGACTTCCTATAGTTTATCTTTAAATAATGTACGCTACCTATGGAGTTATTTACATTTATTATCTGGAATTTTTTAAAATTATTTTAAATTTACAAAGAGATAAAGAAAAAATGTTTGCAGTAACCATTTCTCATACAAAGTAGTAAATACGTAGAATAATTAACCCCTCGAAGTATTAAATAATACTGTATCTTAACATCTATGTTAAAAGACAACCTAGATTAATGATAATTAATGATAATTATTTAGTTTCCCATAATATTATACTGGATTTATAGAAACCCAAAGATAAAATCACTTGCACTATAGTTAAATCTAGCACAAATATGCCGATGGTCAGGTTGGATCCACTGCCCTTTCACAACTGATTCAGGCTTTAAAGACAACTTACGTTTAATGAACACTATTTTACAGAAACCAATTTAGCTTTGAGCTAAATTGTTAGACAAGGCCCAAAACGCGCTTACAAAATTAATATCAATTAATTATTTAAACCTGATCGTAGCTCAGAGGGTAACAAAGCAAAATGAAGACAGTGAGGTTGTCGGCACCTCTAAATATTAACGAATCTGGATGAAATGTTCAGATTTATATATATATATATATATATAAAACCAAGGTAACCAAGGTGTGGGTATATTCGATTATCAATCTCCGAGGAGCATGCCCCAACAAATATTGATAATCCGCACCCACCTCTGACCGCGGTTCGATCGATCATATAGAGGCCCAAGTCTTGGGCATCTCAAGTAAGGGGTAGTGTCTTGAAGTATTCCCCGGATAAAATGGTAGACAAACGGAGTATAAGAGGCTCAATCTAAATCTCAAAAAATAACGAGCTGAAAGAAACCTCAAATAGTTTGCACCAAACGGGCAAAAATATCCCTAATTCCTGATCAAGTCCTTGTTGATCTTCGACTCTGACGAATACCTCAGACAAGGCTACCACCCAAAGGTATAAACTCGCAATTAATAAATAAGCAACTGTAAATACTGCAGCCTAAGTTACCGTCCGCTACAATAATTAATTCCAAAATTAAGTCAATAGAATAACCAACGATATCCGATTTCTGGTTATATAAAGATCGCGGAGATGAATCTTAATAACAATAATGCTGATAATAATAATAATAATTATAATACCAAACTAACTCAGTACGAGTTTAAATTGAATCTCAACCCAGATAAGCACTATTTAAAGTTATATACGTACAACTTAAGCAATTTTTTAAATTTACCCCAAACCTTACATAACCTACAGCTATGTGATACGACATACGATACTATGACATACGATAAATAATAAACAGGAGAAGATTGTAGATACCAATCGACCAGGGAAGTACTCCTGGGGGAACATTAGGCAGGAGACGGAGAGTGCTGGAACTCCCGTTTCTCCTGTCACTGTCCTCTTTAGTTGATCTTTTACCGTGCCTCATCTAACCTGTGAGCAGTCCAGCATGCTCTCAAAAACACACTTCTCCCATTTATTCTTCACTACACATACATGCATTTCACACGCTACACAATCTTTTCAAAACTTCTTTAAAAAATAATAAAATGGCATCGTGGGACTTAGATACCTTGATTTTGGCTCCCTCCTTCTTATATTGGTGGTGGGCATTTTTGCTGGCGTTCGCTCTTGTTCCCTCCTTGCTCATAAAAAAATCACCAAATAATGCCCACGAACTATCGACCGGTAGCTCTCACCTCCCATTTTATAAAGTGCTTTGAACGTATAATTAGAGGCAAAACTAACTACTACTTACAAGAAAAGAACTTATACGAGGGCCACTCAATATATTTTGCCCCACCATTTTTTTTTCTTTCCAAGTTTCCTTGTAAGTTCCAAAAATTTTGTACACAAGTAGTTACATACCTTTTTACAAGTTTTTATTTTTCCCCATAGTCTCCATCATTTTCTACGGCTTTCTTCCACCTCGAAACAACGGCCTTTATTCCTTGCTGGTAAAAGTCAGCTGGGTTCCGCTGGAGCCACCTCTCAACCTCCTCAACAACCTCATCGTCACTCTGAAACTTTCTTCCACGAATAGCATCCTTCATTGACCCAAACAAATGGAAGTCTGAAGGTGCCAGATCCGGGCTGTATGGAGGGTGGAGTAACACAGTCAAGCGCATTTTTGTGATGGCCTCTCTTGTTTGCAAACTGTTGTGTGGCCTTGCGTTATCGTGCAAAAAAAGGACGTGTTCCAGTTTTTTCTCCGGTCGAACTCGCTTTATACGTCTCTGGAGTCTCTGTAGGGTAGCAATATATGCCTCTGAGTTGACTGTTTGTCCTGTCTTCATAATGTCCACCAGAATCACTCCTTTCATGTACCAGAAGATGGTGGCCATAACATTTCCAGCAGAGGGAGCCATTTTGAACTTTTTCTTGCGTGGGCAATCTGCGTGATGCCACTCCATGGATTGGCATATTGTTTCAGGTTCAAAGTGGTGTACCCAAGTCTCATCTCCAGTCACAATTCGTGAAAGGAAGTCATCCCCTTCTGTCTCGTATCGAACCAACGACTCAGAAGCAATTTCTTTTCTTTGAGCTTTGTGATCTTCAGTGAGTTCGCGAGGAACAAACCGTGAACACACTTTTGAGTATCGCAGTTGCTGAATTATCGTATTCACACTTCCTTCACTAATTCCTAGCTCCAGTGATAGCTCCTTGTATGTGACACGCCGATTTGATCGAATGATGATGCTGTTAGCACGTTGCACAGTGTGAGATGTTACAGCCGATGCCGGGCGACCGCTGCGTGGCTCATCATCGAGGCTGGCTCTCCCTCTCTCCGATGATCTTACACGTTTAGACCAGCGTCCAACTGTGCTTCGATCAACAACAGCATCTGCGTAAATGTTTTGTAGACGTTTGTGAATATTTCCAACTGTTTCCTTCTCTGTAGTTAAGAACTCGATAACAGATCTCTGTTTACGACGCACATCACTGTCAGACGCCATTTTCGAAACTGCGTTAACCATCGGTTTTATACAAAGGGCGTTTAAAAGCGGTTTTATAGAAGGAGGGGAAGTTCAAACTGGAAAAATCCGGTTATGTGAAACGCAGAAAGTTCAAACTTACGTCCAAAAGACATTTCAGCCCCATGGCCTATTATTTAGGTAAGAAAAAAAATATTGAGTGCCCCTAGTACATTATACAACCCAAATCAACATGGTTTCAGGGCTGGAAGATCATGCTTATCACAGCTATTAGACCAGCAGGAGAAAATATTGGAAACATTGTGTGGAGGACAAAACAGCTGTAATATATACTGTCTTTGCTAAAGCCTTCGATAAATGTGACCATGGAATTATAGCACACAAACTTAAGAATACAGGAATTCTGGAAAGCTAGGAAGATGGCCATTTAATTTCTTGACCCAAAGAACACAAAGAGTGGTGGTAAATGGAGTCAAATCGGAAGTTTCGGAAGTAGAGAGCTCTGTCCCACAAGTAACAGTACTAGCTCCCTTGCTGTTCATAATAATGATTGCAGATATTGATGCAGATATCAATGACAGTATTGTATCATGTTTCACAGATGATACAAAGATATGCAAGGAAATATTGAACGAAGGTGACAGAAAAATTACAAAACGATATTGAAACATTATTCCAGTGGGCAGAAGACAATATGAAGTTCAATGAAGAAAAATTCCAACTTCTAAGATATGGTAATAACAAGGAGCTACAGAATAAAGGGTACAAAACTCTGCAAGACAAACAGTTAACACCAAATTCACAAGTCAGGGATCTGGGAGTAATTATGTCGTCGGATGCAGAATTCAGAGAGCACTATAACATCAAAATTACAACGGCTAGAAAAATAATGGGAATCATCTGGACGAGCTTCCGCAGCAGAAAAGCAAACATTACTCAAATTATGGAAGAGTCTAGTCCTACCAATAATTGAGTATTGCTCAGTACTCATAAGCCCATACAGAAAACGAGACATTGCGAACATTGAAGCTATACAGAGGACTTTTACGTCTAAGATAGAGGAAACGGAAGGTGAAGACTACTGGTGTCGACTACAATCCCTGAAACTCTGCTCTCTCGAAAGAAGGCGCGAACGGTACACAATAATATGATATACATATAGAAAATACTTGAGGGCTCTTTCCCTAACCTTAGAAATGAAATAGAATCAAACTGGAATTAGCGAAGAGGCAGATTTTGCACAGTCCCAGCTGCTGTGGGACAAGGGGCCATGAAAACGAGGGTGGAAAATACCCTCAGAATACGAGGCCCAAAGCTTTTCAATGTCCTGCCAAAAGTGAGGAATCCCCAGCACACCGACCTGAATAACTTTAAGAACCAGCTGGAGAGATTCCTGCGCAAAGTCCCTGACCAGCCATGCGTGGCTAGCTACGAGGGCTTAGGGCAGGAGGAGCTCAGACAGCAATTCCCTCTTCACCAAATTCCGCCAATGAGACGGGATGCTGCAGAGGGAGGGGTCGACCGTATGTCGATCCTGAACCGTCATTCGAGCTCACATAAAGTAACAAAGTAAATAGAATATACAAGCGGTAGCTCGCTATCGCCCTCCGGATTTTTTCTTCACTACTTCATTTTTTTTATTGGTTGTATGTAGATTTAAAATTATATTATATGAAGCCCTCATAGGAAGAAGTGGCTAAGCTACAAAATTTAAAAAAACGCCATTACCTCCATTACCCCCACCCCTCTACTCCATTATCCTCCCACCCCCACTCCCCCATTACCCCCACACACAAAAGTAAAAAAGCCATTACCCCCCACCCCCCTCCCCCAATTACCCCACCCCCCTCTCCCCATTATACTGCTTCCCGCCCTCCGGGCGGGTAGCAGTATATATATCTAAAGGATCGAATTGTTAGAGTTCATATTCTGCATGATTTCCTTATTTCTGATCATAGACCATTAGAAATATTAATTAACGTTACCAATTTATGCACAACACGACTTAACAAGAACTCAATAGGTAAGAATAATCGCGTCGATTGGTCCAATGTTACGATGCAGCAGAGAATAGAATACAAAGAGAGAACAAGTCACCTCTTTAATAATTTAGAAATTTTGCACATTGCCTGTAATAATCCTTGCTCAAATGATTCTCACTGTAAACTCATAGATAGATATTATAGTAAGATAATATCCCTGTTAAGAGAAGCAGAAGGCCCCCTGATCAAATCTTACAACTATCATACTAAGATTATTCCTGGATAGAATGATTTTATTGCCCCCCCTGAAGAGGGAATCGAAAGACGCATATGATTTGTGGTGCTTTCATGGTAGACCCAGATTAGGACCCGTATACTTGAATATGTGTAGAAGTCGGGGTCAGTATAAGGCGGCCATAAGGCGATGTAAACAGGAAGACGAGTCTATTTCACAAACAGACAAACAGACAGGCTAAACTACAGAGAAGAACAGTCATGAAAATCTTGAGCTTCACATTTCCGCCCGTAATACAATTTCTGAATTTTTTTCTCACAATTTTTTCTCACAATTTCTGAAACGGACGGACGGACGTCCGTCCGTCCGTTTCAGAAATTGTGAGAAAAAATTGTGAGAACAAAATTCAGAAATTGTATTACGGGCGGCAATGTGAAGCTCAAGATTTTCATGACTGTTCTTTTCTGTAGTTTAGCCTGTCTGTTTGTCTGTTTGTGAAATTTATCCCGGGCAGTAATGGGGGAAGGGTGGGGGTGGGGTAATGGGGGATGGGTGGGGTAATGGGGATGGGTGGGGGTAATGGGGGAGGTGGTTAGCCTCCAAGTTGCATGAATGGGGGTGAGGAGGTTTTGGGAGATACCAGATTCAGAAATGTTGACACACTGTGAAGCTCAAAATTTTCACGGCTGCGTTCTTTTCTGTAGTTTAGCCTGTCTAACCGTCAGCGAAGCGACGGGAACTGTACTAGTAACGATAACAACAAATTTTGGAAATTTGTTAAGAATCAAACGGGTGTCAAAAATGTCCTCCCTCCGACAATCGATGGGGTGTCGGGGAGGATGAAATTGCAAAGCTGTGGAAAAACCACTACTCTAACATTCTTAACAGTGAGTAGGGATAATCTTAAGATAGATTGCAGCGAAACGCCTGTGGAGGGACAAGGGAAAATACTTTGATATCAGTTCTGAAGTAAAGAGGTTAATTAAAGAGTTAAAGACTGGTTCTGCGTCAGGGGTAGATGACTTATCGAATGAGCACTTAAAATATGCAAATGACGTAGTATGTCTGCATATATCATTGCTCTATCAGCCATGCTTGCTCATAGCTATATCCCTGCGAGTTCATGAGGGTATATATCTTGCCCCTGGTCAAAAATAAGTACGGAGACATTCTGTCCAGCAATAATTACAGGCCTATTGCTGTCGCTTCCTGCTTCTCGAAACTACTAGAAAAACTCTTGTTACGCCGATTAAATGATTACCTATGGACATCTAATCAGTTTGGTTTTAAAAGGTCCCACTCAACTGACCTGTGTATCTATGTACTTAAAGAAACAATATCTAAATACATTGACAGTAATTCAACTATTTATAGCTGTTTCCTAGATATAAGTAAGGCATATGATAGGATGAACCACAATATTTTATTTGCAAAACTAGAAGACAGGAAGGTTCCCATGTACAGTGCTTACAAGAAGTCTCACGCCTCTGTTCCGTCCCAAGCTAGTCTGTTAGGTATAAAATGGGCGGTCCTTATGACAACGGAGGTGTGTTCGGATTGGTGCACATAACTGCTCTAACCCAATCAATGACGTCATTATTAGGTCACTTCTGCTACATTTTAGTGTTTAAAATACGAATGATTAAGAAGCAGAATGAGCAAGTTTCGGGATGTTGGGATGGTTATGGAGCAATCCTAGTCATCATAATATTAGCTGGGCATTACATTATACCGTCTCAATATATACTGTAGACTATAGAGAACGACTAATTCGGCAAATATCCCAAATCATGGCATGATACCTAAGTTATTTTGACGCAGGTCTAAATTATTTGCTCAAATGCAATATTGATATTAAGTAATTGTTGGGAATTGTTGTCAATATTGTTGTTTGTGATACATATCCTACGTGAAGAATCTAATGACCAAATTCCTCAGTGAACCTCTCACGCGCTCGCATTTCGAGGAAGTCACGGTCGTCTCACTAATAGATAGCTTATCCATTGTTTTAAGTGGTAACCTATTAAGCGAACTATGTTAAACCTATTCCATCTTATGAAAGTCATTAGTCTAAAGCAAGACTGGTGGGTGGGCCGTGAATCAGAGAAATTTGCATTTGATTTGTTCATCGTAATTATTACGTAATATAGTATACAGTAGTATATAAGAGTTTATTGGTAGTATATCATATGACAATTCCCATAAACATGTGATGACCTCGATGTTGCCAGTTTTTATTTTTTTCCTGAAACTATTACTTTTCATAGTTTGTTTCAACAATGCATATATTATCATCTCCACGAGCGTAGACATTGCAAGAAAAGATTCTAACTAAGGATAAGTAAAGTTCTTTCATGGTCACAATATATACTTTTATAGATGTCAAACATAAAAATATAATAAAATTCTATATTAACATAAATATATATTCGATACACATTTACGTCATGGCTTTAACATCAGTATTTCGTATAGCTTCCTCCAGCATCAATAATTTCTT
Organism: Bathynomus jamesi; assembly: GCA_023014485.1. Lineage (NCBI taxonomy): Eukaryota > Metazoa > Arthropoda > Malacostraca > Isopoda > Cirolanidae > Bathynomus > Bathynomus jamesi. The sequence continues at coordinate 389,155 of JAJOZX010003655.1, read as the reverse complement.
GCAATCGTTGCGGCATAGAAGAGGCCAGATTGTAGGGAATGTTTGGTGTTCGGCGTAAGCTCTCCCAACTATTCCTCGTGTGAGCTAAAAGTGCTTCAAATGTTCTTTCATTGCGTTGCTCCCATTCGTTAATCATTATTGCCCAAAGGTTTTCAATCGGATTCACATCAGGAGAACGTGGTGGCAGAATTAGATTAATAATCTCTGGGTGATCTTCGTACCACGCTCTCACAACGTTACTCCTATGAATGGGACTGTTATCTTCCATTAAGTAAAATGGTTCCGGTGCTGGAACCAGATACGCACGAACACTGGGTAGCAGCACCTCTTCCAGTATCTGGCAATATTGCTGTCCAGTAAAGCGTCCATCTACTTGAGTCAATTCTCCGACACCATAGCCAGACATCCAGCCCCACACACCGAGATTGATGTTTGCTCGGGAAAACATTTCCTTCTTCATAGCGTTTTCCGCGCTGCCTCCAACAATGCAGGGAACCATGACTATCTGTTGAAAATGTTTTTTCGTCACAGTACACAACTTTTCTCCAGAATTCTTCCTCCTGCGGCAAGTATTGCAAGGCAAATCCCATCCGCGCCTCTTTATGCTCAATCGTCAATGCAGGTTTTATAGCTGGACGGCGAGAAAAATACCCTGCCTCGTGAAGTCTGTTGTTCACTGTATTTGCGCTACAACGAAGGTTCAGGTGTCTGTAAATATGCGTCGATGGAACAAACGGATGCTCTCTGGCATGATTAACAATCGCAGCATCTTCCTCTTGAGATGTTGAACGCGGAGGACCAGACCTCGGCAAAGTAGCGATTGAGTTTTCTGCTTCATACCGATGAATCCACCGTTCCACAGTGCTTCGATGAACGTCTAGTCGTCTTGATATTTCTCTTATTGGCACACCATATTCATGCAATGTCACCATTGCTCCCCGCATTGCCTGGGTCGTCTCGTGGTGCACAGACGGCCTTTCCATCTTTGTGTAAATGGCTTATGTAAAGCGTGCTGGGACGATAAAGGAAATGAGGATACCATGTACCCCTTCTGAAATTGATTTCGGTTGTGAAGGGTACCAACCCTTCGAATGGTAATAATAATCAGCCAATTTCCTATTTTGTTGAACATATGCATAAAAAATTCGTCTTAAAAGCCAAGGATCCAAAGATTGTCAGCAATAGTTTATATCCGAACTGAATATAGTCAGCCATCAACGGTATAATCATATTTTATTTCCATAACTACTCATGACTACTCTGTCATAGTAAATAACCTTATTATGACTTAGGTAGTAGTGGTAATTCTGAGTGGCGGCCTCTAGCCACATACGTTAAACCTATCAGTGCGTCTAAGACCAGACCTTCTGTTTCTGTCAATTCATTGTTAGTTTAAGGTATTTTGCTCTTTGTCTTTCTAGGTCTAGGGCATTAAAATAAATATTTGAGTTTGTGTTTAGCATTTCATATGAATTTCTCTCCTCTCCCTTAACCCATCCCCGCGTTCATTTTAGCCCCTCTCTCCCTTTCCTCCTCCCTTCGTAATTCCCCACCCAACCTCGTTTCCTTCGACATAGCAACGCTTACCTCCATCCTCATTGCACTTCCTTCATTAAACCTATTATCGCTTTTACTGTCCCTTCCTTCCATCCTTCAATGCCAGCGTTCTTAAACCTAGCACATAAATTATGTAATATGGAATCTAACACCTTAGATCTCTACGCATTCATGTTACTTGAAGACGCCTGTGTCTTAGGGGAATCTAAGTGTTGAGAGTGGGCTTCAGGGGTAGTCTATAGATTATTACAGATGACCTTGAACGCTCCAACTATTTAAAAATGATTATTTATTACGCACATCATATGGCATAATACACACATGAATTTAAGTATCTCTTACACTATAGGAATGGAATTGAATCCTACCAGAGTTAAAAAGTCGCAAAATATGATAGATTAGTTTGTATTAAGAGGTCACTAAGAGAAAAGGATTTGGGTAGAGCGGAAGGCAGAGAGTATATTTTCCCCGAGTTTCGGCTATTATTAACGTTATATGGATACATTGCCGATGTCCCTGCTGAAGACCTCTGATGGGATGCAGTGTGATCAGAGGGAGAGAGAGAGCTTTTAAATCACACTTTTAAATGGTTTGTGGGTAAGGGCTTCACGTATGTTATTTTAGTCCAGGGTAGTTTATGTGGAGGTGTTAACGTAACTTGCACTTGGGACTGTTAATTGTAAGACAACTACCATAGCTGGAACTGAGACACGTTATCCCCTGCATACTCTATATATATCTATATACAGTATGTCTATATATAAATAGATAGAGTGATCAACACAAAAATAGATGTGAACGTCATTGATGGGGTTAGAGCAATTATGTGCACCAATCCGAACACACCTCCGCTGCCATAAGGACCGCCCATTTTATACCTAACAGACTAGCTTGGGACGAGACAGAGGCGTGAGACTTCTTGTAAGCACTGTACATATTAAATTTATTGAAATTTTGGTATTCCCACCAATCTTTCACTGTTAGGTGGGGCAATGTACTATCCGAGTGTTTTGGCTCCTCTTGCGGGGTGAGACAAGGCTCCTTGCTCTCCCCTATGCTGTTTAATGTGCATATTGACGGATTAATTGCTTCACTTAATGAGGCAACAGTCGGATTTTGTATAGATAACACAAGGATAAATAACTTAGTTTATGACGATGATAAGTATGTTGTTAATAATTCCCTCTGTTAAAGGTCTGGATCGGCTACTAAAAGTCTGCGAAGTGTATTCGCAGAAACATGATATTCTTTTTAATGTTATAAAAACTAAGGTTATGCAATTTCATCCTAAAAGCTGTAATCAGCCAGCTGATATAAGGTTTAAAATGAATGGTGAAGTAATTGAGGAAGTACAAGAGTTTAAGTATTTGGGTCAAACTATTACCAGCTCCTTGAGTGATGACTCGGATATAAGAAAACAATCTCGAAGCCTGTGTGCTAAAGCGAATATGACCATAAGAACTTTCTATTCTACAAGTGAAGCTAAAGACTCTCTTTCGTACTTTCTGCAGTAATATATACGGACATCAACTGTGGGTGAATTATAAAAAAGGTTCTGGCAGAACTCTAAATTTGCTGTACAACAGGTCTTTTAGACTCTTACATAAATTACCCCCCCGAGATGCTCAGCTTCGCAAATGTTTGCTACCCGCAATATCCCGAGCTTCCCGGAAGTAACAAGACGTGCTCAACACAGTCTAATGCAAAGAATTAAAAAATCAACCAACCCGATCATCCAAGTTATCCATGAGTCCTGCCATTTATCCTCTAAGGCCTAAGCTATGGACTTCTTGGTACGAAAACGTCTGTCTGTAGCCCACTTAACTTCGACATTACAGTATTATTTCTAATCATTTGTATATATTTCTATCCTTAGTATATGAACTGTCACTGTATTAATAATATTTGTCATATGGACTATAGTCTGCTAATAAACCTTTTAATTTTCATTTATCACAGTATAAATGTGAAGCTCAAGATTTTCACGGCTGCGTTCTTTTCTGTAGTTTTATCGCGGTGCTGGGGCCTTCGGACCCAGTAACCGGTGACCTAGGACCGGGAAACTTGACAGAGCACATCGTCAGCTCATGGGCTATCAGTTTGTGGTGGTTGCAGAATTTTCCGATGTGCCGTTTAGGCTGTGCACTAGGGCGGCTCGTTTTTACACTTTTTTCGATATTTGATTGGGGGTAGTGCGGAAAAGTTGCGATTTGGAGAGAAAATAAAGTGTGTAAAATTTTTTTGATCTACGTCAATACCTTCCGGTGGCGGCGAGTCCTTAAAAATCGAAAAATAGGCCTAAAAACACACAAAATTTTTATATAATTTTTTATAATTTTTATATAATGTTCATTGTTCAATGACTGCTATTAATTTATTCAAGCCTATAATAGTGTTCTCAGGGTTGTTTGCACAGAAATATACCGCAATTAACATTTGTATAACATCTTGTTAAAACTTGCTTTAAATCAATATTTTGGATATTTTAACGGCTACGACGCCACCGGAAGTTTTAAGCAGATTGTGCTGAAATTTTATTGTTTATTTTGTAAGTCTTTAAAACCATTTTCCAATCTACCCGTTAGGCCTATTTTTCGATTTTTAAGGACTCGCCGCCACCGGAAGGTATTGACGTAGATCAAAAAAATTTTACACACTTTATTTTCTCTCCAAATCGCAACTTTTCCGCACTACCCCCAATCAAATATCGAAAAAAGTGTAAAAACGAGCCGCCCTACTGTGCACGGTTCCGAAGATAGCGGACACACACACACACACACACACCACATTTTAGCTCAATAGTACATAGGATACAAGCCACTGAATAAATTGGTAAATAACGAAAACAAATCACAAAATATACACTAGAGTATATATACAATTTAATAAATAAATTCGTAAATTCGGCTACTCAGATTGCTAGGAGTAAATCTCCAAGGCGCTCTTTTAACGATAAGTTGGTCCAAAATGTAAAATAAATTAAACTGTTATGATAATCACGTGAATAATTCAAAGTCACCTTACCGTAAATTTTATGAGGAATCAGGTTGTTTATACTACAATAAATAAATATGGACTTAATATAAGTAAATATTTAGCCTAAATTAATGTTAAATAAATGAAATCTAAAAGCAAAATTAAACTCAAAATATGAACAATCAAATTCAAAGGCAAATGCCCATAATGGCCAGCAAGCTGAAATATCTACTGTACTGTATGTTTCAAAAGCGACTTTTCAAATGATTCAAATAAATTAAACTCAAAAGAGTACAAAAGTTCAAACTTTGGAAAACGCGAAAGTTTTAAGAAAATCATTCACTTTAAGAAGAAAGGAAGCTAGCTGCACGAACAAAAGAAAAGGTATGTAACCTAAATTTCAACCTTCTCGCTCGTTAACCATTGACTGCCCTTATCGCACAGGTTCAGACGCCTGGCAGTGTGGTTTACGTTGCCGGTTTCTATGGTGATGTTAAGCAAGCTCACAAACAATATTGTATGAAATGTGTGCGTGTGTGTGTATATATATATTATATATATATATATATATATTTTTTTTTTTTTTTTTTTTAAGTTCGGGAAGAACCGATTCGCCTCTATTTAAAAGGGCATATCTCAGCGGAAAAACAAAGAAAAAGTGAGAGGAAAGACAGAGGAAAAAGAAAGGGTGGAGGGGACAGTCGAAGTGGAAAAAGACCAAGGATGACAAGGACTGCAGGGTCAAGCCCCATCATCCTTGGGTGCTAGGGCCGGGAGGGCGCACGTGAAACCTCCAGGAACAAGCACGTACAAACGAGAACAAAGAGCACTCAAGAGCACGAGCTTAGAACCCCCTTGCGGGATATATATATATATATTTGGCATACGGATCACAAATTTGATGTGGCCAAGAAAGTAGGCTTACTATAATTTATGAATTAAATTGAAATGAATAATTAGGGGTCACCAGCTTGGGCCTACAGCCAAAACAAACAATATTTAATAAGGAGAGAGAAATTACTTTGTTGCTTTGTGTTTAATTAGAAAAGTAAATGGATTGTTTGTTCACAGTGATTAACAATTCTATCACGGTATTTATAGTATATTACAAATGACTGATTTTTGGCAGTACGAAATGGTTACACAGTATAATCGTTAATTAAGTACATTGATGATAAACACTAATTTAGGTAGGCTAATGAGATATGCAGCAGTGAACACACAGTAAATAATTACGCCAATACTGTAATAACTGAGATAATGAAAGTAGGGTATGGTACAGTAAATGGATTAGGCAAGTAAAATGAAGAAATGCATAGATGAGCAAATAAGCAAGCGGATACAAATACAGTAAGATAATTAATTGAATATGGTAAAATAATTGTACAGGCCTACCGCAGTGGTAATGAGAGAGTTAGTTTGCCGGTTCTTTGCGCACACTTTTGGATATAGCTATTCTCTAGGCTGCGGTTACACTCTGCAGGCTACGCGGGAATTGCTTAACACGAAGGCAAGGGTAAGCTTGTGGCTTGTAGCCTACTAGAAGATTTACGGACCTAGACTTCGAAGGATTGCTTCTGCAGGCGGACTGGCCTTACCGGGGAGAGGATGAGTTTTGAGGGCCGGTAGAGACTTGTTGAAAAGGGGGCCAACAGAAACTTCTGCAGCAGTTATGTCGCTTCTTGCAGGATAAAATTGTAGAGGGCCTTACTTGATGATAGACTTCGTGTTTGCTCGACCTGAGCCTTGAAGGAACAGCGGGCCGCTCTCCAGCGAAGACCAGAGAGCGAGTGACGTGACGAGTGGTGTTACTGACGAAGGTGCTGAGAGAGAGAAACATAACGACAAAAACGAGAAGATGGCAAATGAGAGTGATTTTAGAAAGAACCTGCATTTTATAAGCCTTAGTGACGTCCTTTGGTGGTCATTTCGGGAAATACCACAAAATCTGTGTTTCCTCCGTGGACCTGTTTCATGCCCACGTGTATAGCTTTTGTTTTGATTCCATGACGTTTCAGAACGGCGAGGAAAGGAATTTCCGGTCGGTCTCTACATATATACAGTAAAGAGCGATGAAGTTAGCTAATTGCTGAGACAACAATGCCAGGAAAGTAATAAAAGAAAAACTGGAGAATATCGATAGGGAAATACAAACTCTGATAAAGCGCCATACAGAGAGGGAAGAGGAAAAGGCGGTAGAAGCAATAAAAGAAAATCCAAAATACTTCTACAGCTATGCGAAAAGGAAAACAAAAACGCACGCTACCATCGGGCCCTTAAGGAAAGGAAATAATGAATTAACAGACGATCTAAAAGAAATATCTGAAACATTGCGAGCCCAGTATGAATCGGTCTTCAGTACCCCAAAAAGTGACAAAGCGATATCTGACACAGCTGCATTTTTCGAAGAGAAATTGCAAGGAGAATGTATAACAGACTTTGATTTTACCCCAGAAGATGCAGTGAGAGCTATAGGCCAAATGAAATCACATTCAGCTGCAGATCCAGACAACTGGAACGCACTATTAATTAAAAACTGTAAAAATGAAATAGCTACACCCTTATACTGGATATGGAGAAGATCCCTACACACTGGAGAAATATCGAGCATCTTGAAAAGAGCAAACATTGTCTCTATATAAAAAGGAGGGGATAGATCTCAAGCAAAGAACTATAGACCAGTGTCTTCGACGTCCCACCTCACCAAAATATTTGAAAGAATAGTCAAAGAGAAAATGTATGACTTCTTGGAGACACTGGAAAGATTCAACGAAAATCAGCACGGATTCCAATCAGGAAGATCATGCCTATCACAACTTATAGAGCATTATAACAATATCCTCGATGCACTTGAAGGCAATGAAAACTATGATGTCATATACACGGATTTTGCTAAAGCTTTAGACAAATGCGATCATAGACAGTGGAGTAAACAGAAACAGTATAGTAACATCTTTTGCGGACTATACAAAGATCAGCAGAAAAATCAGCGATGCAAATGAGGTGGAGGCCTTGCAGAGGGACACGAACAAGATATACAAATGGTCAGAAGACAACAATATAACATTTAACACCGAAAAATTTAAACTTGAGATATGGTAGAAATGAGGAACTTAAACAGACTGCATATTATGCTCCAGATAGAGGGGAAATTCAGAGAAGCACGAAAGAGGTCGACTTGTGGGTAATAATGACCGATGATGCCAAATTCGAGATACAAAATAAGATAACAATAAACAAAGCAAAAAGAGTCGCGGGACAGGTACTAAGAACATTCAAAAGGAGGGACAAGACAGTAATGAGTCCCCCTGCTGAGAACAATGATCATACCAAAATTTGAATACTGCTCAGTTTTGATGTCCCCATATAAAAAGGAAGAAACTAATAAACTAGAAGAAACGCAGAGACATTTCACAGCAAAGATTGATGGCTGCAAAGAACTCAACTACTGGCAAAGACTACGTAAACTAAATCTGTACTCCCTGGAGAGAAGAGAGAGGTACAGCATAATCTACATATGAAAAATGATCGAAAAACTGGTACCAAACCTAAAACTAAACCCAATTACCATCCAAACAAAGCTGGAAGATAGGAAAGGCAGAATGTGTAGTGTTCCCAAATTAAAGGCCCGACAAGGGGCCTCTTCAACACTGAAGGAAAATAGCTTGGTTGTCAGGGGCAAAGACTTTTTATCCAGCTTCCAAAAGACCTCAGAAACGTTACAGGGTTCAAAGTTGAAGTCTTCAGGAGAAGACTAGATGCCTGGATCAGGCCGGTACCAGATGAGCCGGGTGTACCTGGCTATGTGCGGTGAGGAGCGCAAGAAAGCAACTCGCTCCTCCACCAAGCCAGGCCTAGAGGCGGGGCCACCAGCTTGACCTTCGTGTGAAGAGACACCAACACACGGAACATCAACGAGGTTAACGAGGTGTGTGTGTGTATATGTATATATAGGGTGGGGCACGGGAATCAAGTGTTTTTTGAATAGCTAGTAATCGGCCATTAGGAATGGGAGGGGCGTGCGGTAGGTAGCATTCCATTCCTGGGTTCATAGCATTTAACTTTAACTAACACTCACCTTTATCTTTCAGGTGCCATCATGGAGCAGTGGACGTTAGAACACCGCATGTTCGCGTATGATCATTTTGTTAGGAGTGGCGAGTCAGTGACAGCAGTTCAGCGTGCGTTTCGCCGCAGATTCAACATTCATCGAAATGACTCTGTTCCCGCTCGTGACACAATCTTACGTGGGTTAACAATCTTCGAACAGGAGGCTCAATAATGAAAACAAAACCGAAGGGGCCGCAACGCACTGTGCGTACTCCAGAGAACGTTGAAAGGGTCAGACAAGCGATGTTGCAAAGCCCAGGCCGCTCTGCTCGGAGACATTCAGCTGCACTCGGAATCAGCAATCGTACTGTTAGACGGATTTTGCATGAAGAATTACATTTTCACCCATACAAGTTAGCGATGGTGCAGGAATTGAATGTAAACGATTGCCCCCAACGACTGAATTTTGCACAGGAAATGCTTGCACTTTATGAGCAGAATGAAAACATGATGGTGGTAATGAGTGATGAAGCCCATTTCCACCTTAATGGGGCCGTCAACAATCAAAACTGTCGGTATTGGGCTGCTGAAAATCCGCGACACTCCATGAAAAACCGCTGCATAGCCCTAAGGTTACAGTTTGGTGCGCGGTGGGAAAGTTTGGCGTCATCGGTCCTATTTCTTCGAACAAAATGGGGTTACCGTTACCATAACATCTGGGCGTTACATTGAGATGGTGAACACCTTTTTCATCCCTGAGTACGAAGAAGGCGTATTGCTCGTCGACATTTGGTGGTTTCAGCAAGATGGGGCCACGCCACACACCGCCAGAGCGTCAATGGCTGTTCTTCGCCCCCTGTTTTCCCAACCATCTCATTTCGAGATTTGGTGACATTGCATGGCCCCCTCGGTCCCCTGACTTGTCCACATGTGACTTCTTTCTATGGGGGTACCTCAAGTCACGTGTCTACGAGGACAAGCCCCGTACATTAGATGCATTGAAGGAAGCGATCCGTCAACAAATCATCCAAATCACAGAGACCTGCTGGGAAGAGTGGAGGCCAATTTTCGTAAACGCCTTCAACAATGCGTCGACGGCAAGAACATCATATGCCAGATATAATTTTCGGTACATGATTATTTGACATGAAATGCTATGTTCTTACGAATGTTGTTCTACCAATATTTTTCTTTACAAAAATAAATATCATTTTCCTGATTATTCCAAAAACACTTGGTTCCCGTGCCCCACCCTGTATATATATATATATATATATATATATATATACCTTTTTGGATACAAGGTGTGTATATATATATATAATATATATATGATGAATAAAACCACGAAGGAAACGAAACACAAAAAGGTGCTCAAGCGCTTTCGTCTAATGACATCCTCAGGAACACTGAAGTACATAAAGGGTTACGGCCTATATATAGGTTACAGAAAGAAAAAAAATAAAAATAAAAAATAAATAACATACATACACACAAACACATATATATATACATACATATCTACACACACACACTATATATAATATATTATATATATATATATATATATATATATGCAATAAACGGAGAAGTAAAAATGAAAATTAAAAATTAAAGGATTAACAAAGAGGCATACAGATTTGTAAGGAAAAATGTCGATTTTTAGCACCAGATCAAATGAATTATAAAAATACAAATTTATACTGGAAATCTGCCCGGGTTTTAACACTTTGCCTTTTATAGTCAAGTTTCGATATATATAAAAATAAAATGAAGATTAGAAGTTAATAAAGTAGCATACAAGTTTACCAAAGATCAAAGATTTAGCGTCCTACCCTTTTTATCTAAATCTGTTTTGAAGGAATTCAAAACAACAGGATCGAGTTGAAAAAGACCTTTGCTTATGTTGAAGTTATTTGAAAGTTGGATAATGGCAGACTCAAGAATATTTCTATTAACAATGTTGTTCGAGTGGAATAAAACTGAAGCATTATTCCAATCAATACAGTGGGATAACTCTGACAAATGGACAAAAAGAGCACTGGACAACTGTCCTGTTCTAACGGAATATTGATGCTGTTTTATACGTGTGTGCAAATCCTTTCCCGTCTGACCTACATAAGTATGACCTGCCACTACCTTCACACATTGTTTTGGAACTTATTAAGCTTTGCATCAAAGACTGTAAATTCACTTTCAATAACGAGTATTATCAACAAGTGTTTGGGATGGCCATGGGCAACCCCTTATCGCCCCTCCTCTCCAATATTTATATGGAGTTTTTCGAAATTACTTACATTCCGAGAATCCTGGGGGTTGGCATCCCTTGGTTGCGGTACGTCGACGATATTTTGTGTATCTGGCCCATGAATCGTGACCTGGATAACTTCCTCCTTCAGTTAAATGATCAAGTCCCCTCCATTAAGTTTACTTTAGAAGTGGAACAAGACAATTCAATCCCATTTTTGGATGTGCGTGTACATAGGGAAAGCCCAGGTTTTAAGTTTAGTATCTATCGGAAAACAACAAACAATTTGTCCTACGTACACTTTTACTCGGACATGACACCCCCAAAGAAGGCCATTTTTTCATCAATGTTTCTCCGCGCCCTTAGGATCGCCAGTCCGGAATCATCGATGCCGAATTGGAAAAAATCAACGGTATTGGAAGTGATCTGTGTTATCCATCTGCGTTTATGGAATCTTGTCTCAACAAGGCAAAACGAACTTTCTATCGTGTCAATAATAACACTCGTACTTTGTCAAAAAATATTTTAGTACTTCCATTTTTCCCGGGCTTTTTAGGCATTGCTAATGTACTTAAACTTTTGGATATTAATGTAGTATTTTCATATAACAATATTGTGAAAAATATCATAGTAAAAAATAGCCCTACCAATAATTCAGGCATTATCTATAAAATTGGGTGTAAACAATGTGATTCCTTTTACATAGGTCAGACGAAAAAGGATTTGCACACACGTATATAACAGCATCAATATTCCGTTAGAACAGGACAGTTGTCCAGTGCTCTTTTTGTCCATTTGTCAGAGTTATCCCACTGTATTGATTGGAATAATGCTTCAGTTTTATTCCACTCGAGCAACATTGTTAATAGAAATATTCTTGAGTCTGCCATTATCCAACTTTCAAATAACTTCAACATAAACAAAGGTCTTTTTCAACTCGATCCTGTTTTGAATTCCTTCAAAACAGATTTAGATAAAAAGGGTAGGACGCTAAATCTTTGTTAAACTTGTATGCTACTTTATTAACTTTTAATCTTCATTTTATTTTTATATATATCGAAACTTGACTATAAAAGGCAAAGTGTTAAAACCCGGGCAGATTTCCAGTATAAATTTGTATTTTTATAATTCATTTGATCTGGTGCTAAAAATCGATATTTTTCCTTACAAATCTGTATGCCTCTTTGTTAATCCTTTAATTTTTATTTTTACTTCTCCGTTTATTGCATATATATGTATATATATATTATATGTATATATGAAAATTATTTCACGAAAGTAACACGTGAAAAATATTTATGATGAATAAAACCACGAAGGAAAGGAAACACAAAATGGTGCTCAAGCGCTTTCGTCTAATGACATCCTCAGGACACTGAAGTACATAAAAAGGTTAAGCCTATATATAGGTTACAGAAAGAAAAAAAAAGAAAAAATAAATAACATACACACACACACACATATATATATATATACATACATATCTATATATACAATACATACATACTACATACATACATATATATACAATAAACAGAGAAGTAAATAAAAAATTAAAAATTAAAACCTTAAAGGATTACCAGTGAGGCGTACAGATTTGTAAGGAAAAATATCGATTTTTAGCACAAGATCAAATGGATTATAAAAATGCAAATTTATACTGGAACTCTGCCCGAGTTTTAACACACTGCTGCCTATGGTCAGGTTTCGATATATATAAAAAAAAAAAAAAATGCAAATTAAAAGTTAATCGATTTTTAGCACAAGATCAAATGGATTATAAAAACAAATTTATACTGGAACTCTGCCCGGGTTTTAACACACTGCTGCCTATGGTCAGGTTTCGATATATATAAAAAATAAAATGCAATTAAAAGTTAATAAAGTAGAAGACAAGTTTACCAAAGATTTAATGTTTTACCCTTCTTATCTAAATCTGTTTTAAAAGAATTCAAATAACAGGATCGAGTTGAAAAGACCTTTGCTTATGTTGAAGTTATTTGAAAGTTGGATAATGGCAGACTCAAGAATATTTCTATTAACAATGTTGCTTGAATGGAATAAACTGAAGCATTATTCCAATCAATACAGTGGGCTACTCTGACAAATGGACAAAAGGGCACTGGACAACTGTCTGTTCTAACGGAATATTGATGCTGTTTTATACGTGTGTGCAAATCCTTTCCCGTCTGACCTATGTAAAGGAATCACATTGTTTACAACCAATTTTATAGATAATGCCTGAATTATTGGTAGGGCTATTTTTTACTATGATATTTTTCACAATATTGTTATATGAAAATACTACATTATATCCAAAAGTTTAAGTACATTAGCAATGCTTAAAAAGCCCGGGAAAATGGAAGTACTAAAATATTTTTTGACAAAGTACGAGTGTTATATTGACACGATAGAAAGTTCGTTTTGCCTTGTTGAGACAAGATTCCATAAACGCAGATGGATAACACAATCACTTCCAATACCGTTGATTTTTTTCCAATTCGGCATCGATGTATTCCGGACTGGCGATCCTAAGGGCGCGGAGAAACATTGATGAAAATATGGCCTTCTTAGTGGGGTATCATGTCCCGAGTAAAAGTGTACGTAGGACAAATTGTTTGTCGTTTTCCGATAGATACTAAACTTAAAACCTGGGCTTTCCCTATGTACAACGCACATCCAAAATGGGATTGAATTGTCTTGCTCAACTTCTAAAGTGAACTTAATGGAGGGGACTTGATCATTTAACTGAAGGAGGAAGCTATCCAGGTCACGATTCATGGCCAGATACACAAAATATCGTCGACGTACCGCAACCAAGTGATGCCAACCCCCAGGATTCTCGGAATATAGGTATTTCGAAAAACTCCATATAAATATTGGAGAGAGGGGCGATAAGGGGTTGCCCATAGCCATCCCAAAAACTTTTGATAATACTCGTTATTGAAAGTGAATTTACAGTCTTTGATGCAAGCTTAATAAGTTCCAAAACACTGTGTGAAGGTAGTGGCAGGTCATACTTATGTAATTCTTGGGAGAGAAAGTCAAGCATTGATTGTATTGATTGGAATAATGCTTCAGTTTTATTCCATTCAAGCAACATTGTTAATAGAAATATTCTTGAGTCTCCATTATCCACTTTCAAATAACTTCAACATAAGCAAAGGTCTTTTTCACTCGATCCTGTTATTTTGAATTCTTTTAAAAACAGATTTAGATAAGAAGGGTAAAACATTAAATCTTTGGTAAACTTGTTTTCTACTTTATTAACTTTTAATTTGCATTTTATTTTTTTATATATATCGAAACCTGACCATAGGCAGCAGTGTGTTAAAACCCGGGCAGAGTTCCAGTATAAATTTGTATTTTTATAATCCATTTGATCTTGTGCTAAAAATCGATTAACTTTTAATTTGCATTTTTTTTTTTTTTATATATATCGAAACCTGACCATAGGCGCAGTGTGTTAAAACTCGGGCAGAGTTCCAGTATAAATTTGTATTTTTATAATCCATTTGATCTTGTGCTAAAAATCGTATTTTTCCTTACAAATCTGTACGCCTCACTGGTATCCTTTAAGGTTTTTAATTTTTAATTTTTAATTTTTACTTCTCTGTTTATTGTATATATATGTATGTATTATGTATGTATGTATTTGTATATATAGATATGTATGTATATATATCTATATATAAGTGTTGTGTGTGTGTGTATGTTATTTATTTTTTTTCTTTTTTTTTCTTTCTGTAACCTATATATAGGCTTAACCTTTTTATGTACTTCAGTGTTCCTGAGGATGTCATTAGACGAAAGCGCTTGAGCACCATTTTGTGTTTCCTTTCCTTCGTGGTTTTATTCATCATATATATATATATAATATTTTATATTATATATATATATATAATATATATATATATATATATATATTATATGTGTGTGTGTGTTGTGTGTGGATATGTATGTATATATATATATATGTGTGTGTTTTAGGTGTATGTATGTTTTTTATTTATTTTATTTAATTTTTTTTTTTTTTTTCTGTAACCTATATTATAGGCCGTAACCCTTTATGTAATTCAGTGTTCCTGAGATGTCATTAGACGAAAGCGCTTGAGCACCTTTTTGTGTTTCCTTTCCTTTGTGGTTTTTATTCCATCATAAATATTTTCACGTGTTACTTTCGTGGAAATAATTTTCATATATATATATATATATACTGTATATGATACACCAGACGTGCGGAACAAGGAACTCTTCTGGGATAATTAAATCCACTATAGTCCGAATAAGTAATGGTAATGACAAATACCATAGTTTTTCTTTTTCATGATGCTAGCCCGACTTGGGCAACGGGTCACTCGCAAAGAGGTCCCATAAATATAGCTTCCCTCACCAGCTATCTGCAAAGCAGACAGGATCCAGCTTTGGGACATGGATCTAGGGTAAAGCGCCTAGCCCTGCTACATTTAGAACCTCAATATAAGCAAAAGACTCGCTGGCCTTCACGTCAGATTGAATACATAAAGAAAAAGGGGTAACTATTATAGTTTTTAGCCAAAAACAAAACTTAAACCTCAACTGGGAGAATTGAGCGTCCACTTTTCAAGGCACATAACATGTCCGTTTCAAGATGGGAATGAACTCAGAATGGTCCCCTAAGTTTTTTATGATACACACAGACAGTGCATGGAACAAGGAACTCTTCTGGGATAATTAAATCCACTATAGTCCGAATAAGTAATGGTAAATGACAAATACCATAGTTTTTCTTTTTCATGATGCTAGCCCGACGTGGGCAACGGGTCACTCGCAAAGAGGTCCCATAAATATAGCTTCCCTCACCAGCTATCTGCAAAGCAGACAGGATCCCCCTTTTTCTTTTATGTATTCAATCTGACGTGAAGGCAGCGAGTCTTTTGCTTATATTGAGGTTCGAAATGTAGCAGGGCTAGGCTGCTTTACCCTAGATCCATGTCCCGAAGCTGGATCCTGTCTGCTTTGCAGATAGCTGGTGAGGGAAGCTATATTTATGGGACCTCTTTGCGAGTGACCCGTTGCCCACGTCGGGCTAGCATCATGAAAAAGAAAAACTATGGTATTTGTCATTTACCATTACTTATTCGGACTATAGTGGATTTAATTATCCCAGAAGAGTTCCTTGTTCCATGCACTGTCTGTGTGTATCATAAAAAACTCAGGGGACCATTCTGAGTTCATTCCCATATATATATATATATATATATATGATCTTTAGAATATCAAACATACCTCATCATAATAATCATCCTCCCTTACATATATGAATAAGATATATCAGTACATATACAGTAAACCCTCGTCCAATGCGTGTTTGTGCAGCGCGAATTTGCTTATACACGAAAAAATAAATGCGAACAATTATTTGCCGAAAGCGGAAAAATTGATCATACATAGTAGTACTGTACGCGAGCCAATGCGCGCTCTAGTGTTTTCTCCTACACTTTCCAACACTCCCGCATCTCCCTCTCTCTCGCGTCACCCCTCGCATCACCCTTTGTCTCAGTCCCGCTACCGCGTTAAATTCAGTGAAGTTGTGTTGGATTGTTTTTGTCGTAGTTTGCCGTTGTTTTGCTATTACCCTTAGACAGCAGTATGGCATCAAAACGTAAAAAGTGATAAGGAAGAGAAGAAAAGTCTTAAGATTATGACATTAGCCGAAAAAATAAAGATTCTAGATAAGTTGCGTGGTGGTATAAGCATAACATCATTTGGCCGCGAGTATCACGTGAATGAGTCTACCATACGCACCATCCGAAAGAGTGAAGAAAAGATGCTTGATATTTTCATTTAATACATTTTTATTTATCATATGTAAATATCATTATGTTGATGATTTTATTATGTTCTTATTTCATATACAATATAGGTAGGAAAATTCATTTGTGTGTGAATAAAAAATCTACATATCTAAGTATTAATGGGAGACTTTACGCGGCCGTGTTCACGTATCCCCATTTATCCCATAAGGTATTAAGTTTGTCCAACGCGGGTTTACCTAACGCTCCGTTCTCGACGCCGAACCCCCGCGTTGGACGAGGGTTTACTGTATATATATATATATATATATATATATATATATATATATATATATATTATATATATATATATATTATAAACCGCGATAAACATTTACGCCAATTAAAAAGCGCTCATCAGATTATGGTGAATGAAACAAAAATGGCATAAAATTGGAATTTATTAAAAGAAGTATTTTGCATTACGCACAACACGCATTTATGTAGATCGGTTATTTCTTTTAAGGTACAGCTTTTCCTCACCAACCGCGGGGATCACGTTCCTGAAAAACCGCGCGGTAAGTAAAATCGTGGTTGGTAAGACTAAATGCTTTTGGGAAAAATAGAGTTAGGCGGTCCGCAGCCCGTGACTGTCAAAAATACGCATCCTATGCCTGCAATAAACATGATAAATATGAATAATAAAGGAACATACAGTGTGTAAAAACCATTTTACTTACCTTAACTAATGATAATAGACTCAAGATAACGATGACTTTGAAGATGACGATGACGATGACGATGATGGTGATCTTGGAGTGGGGGTTAGAAGGATGAGGGGCTGTCCCTCGCCTCAGGCTCACGATTAGGATCATCAATAGGTGACCCTGAAGATGAAACAGAAGAACTGGAAATTGTGATAGGATGAAAGGTAGTGAACCCAGAGCTGGTTGATGGTGGTTGAGTACTACCATACTAAAATTTTATGGTTCTATGTACCGTATTTGCCGAGATATGAAGGATTTCAAAGGTCTTTTTTTTTTGCCGACCCGATAATGCAGTAATAGTGTAAATGGAGAATTTCCAGTGGCATAAAGAAATGTTCACTAAATCCGTAATTTTCATTAGTTTTCTTTGAAATCCGCTCACCGTGTTGGAAATTTACTTAGTTGTGGGGTGTGAAAAAAAATATTGAAATCTGACCATAACTTTGGATTTTACAGCCACCCTATAAATAATGGGATGTGATTGAAAAATAATGGAGAAACTAGTCCCTAATCTTACTCTGAACCCTGTAACTCCCCAAACAACGGTGGAAAGTAGAAAAAGAAGACTGTGTCGTGTTCCCAAATTAAAGGCGAGACAGGGAACATCCTTAACCCTGAAAGAAAATAGTTTTGTTGTGAGGGGACCAAAACTGTTTAATCAGCTGCCCAAAGACCTAAGGAGCACGAATGGTGTTGCAGTAGACATCTTCAAAAGAAGATTAGACGCCTGGCTCAGAACAATCCCTGATGAGCTGGGCATACCTGGCTATGTGAAGTGGAGAGTACAAGAAACCAACTCACTACTTCACCAGGCCAACTCGAGAGGAGGGGCGACAAGCTTGACCTTCGTGAAATGAGGAATCATCGTGTGGAACCTTTGAAAGGTTGAAAGGAAAGGATGAATTTCACACTTAAACACGTGAAATAAATGATGATGTAAACCCACATTCCTTGAAGAGGTGTGCTGTTCAATACATGAAAGACCTTGGAATCATTTTCCCTCTTCTTTGTGGGTTTGCATCATATATATATATATATATATATATATATTATATATATATATATATATATATATAATATATATATGTGTGTGTGTGTGTGTGTAAAGAACAAATAAGTTTTTTAACAATATAAAGCAGAAATTCACCCGCCATTTTTAGTAAGCTATTTTGCAATTGAGTCTAGTAAAATTACAGTTTAGGAATTACTTATTGATTAGACGCATGACGTTAGAATTTTGTTCACGTCAACGAGAAGAAATTCTAAAACTACCATTTAAAAAAGACAAAGAAATCTAATTTCCAATTACAAGTGGTAAATGCCAGTTTCATGAACCTTCAAAATTAAACGTGTGAGGTTTAAATCATCGATCATAAGATCAAACGTTCTTTGATTAAACATCAAGTGTTCGCATTTACTAAGTTGGCTGAAATTAAGTTAAAACAAATAACGAGACAAAATTACATACAGTTGAATATTCACTTCTAATCTCTCTGATTCAAACACAAATCAGTAAACTGAAATCTCGATCACTGACCGATGTTCACCTTTGTTTCGGTAGACATAGGAATAATTATTTGGAAACCAATGTTTAGCTTTATTAATATAATAATAATAATAATAATAATAATAATATAATAATAATAATAATAATAAAGTAGCTGTTAAGGTAAGTCAGCAATTATAAGATTAAATATACAGGATGGCGCAAAAGTCAGGAGTCAAAGGAGCCAGATAGAATGAATCTTTTCCGTTCTATGGCCGCCACTATTTTTAAATAAAAATTACTTTTTTAGTTATAATATTTATAATTAGCAATTTATAATTTGTTATAACTTGTGGGCAATGATGACCCTTTAGCTTTGTCTCCTGACTTTTGCACCACCCACTTAAATTAGTGCAAAAGTCAGGAGTCAAAGAGTCATCATTGCATAAATTATAAATTTTTAACCCAATTTTTTAACTGAAAAAGTAATTTTAATTTTAAAATAGTGGCGACCATAGAACGGAAAAGATGCATTCTCTCTCTCTATGACTCATGACTTTTAAACCACCCTCTATAGCCTAAGTCATGTCAAAAGGGAGAAGTTTTGAAAGAACCACTTAACAGACGGACAAAGAATGATAATTTGCAATTAAGCATAGTTAAATTACAGTTTTAGTAATTATCTGTTAATTAAACGCATCAGGTTATTATAGTTTTGTTCATGTCAAAGAGAAAACATTTTCAGTTAAGGACAACAAAGAAAGCTAACTTCAATTAAGCCTGCTAATTTCAAGTTTTATGAACCATCAGCATTTAATACATAAGTTTTAATAATTCAACAATCATAAAACTAAACGTCCTTTGTGAAGTCAAGGAAAAATTATGAAAAAGTTAATGGGAAAACGAATCTTGTATTACTGGAAATCGCTTATATCTGATTATTTGAACTAACTGGTAACCAAGGTTGGCATTTCGGTAGAGTACGGTACGGAATATTTTTTGCTATAAGTATGGTTCGAAACTACGGTACGATATTTTTTTCCAGGTACGAAAGTACGGTATTTTTTTCGTACTTTTTACGTACCCAGCCCAGCTAGGTTATAGCGAAACCTGGCTACTTTGTTGTCTTATGTTTCTACATTTGTCGATTTCCATGAGTCAATCCCCAGCGCTCCAGAATATGTTACAGGGAATGCAATGATGCAATGTTTCAATGAGTGCCAGTGCCAACCCCCTTCCACCTTGTTGCAAAATACCCCCCAGTGTCAAACCCAGGGTGCCAAAAAAAAAAGGAGGTGGGAGGGAACTCCCCCAGCAAGCCGGGGGAGTCCACCTGACTTCTTTGGGGAGAAAGTGGGACGGCCTCACCCCCAAAGGGGTATACCTAACCTAAGAGAGAGAGGAGGAGGATGAGAGAGGGGAAGAGACCTTCCAGCTTCCACAAGAGGCAGAAGCTCAATGACTGATTATACTCCAACACTTGACTTAGAACTCAAAATCCGCCAGTTGGCGTAGAAGCCAGTGCCTCTAGGCATTATCAGCCAGTTGGCACAGTATATACATGCCTGAACACCCAAGAAACGCACACAAACGCACATACACTCCCGGCTATACGCCCATAAAGCCCCTATTATTACACACACAACTATATGCACGTTCACAGATTATATGCACTGGGTTCGAGACCCGGTGACGGCAGCCGACGCGCAGCAAACGTTCATCCTTCCACACAATTGGTTGGTAGATAAATGGGTACCCTGGTTATCCTAGTGGTTAAGACGCTGGGCTGCTGGTGATCCGAGTTCCCCGTTAAACTGTAGGTCTAAGGTGGAGTGTAAAGCTTGACTTTCGTCAGAATGAACAATTCGGGTGGAAGCTAACGAAAGGTTAACCAAAGGAAAACCTATATATGTACAGTTCCGGAAAAAAGTTAATCTAAAAAATTCTGAAAACTATACAAAATTATTAATTAGTACAAGAAGCGCATACAAACACACATAGATTCCATTATTATTACACACACACACAACTATATGCGCGTTCATAGGTCGCCAACTCCCTCCATCATCACCCGTTTACACACAACGTTTGAACATCCAAGAAGTGCACACAAACGTACATAGATTCCCCTATTATTACGCGAAAGAGAATCTTCAAATATCAATTAATAATTTAATTTATTGTATATATTGCAGCTAGCACATGTTTCAAATTATCGATCAGTAGTAATAATAATAATAATAATAATAACAATAATAATATAATAATAATAAAAATAATGTATTCTAATTTAAACTAGAATAAATTGCCCCAATTGAATAAGTGGTTTTCGTTGAGGTGTCTTTAAAAAAAAAATAGTGTTTGGTGCATTCTTAACTAAATTACTTCGTGTTACTAATCATTCATTAACGATTATATTTCATTTAATGACTTTATTCAGTACTATATTATTTGATTAAACCAAGGCTAGTGCACGTGGCTTGCCTTGTCTGTTTTTCAAATCTATCAGAAAACTGTTTCATAAGGTTGATTTTCCCTTCCTTCGGGAGATCAGGTAGAGTGTGGTCACACACCGTGGGAAAAAAGGAAAAAAGTCGGTTGAATCGCGGAGAGATAAGTATTATTAATACTCTTTCTTTTACAGATCTTTCGTCGGTAGCTTAATTATATATTCATTTAGTATAAATTTGTGTTACAAGAACTGTTTGTGCGTTTCAAGAACATTTTGGCGGGTTTGGGCTGGTGACGGCACAATAAACACGCGGTAGACCTACGTTGTAATTTATTAATTTCCAAACGCTCGTTTTTTTTTTTTTTTTTTTTTAACTAATTAAAAGCATGGCACCCCCGTCAAGTACTTGCAGTCGCTGTGAAGGGAAATTTGCCGCTTATGCGTTTACAATGGCTAATAATAATGAACAGTTAGTTTGCAAGTGTTGCTCAAGCATGGAAGTCCTGAGGAACGACTTAGAACGTGAGAGGGAGGCCAGAGTGAGGCTTGAAGAAAGCGTGATGCTCCTGACGGCAAAATTAGAATCCCTTAAGACTCCAGTTACGACCCCGCCTACCTCAGTTTCTACAAATAATATAAATAGTACTAATAGCCCTCTCTCTTCCCCTAGTTCCCAACCCTTCGTTCGAGTGCGTAATGGAGCACTATTGAGAAAACCTAAGACTTGTCTACCAGTAATAACAAACAATAAGTTTTCTGTTTTAGGTTTCGAAGATGCTGATGAACCGGAAACACGACTCGTTGGCGATTCCATTGTTCGAGGGCAGCTCGAGGAATTCTGTGGGAGAAACCCTTGTCGTAGGCGCCGTTACTGCTACCCTGGTGCAAGGGTGGAGGATATAACTAATAGTGTTCACCATTTTACAGACGGTACGGCCGAGGACACAACGTATGTTATTCATGTCAGTACTAATAACGTTTTAAATTCTAGATCGGAAAAACTAAGATTGTTTTAACAGGTATACTTCCTCGATTTATCCAACGTAACGATTTCTACAGCAAGGCGACCTATATTAACAATAACCTAAAGTCTCTTTGCCAACAGGAAGGAGTGCATTTTGCGAATTTTTGGAACAGTTTCTACGGCAGGAGGGACTTGTTCCCCGGAGATGTACTTCATCTTAATGACGTTGGAGCTGCGTGTTTAGGAAGACTTTTTCATAATACTGTCTCTTCTTTTCAGGCTGCCGTAACTCGAACGGTCCCAGCGTAAATTCCACAAATTTCCCCTGCGCTCGCGAAGGTGTCGCAATTACAAACAATTTGAAGGTTCTATCCTTAAATGCTCGTAGCTTACGAAATAAAATAAACGAATTTTTTTCTTTAATTGCTTGTAAAGACTATGATTTAATTGCGATAAATGAATCGTGGCTTAGCACTGAAACACGTGACTTTGTAGGGGAGTATCAAATTAGAGGTTATAGACTTTTTGTTAAAAACAGAATAGGTAGGCGAGGAGGCGGTGTTATGTTGTATATCAAAGATAATATTGCGAACGTTATAGAAGTAAAGCACACAATTCCAGAACCAATAGATTCGACTATAGCAGAACTTAAATTGAACGATTTCAAACTTGTTGTTGCGGTTATATATAGGCCCCCTAATCAAACAGCTGATACGGACGAAGCGTTATATCGTGAACTAAAGAGAATAATAGGTAGTGAGCAGGCTTTAGTTATGGGTGACTTTAATTGCGCCAACGTGAATTACGATACAATGCAGGGAGACGCGGAAGGTAATCGTTTAGTTAATTTTCTCGAGGATAGCTTTCTTATTCAAAAGGTTGGGGAACCTACGAGGTTGGACAGTATTTTAGATTTAGTAATAACTACGGATGATAGGCTAATTACTGATCTTCAAGTAATAGAACCGTTAAGCAATAGCGATCACAATATGGTAGAGTTTGTCCTCTCAGTAAGTCACTCGAAACCAGCTAACTCGACTAAAATTCCTAACTTCCAGCACGCAGACTTTTGTAAATTTCGAAATAAATTGTCACACGTCAATTGGGAAAACGTAATGGGGAACTCCAACGCAAAACTAATGTGGGAATCGTTTGAAACAGTATTTAGGACTATAAATGAGGAATGTGTACCGTACAAAATTAAGCGTGCGAAAGTAAATAACAAGCCCTTGTGGTTTACTTCTAGAGTAGGAGACATTATAAAGAGTAGAGATAGGGCTTATAGGCTACATAAGTGCGATAAAGACAATTTGTGGTTACGAAACAACTACATATCTCTAAGGCGTGAAGCGAAAAGTGTAATAAAAAAGTCCAAGCGCGAATTTGAAATCTCCATAGCTCGTGACGGTAAAGAAAACCCCAAGCGATTCTTTCAATACGTCAACAATAGAAATCCAGTAAAAAGTGTCTTGGGGCCGTTGAAAAATGTTAACGGAGATCTAGTTTCTGAAAACAAGGAAATGGCTACCTTGCTAAACGAATTCTTTACGTCAGTTTTTACTATAGAAGATGTAACGAATATCCCTACGGTCATAGACATAATACCTTTTGATAATGGTAATATTTTGGATAATATTGTGGTTAGTGAAGGGAGGTAATGCGCTATATTGATAAAATGAAAACGCGTAAATCACCGGGGCCGGATTCCATATATCCCATACAACTAAAAGAATTAAAAGATAGCATTGTTGTGCCGCTAACAAAGATTTTTAATGCGTCTATTTCTGAGGGGTGCGTACCAGATAATTTCAAGTTAGAAAACGTAACACCTATCTTTAAGAAAGGCGATAAAGGTGCGGCGGGAAATTATAGGCCAATCAGTTTAACGTCTGTTGTAGGTAAGCTACTGGAATCAATAATTAGGGATCGTATAGTCGAACACTTAGAATTGCATAACTTAGTTAGAAATACGCTGCACGGTTTTAGGCGAAACAAATCTTGCTTAACTAATCTTTTAGAATTTTTTCAAAGCGTAGTTGACGTTTACGATAGTCATCGGGCGGTTGATGTAGTGTATTTAGATTTTCAAAAAACGTTTGACACCGTAGCGAACAAAAGACTCATTGAGAAAACTAAGGCTCATGGAATCAGGGGTGTAGTAATAAATTGGATAGAAGAGTGGTTGCGAGGTAGGAAACAGAGGGTGGTCGTTGATGGAGCGGAGTTGTGTTGGGTTAATGTAGCGAGTGGCGTTCCTCAGGGTTCCGTATTGGGCCCCTTGCTTTTTCTTATATATATTAACGATTTAGATGTCGGCCTAGTCAGTATAGTTTCAAAGTTTGCAGATGACACGAAGCTGGGTGGTAGGGAGATTAATGACGAAGATAGAGGTAAAATCCAGAATGATCTGAATAAAATCTTTGATTGGTCAGTCACATGGCAAATGAGATTTAACCTCGATAAGTGCAAAATTTTACATATAGGTTCGCGTAACGGTAATTTTGCGTATAGTATGTCAGGGAAAGAGTTGATAAGCATAGAGCAGGAAAAAGATTTAGGAGTTATAGTCACTGGTGATTTAAAAGTAGCGAAACAAAGTACAACAGCGGTCAATAAAGCGAACAAAGTGTTAGGTTTTATAGCTTGGAATTTTGAGTACAAATTGCGCGATATTATAGTTCCTCTTTATAAATCATTAGTTAGACCCCAGTTGGAGTACGCGATCCAATTTTGGAATCCGCATATGCGCAAAGATATAGACAAAATCGAAAGAGTTCAAAGACGAGCAACTAAGATGATTCCGTCGCTTTGGTCAAAGTCGTACGAGAATAGGCTTAAAGAGTTAAAATTGACTACACTCGAGACTAGGAGGCTGAGGGGTGATCTAATCCAGGTTTTCAAAATTATGAATGGGTTCGATAACGTAGATAGAGATAGCTTTTTCGAAATATCTCAATATAATAGGACTAGAAATAACAGGTGTAAGTTGAAAAGTAGAAGGTTCGAGACAGCAGTTGCCAAAAACTTTTTTACGCATACAATAGTAAATAGCTGAAATAGTTTACCGGTAGAAGTAATTAGTAGCACATCTATAAACATATTTAAAAATCGATTAGACGCATATGTTGATAGATTGGGTATAGTTTAAGGTAGTAAAATTAAGGGTTGGATAAGATAGATTTTGATTCTCTTTTCATTAAAGATCACAATAACCAGACTAGAGGTCATAGTATAAAATTATTTAAGCCAAGATGTAGAACAAATTTAAGAAAACATAGTTTTACAAACAGAATAATTAAGTTTTGGAACAGTCTGACAGAAGAAGTGGTGACTTCAGATACAATTGATTCTTTCAAAAGAAGGTTGGGTAGTTTGATGTCTGCAAGGGACATCTGGTGATCGTGTTTAACCCCATTTTTATTGCATGAATGGTACTAGTTTATTTCATATATATTATGTACATTTAGGTGATAGATCCCACAGCTCAACACAAGTGTTGTGGGATATAGGGAGGCAGCATCTTGGGTTAGGGGATACTCTCTGTCCTTACACACCCCATTTAAAGAGATTCCTCTGCCGAGCGTGCCCCCATAGTACTGTGAGGTATTGAAAAACTCATGATCTGCACTTGCCCCACAAACACCTTTAAATGGGAGACCCAAAGTGGGTGCACACACATTTCTACATTACTGTACAGTCTTTACAGCCACACCTACACTTTTCCTCCTAAGTATATATATTGTAATGTATATGGTTGTAAATTGTGACTTGGTCCGCAATTGATATGGACCGTGACTTATTTTTGGTTGGCAAGGTACTGCTATTGATGGATACCGTAATGAAATTGACTGGATTCTTTGGATCTGATATATTTGCATGTCGGTTATAAATAGATATAGAGTGTAACATATTTGTGGATAGTACTCTATTATGACTTGATCCTCTGGACCCAGAGATTTTATCTTTAGTTTTAAATTGATAATTAATTAGTTTTAAATTGATAATTATTTAGTTTTGTAAAAATTGGTCGTTGCCAATGTACAGGCAGTTTTTACATAGTGAAGCCACCTCGATGGGCCGAAGTGGCCCTAGTGTGCCCACTATAAAAATTTCTTATGTTCTTATGTTCTTGTGGTTCGGAACCCATGTAAAATTGTGGGTCCCCTCCGCCACCACGGAGGACATGCACAATGCACAATTGCGAACACAGTTGGGTGGACCAGCCATGAGTGGATCCTAGGGTCTTTGTTGGTCTGAAACATTATAACTCACACACTCACACACACACACACACACACACACACACATTAATTTTTTAAAAATTATTTTACGTGATTGTAAAAGCCGCTGAATCCTTCATATATATATATATATATATATATATATATATATATATATATATATATATATGTGTGTGTGTATATATATATATATATGTCTGTGTGTATATATATATATATAGAGGGTGAGTCAAAAATCTCCATACATAGGCAAAATGGTCACTTTATTATGCAGTCACTTGTAAGTCACAAAATATGCTCTATGTGGGCACCATTACACTGAATGCACATACGAATGCGTTCCTCCCAGTCATGGCAAACGCGGGTTAACACGTCTGGTTTTATGCGTGCACACGCATCACGAATGCGTTCCTTTAGGTGGTCCTTGTTTTGTATTTTCACCTGGTACACTATGGCCTTCAAGTGCCCCCACAAGTAAAAATCAAGGGGGGTGAGGTCTGGGGACCTCGCAGGCCATTCCACGGGACCACGGCGGCCAATCCTGTGACCCGGAAACTGCTGATCCAGCCACTGGCGCACGCAGATACCGTAATGGGTTGGCGCCCCGTCTTGCTGAAAGTACGCTGGAAATCCTCCGTCCTCGTTCAGCAGGGACGGCATGACTGTGTCTTGCAGCATGTTTAGATACATTTCGGCATTCAGATTGGTGTCAATGAAAAAAGGGCCAACAATTGTGTTGCCCCATATCCCGCACCACACCATCACTTTTCCAGCGCCTTGCGTCTTTGAGGGACTCATCCAGTGCGGGTTGTCATCACTCCAATAATGTACGTTTTGACGATTAACCTCTCCATGAACATAAAAATTGGCTTCATCTGAAAACAGGATGCCAGCCGAGAACTCCGTGTCTTCGTCCACTTTTGTTCTTGCCCATTCACAGAATTCCAGCCGCCTGTCCGGGTCGTTTTCGCTAAGATACTGCAACATTTGCATTTTGTATGGATGCCATCTGTGCTCTTTCATAATGCGGACGATACTCCTTTGGCTGACACCGCATTCTGCAGACATCCGTCGAGTGCTATTTTGGGGACTCTTTGCGAACGCTGCCAGCACCATGGTCGCTGTGCCTTCATCGGTGGCTGTTCGTGGACGGCCACT
The DNA here is from genome assembly GCA_023014485.1 of Bathynomus jamesi. Classification (NCBI taxonomy): domain Eukaryota; kingdom Metazoa; phylum Arthropoda; class Malacostraca; order Isopoda; family Cirolanidae; genus Bathynomus; species Bathynomus jamesi. Next base: position 361,482 of record JAJOZX010003655.1, on the reverse strand, counting down.
TCTCGGTTGGTCTGCAACACTTCCAGTCTTCTTGAACTTCTCAATGAGTTTGGCAACGGTGTCGTGTGTGATGTGCGTGCCGGGGGCGTGTCTCCTGTTAAAAACCTCGGCAACCTTGCGACAACTTCCCGATCCTGCCAGAAGAATGATCTCTATACGCCCTTCTTGGGACAAAGGTATCTCAGCACATCACCTACAAAAAAAAAAAATAATAATAATTTATTTATCATGACCATTTTGCCTATGTATGGAGACTTTTTACTCACCCGGTGTATATATATATATATATATATGTGTGTGTGTGTGTGTGTGTGTGTGTTGTGTGTGTGTGTGTGTATTAGGGTGTGCCTAAAATTAAACTTTATTTTTTCTAATACCACATAGCTTTATTTTGTGGCAATGAATGAAAAACTAATATAGACAAAATTTTATTGAATTTAGTTAATATTAACAGGGTCTCAATTCACTGAAAAGTTCCACTTCAAAAAAGTTGTACCATAACTAAATAAATTCCATACTTTTAAGACTTTATTTCAACTTGAGCTTAATTATTTTCAAAATCTAACATAAATATACTTTTGGAGTCTTCTGAACATTCGCGTAAGCCTATCTTTTTTAATCTTTTTGTAGGCCTATACAAAAACTACACACACAATATATTTTACACATAAAAAATCACAGTATATTTTTTGAATAACACTTATTAACATATATTTTTTAGTAATATTTCTTGGCTTTGGGGTTTTGTTTCCTATGGTGTTCTACAACCTGCAAAAGGTACTGTTTTTGATTTTCATCTGTTGTTAGTGTTGCATTGAACTTCGTAATGACAGCTACAACACGTTCTGCAAGATCATTTACAACTCTCAAATTTTTAACTATTTCTTTTGCGGCATTGTAATGTGCCGAAACTGACCACCTTTCAGGATCTTCATGAAGAAATTCTGCGAATACTCCTGTGATTGTGAAAAATGATTTGGTTCTTTGCGTGCAAAAATCAGGTAAAGTTTTGTGAGAAGGATCAAAGGGCTGAACCCTACGCACAAAATCTTCACGGCAAGGAACTTCATTTGCATTTTTGGCATCATCCTTTTGACATCAAATGATATCTCTGGATGAAAAAATGCAAGAGCAACATTTACTTCATTTAAGTACCACAGGTGGCGTCCAAAGACAGTAGTAAGAGCATTTGATAGATTTTGATTTCTAAGACAGTTCAGCTCTTGAAAGAGCTTCAGATCATTTGCTGGAGCCTTTATGGCCACAGAGCTTTGGAACCATGCTTTTAAATATATATTTACAAGAAATATATTAAAATTTAAAAAGTTTACCCATTTCCTTTCTGAAACTTCCGATGGCTTTCTGATGGCTTCCGTAATAATAGAACAACGGAAATGGCTATTTTAAATCTTATGGAAAATGTAAATATAGCTAAGGAGAACAAAGAAATAATGATGTCAATATTTATGGATTTGAGTAAGGCGTTTGATGTAATAGACCATAATATTCTACTTAATAAATTGTATTGTTACGGCTTTAGAGGGGCAATCAGTGATTGGTTTAAAAGTTATTTGTCCGATAGATATAATTTTTTATCAGTAAATAAGGTTTGCTCCACTAAAGCGCTTGTCAAACATGGTGTGCCACAGGGCTCAGTGCTGGGTCCACTGTTATTTTTATTATATATAAATGACCTTCCACGTTCATCTGATATACTGAACTTCATAATGTTTGCAGATGATACAACTCTCTCCTTTTCTTGCAAAGATGTTAATACAGCTAAGAATATATTTCATTCAGAATTCATCAGTGTAATGAAATGGTTGACCACCAATAAACTCTTCCTAAATACCAGTAAAACAAATTTCATGATTTTTACTAATAAAAGAAATGTATATCTTGATGAACTCAATGTTAATGAAATCACCATAAAGGAGTGTACTGTAACAAAATTTCTTGGTGTAATGCTAGATAAGAATTTGCAATGGAGTGATCATGTAAATTATATCGCGAAAAAGATTTCAAGGAACGTTGCTATAATGTTTAAACTTAGAAATGTAGTCCCTAAACAAGTTTTATTGACTCTTTATCATACTCTTGTTCTTCCTTATATAACATACTGCACCCTTGTTTGTGGAAACTCCGCTAACAACGCATTAAATGGTATCTTTGTCATCCAAAAACGAGCAATAAGGTTATTATCTGATGCTGATTTCCTTGATCACTCTAGTGCATTATTTAAAGAGCTAAACCTACTAAAGCTCAATGATATAACGAAACTGGCACATTTTATTTTTATTTACAAGTGTAAGAGCAAAATCATTAATTTGCAATGGGTAAATAGATATTTTGTAACTCATCAAGAAATCCACCCGTATCAGACCAGAAATAGATCAAAGCTTGTTATACCTCAATTTAGATTGTCTTCATCTCAAAAACTACCCATTTTCATTGGATTGAAACTATGGAATGACTTGCATGCCGATATAAAAAATATTGCGAATGTAAATTTGTTTAAAACCAAGTTAAAATCCCGATTAATAATGGGATACTAACAAAAATCTTGGATAATGTCCACTAATAATGTTTAATATTGTCCATTAATATTGTTTAATATTGAAATACAGGCTTTAACTATTAATAATACTTATTTACTTATTTATTTATTTTATTATTATTAATTTATAACGGCTAGCTGCTTATTTTTAATAAGAGCCCAGTAAAGCCTAAAGCTTAAGGGCCAAATTAAAGAAAAAAAATAAATAAATAAATAGTCGAGCTTCACAATTATTTATGTCATTGTAAAAATTGTAAATTGTAAAAAGACTACTGTATTTATTTTATTATTAATAAAGGTTATTCTATAAGCTGTATTTCCTTTTAATCTCAAATTCGGTATTTCCTTCTGTAGATCGAATTGATTTCTAAACAACCACATTTTGAGACAGTAAATGGCTCTTGACATCCATCTTGCTCGATGGACAGGACCTGGGCGCTTAAAAGAAATACCTGTGATTTGCGCCCAAAAATATGATTGAGAGCTCCAGAAGCTCTCGATAATCATCCCGAGGCTGTTGTTCGTGTAGGGTTGCGTTTGCGAACATGATAATGTCATCTTAAGAGCAATAATTTCTTCTGCGCCAACATCTGCATGGGTAATAGGCCGATACTCATTTTGAATGACCTTTGGCCAGAATTTCTGGAAGTGCTTGAAAATCTCTGTTTGGAGATGTTGAGTTATCGTTCAAAAGTATCTCATATGCTTTGCACAAAACAAGCTCATGAATGTGATGTCTGCATGCCAAAAAAAGTATATCCTTTTTAAGATATTGCTCTAGTATAGTGCATGTACCTGCCATTTGTCCAGTGTTGCTGGCAGTGGTATCGAAACTTAAGCCAATAATTTTATGTGTGGTATTCCACTCTTCAATTGTTTCAATTACTGCTTTAGCGACCGTCTCTCCAGTGGAATCAGGAAGTTTTGGGACACTCAGTAATTTTTCAACACCATTTCCAGAAACCGCGATTGGTAAGCGATCAACATTTGTCTGATCTTGACTTGTGAGGTCTGGTAACATTTTGCCAACCCAGTGTAAAACAAAAGGGACATGAGCATTGCCGAAGGAGTTTTTTATTTCCAGCGCACTAGTTTTCCGATATTTGGCTCTAGCCCGATGAATGGCCCTATGACTAATTATCATGTCACCAACGTCATGTACAAGACTTTGTGCTACGGCACTGATAATATGCGATGCACTTCTACTTGTTGTTGATGTTCTGTCCAGTGCAGAGACAACTGCTTTATCAATTACCTGTTTAGTGCCTCGTTTAGGTGCCTTACGAATTGAAACTTCCTTTAGAGCTTCATCAGTATTGTAGGTTGAAGTTGAGAGAAGGCAAATATCTTCATCGCTGCTGGAACTGATGCTACAAACAACAGTTGCGACAGTTTCTCCCATTTCTGAATGAGCTTTCAAACGCTGTGATTCCAATGCTCGTTCTCGCCTCATGATTCGTTGTTGTTTCTTGACTTCTTTCTTGTCGATACCTGCCATATAACCTGGTCGGCCTTTCTGTCTTTGAGCAATAAGAAAAGCACGGTCTTCCTCTCTTTTGGTTAGAGATAGGACATTTTGATGAGCAATGTCAAATAATGTACTTAGAGATTCGACAAACTTTTGTTCATTTGAACACTGAGTCTCTGTTTTCCTACTTTTATTCTTTTTCAATAAATTATAATCATCAACAAGTTTATTAATCAGTTTGATAACATAAGGTTTCTGGCTCGTTGCAATTTTTGCCTTGTCCCATATATTCATCAATTCCTCTGCGACTAAATTAATAGACTTCTTACTGGAACATTTTTCTTCTTGCAAATGGAAAAAATAAACTGACAAAATTTCCTTTTTTAGTGGTAGTTTTGTCTCTGGTAGGTGCGCAAATGGAATTTCGAACAGATAAACAGCTTCTTTACTTCTTATAGAAGACATAATTTTTGTTTAACCACTATAAGGATCGAATATCATATTCTAAACACTATCTGAAAATCTGAAACATAAAAACACAATTATATATACTGTATATGGTTGTTACAGAAAAACACAATTATATATATATATAATATATATATATATATATGGTTGTATACGTATTAGAGGTCTGCGTGGGCACCTCAACTTGACCCGCACCCGCAATGTTGTACCCGCGCCCGCCCCGCACAGACTGCAGTTTTTGTTATATTGCCCATACCCGCCGGCACCCGCAAGTATTTTGAAGTGGGGCCCACATCACGCCCGCAATGTGGGTACCCGCACCCGCGGGCAACCCGCGCAGGCCTCTAATACGTATACACACAAAATTAGCATTGCCTATCTGCACCGACGTAAGGTTCGCGAGTGACTGAAATGACAGGTTTAGACTTGAGCTTTTGAAGTCGTTGAGCACCCACTTAATATTCATTAAATTGAACAAGATTTTTCCTGAAAAGTTTTGTTTCGATATGTAACCAATTCACATTATGTGCTAAGCTGTAAGTCAATTTTAAAATTTGGTCATATATACAATGGGCACACCCTAATATATATATATTAGCAGAGGTAAGACACTAAAACAGAAGTTTATGGTACGGCCGATCTCCCCGTCTCGGGCAGTTAATTTTTTAAAAATTATTTTACGTCATTGTAAAATCCGCTAAATCCTTCATATATATATATATATTATATATATATATAATATATACACCACAGGTAAGATAATAAAACAGAAGTTTATGACACGGCCATTCTCTCCATAACCCTCCACAATTTTTTTTAAATTATTTTATAAATCATTCATATAAGGTTTTATTTCCCAAACAAAGTGTCTCTCTCTCTCTCTCTCTCTCTCTCTCTCTCTCTCTCTCTCTCTCTCTCTCTCTCTCTCTCTCTCAACGAATCATTTCTGGAAGAAATCTATGGAATGGGTAAGTTATATCTGACACGCCCTAGAATTCACGGATCAGCCAATTACACACCAGTGGGCGGAGCCCCAGGACCTCTGGGTGGTGGATAGTTGCACGTTATGCCCACCCAAATTTCACAGACGGCCAATAGGAAACTCGTGATTCGGCTGTTGGGATGTTTACAATTAGGCCCCCGTCTATAAAAGGGAGCATTTTCATCTGGAATCTACAACAGTTGTATTTATCAACCAGTAGTTACAGAAATATTTCGTCATGAGCAAATCACAACAGCTTTATGTTACCCGCAGTTGTTTGAAGATGGGGAGATGCCGCAGCGCTGTCTACAATTCATCTTTTCGGGGCGACTGACCGGAATTATCTCTCTCCGCACAAAATGTTAATGATATCTGCAATGATCCTCCGTTTGAACCAACAGAAGCCTCTCCCTTCGAGATGTAAGTAGTTAATTTAATTTGTGATTCGGACTATATACTTCGTTTCATTCAGTGCCAATGTTAGTTAATTTATATAAAGCCATAATAAAAGCGTTTTGAAAAACTAGTTTGTGATTTAAGAGGAAGGCAGGGCTATGTGTATATATAATATATATATATATATATATATATATATATATATATATATATATATATCGTTTCATTCAGTGCAGGTGTTATAATTTATAAAAAGCCGTAATGAAACGAAGTTAAAGGATATGTGCCCAGGGGTCGAGGCCCGGTGCAGGCAGACGAGGCGTAGCACACCCAGCTAATCTTCCTTCCTGATAACGTCATTTAGACAGTGAATTTTATTATTTGAAAGTGAAATTTTATTACGCGCTTGTTACTGATAACTTAAAAATTTATAGAAAGTTCTGCAGGTACGATTTTAGAATTACTAAAAACTTTTAAGATATACCTGCCGTCCCGGGCTCGTTACGCGGTGCTGGCAGATGATGCGTAGCACATCCAGCTAATCTTACTTTTGAAACCTGTCAAAATATCTGCTTTGTGATTATAATTTGCCGGGCATGAACTAATCATGTTAATTTCTCCTTAAAGGACCGATGCGGAGCTTGATCGTGTTATAGCTACTTTTCGCGACAGCTTTGATGAAAGGCTAATAAATGACAGCGAAATGGAGGCTTTACCGCGCAGCCAACCCAGTGACCTGAATACCGAGGTCGAAGTATTGGCTCACATCCGGTCTAACGAATGCCACGTAATCGAGGAACTACTGTAAGTTTTTTTTGTGGTTAAGAACAGAACACATTGTATTTTCATGGTAGCAAGCATGTTTTAGTACAATTCGGCTTACAGAACTAGCGTCCATTAAATAAGACTAACATTAATGGAGACATTTTACAGTTATAATTATATATATATATATATATACATACACAAACGTAAAACTTTACACAATATAGTTGCAATTATATATACATACGTAAAACTTTACACAATACAACGAGTGCGTACAAATGGGAACCCTTTTTTATCTGTCTGCATACCAATTCATCATTCATCTCAGTGTCGCACAAATCGAATAATTTAAAAAAATTTATAAATCCCTTCCCACGTGACATATGCAGGATAAATGAAAGACAGTACATGCCACAAGTATTACTAAAATATCCTTGGAAACGGTAAGGATTCCAGACAATTTCAGGGACATGTAGCTCTTCGATAAATTGTACAACCACAGGGTCACTCCAGGACTGAGTGCCGAGCGAATCAAAATAGTACATTCTTTCCCTATTTTTAAAATAGATTGCAAACCAATGAATCCCTTCACTACCAATAACATCTGTGTTCACGATAAGGCTATACCAATCTTCTCTCGTAGTTGGCAATTTCAATGTTTCATTCTTCGCAAACACACCGATAAATTTCAAGCATGTGATTTGTCATTTTTCATTACTCTCTGGAGCGTATTCGCGTCCATTTTAAAAGTCTGTGACAACGTTCCTGAAACGATCGAGATCTATTAGAGCTTGTGATTCGAGGTATACTAGTACACTAATAGGCGCGTCTATAGGGTCGGCGAACTCCAATCTGACTGAGATGTTCCCACTTTATTGTGGACTTAAGTGTGTATTTACACTAGCAGATAAGTCGGGGGTAATATCAAATGGGTAAAGGTTAAATTCTTCCACAAGTTCTTTCTGCGTTACGCCAAACCGAAGCTCGTCACAGCCACCGGCAACATGGGCCAAATTGCTATAAGCTCTCGTGCACAGCGGAAACACAGCATCTGATGAGTAGTCCGTAATCATAGTCCCGCCCAATGCAACGCTATTTACGTATATAATTATATTTTTAAGGCTGAAATTCTTGAATTTAAAGGCACTCGTTTTATATTTTCCATTCGTCGAAGCATGATCCTGCATTCCAATTAATATCCTTTTAGGTAGAACTCCCAAGGCCACGTTTCCTAGCTGCTTCGAAGGCAAACCGGCGGGCACAGTGTATAGTTTGATCTGTACTCTGTTAATTGGGTATTTTACTGTTGCGTGTATTAAATTTTTTTCAATTTCTACATATTTCGGCGAACTTAATTTCACACGCCGTACGCGAAGATATGTTTCCATGATGTGAATCACAACGGGCTTTGCGCCCTCTTCTTGATCAGGTCCCAGATTTATGCAGATCTCAGGATTCGTGCGGTTGAGTTTTAGCTTCATATCCACCCCATTCATAAGCACTTTCTCCTGGAACGTGAAGTCTGTATGCAGACGTCCAAAACACTCGTATATCTTCTTTTTAGAATTTTTAAATTTATCCTTTATACTACTTTCGTCTCTAGTCTGATAATAGCCCTTGGCAGTTAAAAAGGTATCCTTCGCTTCTTTGAAAAGTTGAGGACATTTTCCAGATAGGCCCGTAGGTGATAATACCCCGTTCCTGCTGAGATGTTAACCTGATTTAAATACACCTCACACTGGTTGAAAATGGAGTGTAGAAAGTTGGTTTCAGAGTATGCAGAGTAACTATCATCGCAGTCCGTTCCATCTGAATGGGCTATACGCAGTTTAGCGTACATGTGCATACAGCTTCGATCAAAAAAGTTCGGGCCTGAGCTGGGTATCACGAATTCTATAGGGGCACTCGGTGAACTAATTGTGTTTAATGGATTAATTGTAATAACGTCGCTATGCTCAATAGAAACCTGTGTCGGGAGCATATCAAAGAAAGACAGCTCCGATTTACAACATTGTGAGCTATACGGATGGATGAAGTGCGCCATGACGAGTCAGAAATAGTGCCACCTCTCTCGACAAGTAGTAATCAGCCTATGATTCGTGAGAACAGTGTCCTCAGCTTATATTAGTTAAAAAAAATGATCAGCCATAGGCTTCATTCGCTTAGAACACTTCTTTTTTTATGTACTTTTACGTTTAGCGCCACGTGTTGGTAACCCTTCTTCCGGACAGCCCTCTTCTTCTTCTTTCCGCCACCACGCATTTTTCTCTTTGCATCTTTGATGATTTCGTCCCGGGTACGTTTTAAATGTTTTTTAGAGCTTCTTTAGGTTTAGTTCCACCCATTATGTCTTCTACCTCGTTAAAATCTGATTGTAACTCCTTCCTCCCGAGGTATCTAGCCCCCCCTCTTCAACAATGGGACAGCCGTGTGTAGTATGGTAGGAAAAATAGATCCAAGCCCACTCCCACGCTGATATCTCACCCCTCGATAGACTGTGAAAGGCCTTCGGGTCATTATAACTGAATGCGACGAAAGTGTAGCTTCACTGTCAAGCTCCCATCACCGAATGGGAAATTTTTTCCCTCAATCGTTCTTATATATATTGAGATATTGGTTAATGGATTAGTCGCAACATTCACATAATGGGGCTTATCATATGTAATGCTCAAACTCTTCCTTCTATGGTTGGGAATGTGTACAATGCGCAGCAGGCGCGCCTGGGTGTCCCCAACAAATTGATGCTCTACGATATTGCTGTAAATATAGCACATGTCTGGGGATGGATAGCTCTCCCAATTTCTCAAATTTTAACTGATACATTAAGCTGGACAAGTCATGTTGTGCCTCGTGAAAGGTATTTCTTTGGAGGGCTGCACCATATCGACCCTCGGTAACAATTGTGAACAGCTCTTTGTCTTTAATATTTCTACTAAGCGTTCATTTTAACTTCAACGTGCGTGCAGGCTTGTCTATGTTTACGACTTCAAAAAGTAAGTTGTTTGTCAGGTACGACTTTTCAAGACTCTTGTTTAACTCCGTCACAATGTCCGTGGCTGTCATAATGACCGATTGCTAGTGCTACATTTGTACTATAGTACTGTACCTAACCGAACAGGACTGATCGCATCGTCTAAGGATCAGAAATATGATCTGTTCATTTTCAAGAGTTAAAAATTTGGTGGTTAGCTGGAATTCACAATCACCAACTTCGTACGAATCACGTTCCAACTCAATGGGCCCATGGAGTTCTGTTACAAATTTGGCGAGGGTGTTGTTAGGATGTACAGACAAAGAAGAAAAGGACGGGAGTGTGACATAGAAGTGGTTAGGCGCCATGTTCCATACTATTTGAGCTTCATTATTGCAGCAGCTTTTATATAGGTGTTGAAGCTTTCTTGGTAACCTAGCCATTTCACCAGGTACATTTTCCTCTTTCCTGAACGTTTGCTGCCTAAAATTTTTTCAATTTTAAACACATTCTTTCCTAAATTAAATGCCACTTTCTGCAACTCCTCGCGGTAAAAGCCTCCTGCGATTTCCTCCCCATTCAAATCTTCAACGTAATACATTATCTCGCCTTTAGGTCTCATAGCACTAACTTTAAAAATCTCACGTGTCCATCCTTGCTCAAGTCCCTTCGCGAATTTATTTCCCGAACGCGATAGCCTTACATAATCATTGATTTTGAAACGTCTAGAGTGTGGTGGCGGTGTTCCAACTCTTTTCACATCAGTCTCTGGGAGCGTACCTCTTTCTAAAACTTCATTAGGTGCTGTGCCAATCGTACGGTGGTGTGAACGGTTGTATGACGAGGCCAATGATTCCAGAATGTTTATATATCTGTATGTGTTTTCATGTGTAAAATAGCGATGCATGCGTTCCTTTATGGTACATTGAACTCTTTCATCTAAAGAGGCCTTATGTATAGAATTGCTAGTGTAGTAACTGATATTAAACTCTGTCAACATGTTCTGAAAAGCACGGCTTATAAATTCTTTCCCCATATCCGTACAAAAATAGCCAGGAACCCTGTTTTCTTTCAACATCAGCGTTTTCGTAGCTTTAGCAACTGTTTCAGGCGATTTATTTTTCAGAGGAATTAGCCACAGATATCTAGAGAATACATCTATTATGAATAGGATGTAGCGGTAACTATCATTATACACTGAATATCTTTGCATGTCTGTTAAATCCGCTGTTAAATCGAAGCCGCTGTTGTCCTGCCCGTTTTAAACCTTTTTCTCACCGGCTTATGAAGTGTATAAGCATCCTGCTCCAGCAAAAATCTCTCAACATCTTTTTTCCCTACTCCATCATTGTAAACACCTCTGTACAGTCTATTAACACCGCCATAGGAGGCGGGGTTAGAAATGTTATAGTAGCGTTTTCTTAATATGTAAGCCATTTGCATATTTTAGAGACACGTGGATAAGGTTGGCCGTTTGGTCTCTTCTTTCTCCACTTCAGAGATGCTACTGTTGGGGGTGATGGCGTACTCACTTGTGACACATGCTAGACTTGCTTCAAGTCTTGTAACCTATTCAGATTTCCTCTCAATGTTTTAGGGACATTTATTTGTTGTAGTCTTATTTTAATATGCTTTCATCCTGTTGGTGAAGGCCTGTCCCACTTTCTCACCAGATCATGGACAATGTCGGCGATATTGGATCCCTGTACCCTTGTTCCTTCAACAATGACCTCGCCTGTATCGGTCCACTGTATGATGGGGTCCTCACTCAATAGATTATAAAGACTTAAGCCTTTATTCCTCAATGTATGTGGGAGACTGCTTTTTAATACATGCTCGATGTGTTGCGTTCCGTTATTCTTTGGTTGGTCATCTCTAACGTCGGGCCCAGGTCCTATGTCGCCATGCTCATCGTTGCTCGCGCTGTGCCTAATAACCACGGGGAGCTCTGTCGGATTCTTATAATCTTCGTACTCATGAAGAAATTTCTGCAGAGCCTCTTGGTACAAGATCCTTTTCTCATCAGGTGACTTTTCACTGTTTAATAGGGCTAACAATTCGCTTTCCATTCTTTTAAGCCTACTTTTACGGGGTTCTAGAACCGTGTCTGGATCTTTGAACTTTGCATGAAGCATACACCTCGTGCGGAATCACTACCACTTTCTTCATTAATAATCTAGTCAGTAAAGGTCCCAAAACTGAAAATAAGATGGGGAGGAATGATCCCCTCTTTGTACAATAATTCGCTTTTTCTTCCCCACAGTTTGACTTTTACGAGCGAGCGCACGTATTATGTTCTTGTAACGACGTAGGCGAGCCTTCTGAGGGGTTTCATTGGCACATTACATTTTATAACATTAAGACAGATTTCACAGATGCATTTTAAAAAGTCGGAGTCGATATTTTTAACAAACATCTGCTGCAATGCCCGGGGCAATCGTTGATAGATTTTTATTAATTCACGATATTTCTTCAGCCTATTTGTCATTCTGGAATATACACGTTTCAGGCTCGTTTGGGAATATATTCGTTCTTAGAAGCACCCTAAACGTGTTTCGCGGGTGAAGGTCACAAAGCAAATATCCGTAACGCTGACTTGTGGCTTCTTTATAAACCTCCAAAAACTCCTTACGCTGATTCGGGAACATTTGATTGGCTAATACCCCAATTTGTGACACATCTCTACGTTGCGCGAATAAGACTAGATATTGTGTATTTAACGACACATCGCGCATGTATCTATTTTTGAAAAATAGATTCTGATTGATGAAGAATACGCTTATGTTAAGATGGTGGGAGAACACTGTAAATGTCTCGGCAAACGTTTTATCCATTTCCAACATGAGATCGTCAATTACAATGACTGTATGCTCATTTCCCTTTAACGAATTAACGTCATATACACCTTTGTGGAACAAAATATCATCTTGGTACTCGTTGAACACTGATTGATACGTCGAATAGCACCATATTACTTTATGCACAAATTTTGAGAACATCTCCCCTTATCTTTAATGATTTTAAGCATAAACACAGTTTTACCACATCCTGTAGGGCCAGATATAATACATGTGGAGGGGCTTGTGAACCTGAATTTTTCTACAGATTCCATCTCTAACACGTCACACCCCTAAGTGGGTCATTTACAAAATATAACAAAATTTAAGTGCTGCTCCTTATATTCTTGTTTTCTTCTTCCACAGAACCGTGAATGACGACGATGTACAGCCCCCATCATCGATATTACAGATGACCCCGATGACCGTAGCTACAGACTCCCCCGCTGACGAACCCTCACCAGCGATACCTGTAGCACGCGACAATTCAAAGCGGAAGCATGATGAAGAACCCTCCACGTCAGGTATAAAGCGTGCCAGGATTGCGCCGGTTGTTAGACCCCAGTAATAGAGCCCCAACCCTCTACGTCTTACGACACAACCCCCACAATAGTACCTTCCTCAAATATCCCCCTTATTCCTGTTCAATTCCGGGTACTTCCTCCACACCAGCAGCAGCAGCTTCTCGTGCTGTGGAGGAAGGTATAACATTCGAGTTGGTGCGCACCGCTACCCCACCCCTGCCCTGACTAGAAATCGGTACGTGGTCAGGGTTGACCCTGGATCCCTGTATAGCAACGGTGTTGGACTGCGACGCGTAGTTGAACGTATTGTGGAGTTTGCCCTTCAGAACCGCGACGAACGTGAAGTCCGGACGAGGTTGTCCTTCAGGTTCGGTCAGATGACGGGGATGTAGATGATTTTTGGGTAGTAATACCGTTCAGACGCTTGGCAGCTGTAGACATAGAATATATCTTGGGCCGTATAATGCAGGCCTCTCAAAGTAGTACAGCCTTCAATATGGACAACTTCATGGTAGATATTGACAGAGTATTCCGGGTTGCGGGTCATAGTGCCACACACCTTATACTCTTAATTTCAATTCTCGTTATTTACAGAAAGCATTTAAACGTCGATCGTGGTTGCGGCTTTATAGCAATAGTCTTAGCTCATATGTTCACTGTGCTAAATACAATCGCGTAATATCTGGCTGCCTACGGTTGTGCAGCGTGCCCGTAAACTGGCTTCAGATTGTAAGCTTGAGTTTGAGTGTAATATGGGTCCTGAAGAGCTGAGAAGGGTCGAGCAGGAAATGAATGTTCGTATAGTTGTATTTGGAATGGATGATCGTCGTAGGACTGTGTATGTTTTTAAAAGCTGTGTGAGAGATCGTACAAGACCTCTACTTATTTTAGGATTGTCAGGAACATCGTATCTCCCATCCGTAAATAAGGACTCTCTACGCTAGTTATGATAAAAGTCGAAATATGGAAGGCATCATGATTTGTGTAAGGGATGTCTCGAGTTTGCGGATGATATAGTGAAACATTGTAAGGAGTGCTACATGGTATGTGAGCAGTGTAAAAGCCCCAAATGTGAAAGTCGTGTAGTTGAAGCTGAGAAGAGGGAATGTAATGTGTGTAGACGTACATTTTTCAATAATAAATGCTTTGAGCTCCATAAATCAATTGGCACTTGCAGGAAAATGAGAATCTGTGAATGTGGCATGTTTCATATGATGGATAATTGGGGTAAGTTTGTGCATAAATGCGATGAAATTCACTGTTCTACATGTCATGAAAAATATAAGGCGGATGGAGTGAAGCATGTATGTTATATGAAAGATGCTAAGCCTAAAAATAGCCCTTGTATAACCGTGTACTACGATATAGAAACATACACGAACGCTGAAACCAAAGAGGTTATTCCACATTTACTCGTAAGTCAGACTATCTGTGATGAGTGCATGGATGTCGAGTGTGATGAGTGTCACAAATGTGGTAAACGGACAAACGTTTTTAAAACGATTGCACACGACAGCCCTGTGAAACTCTTTGTATCCTATATTGAAGTTAGCGGACAAGTTAAAAAAATGACTGTGTATATTCTTGCCATAACGGAGCAAAATTTGACACACAGTTCCTTTATAAGGAGTTGCTTGAACACGAGTCATCGGAGATATTTACAGGCGACCCTTGAAAAGAGGCAACAAACTAATACAAATGCAGATAAGAGGTAATGTTCAGTTTAAAGACACCCTGCTGTTCACACCTTGTAAATTAGTCAAGCTACCCAAGGTCATGGGCGTAGCCGCTGAAGTTTGAAGAGGGTATTTCCCTTACACTTTCCTCACTAACGAAACTAAATTACGTAGGACTACCTCCACCCAAACATTACTTTAACTACACCAGCATGAGTGATAGTGAGCGTGAAGATTTTGACCGCTACTACAACAGTTTTAATGAAACTAGTCCATACAATATAGCTGATGAATGTGAGCGTTATTGCGTGAATGATGTGCGCGTGCTTAGAGTATGTTTCCAGGCCTTTAGAAGGATGTACATAGCCCGTTTCAAATGCGATCCGCTGCAAGTCGCAACCACGATCGCCTCATTATGTTTTACGGTGTTCAAGAATAACTTCATGCCTAAAGACACCTTAGCCGTCATTCACAGAAACAATCCCCGCAGTTATGGGCACAAGGCTATTTACTGGCTCATACACCTACAGCAACAGACCGGGGTATACATAAAACACGCCCGCAACACGGGGAAGTACCCATTAAGGTCAATGGTCGTGTTTTTTGGGTTGATGGTCTAAGTGAGGATCCAACCACTGGTGAGAAGACTGTGTACTCCTTTAACGGCTGCTGATGGCATGGATGCCCACGCCATGATTGTGCCGTCACAGGGGACCTCCATGGAAGATCCCCCGCCGAGAGCCTCGCATGGACCCGTAACTGCAATCAACTTATAGGCTCCCAATTCACTCACAAGATCGTGTGGAAGCATGAGCATGATGCACAGATGGAATCAGATGGCCAGTACCGTGAAGAAATAAGGGCCATCAAACGTTCAATGTGTTGGATCCCCTCAAATGCGGCGACGGCTTGTTTGGAGGGTGTACAAACCCATTCAAGCTATACTTTACGCCTACGGAGGGCGTGAAACTCCATTACTACGACTTCTGATATTTATATCCCTACGTGATGAAGAACAATCCGTACCCCGTAGGTGCACCTGAAAAACTGGTGGGCCCCGCCATGCCAATCATCGAGGAGTTCTCAGCTAACTTGAGTGAGCGCTACTTTGGACTCTCTTTCGTAGACGTGCTCCCCCCTCGCGATTTGTGGATGCCGATCTTACCCATCGTTATAGATCACAAGCTCATGTTTCCCCTGTGCGTGAAGTGCGCAGAAGAGAACAATGGGGATTGTAATCATACACCAATCAGCGTAAGATCAGAGGTGTATATGCAAGCCATATACCTAGCCGTTCGCCATGGCTACAGAATATTGAAGATACATGAGATGTGGAGGTTTCAGAAGCAACCCAACCTTTTCACGCCATATATACTGTACAGGGTGTACATAAAGTCAGGATCTATTTTTGTGAAGCACTTGAAAATTATATGGAATTCAATCATAAAATGATAAAGTGGTAACATTTATTAAATAATTAAGAGTAGGATTCGACGTGACGCCCATCAGTATCCCTGCACAGCTCAAATCGTTCCGCAGCTTTCTAAACACATTCTGGAGCATTTGTGGGGGTTATGTTATCTGCAGCAGTTCGTATACGTGTACGTAAGTTTTCAAGACTCGTAATCTTCGTCTGATAGACGTGCGATTTGATAAAGCCCCATGCAAAGAAATCTAAAGGGGTTAAATCTGGTGATCTCGCTGGCCAAGGTCTGTTGCTTCCGCGTCCGATCCAGCGATTTGGAAAACGTCCATTTCGATAATCCTGAACAATTTTGCCATAGTGACAAGGAGCACCATCATGTTGATAGACGACGGTACTAACAATCCTATCCCCAATCAGCTGAGGTTCAAGGAATTGCTGCAACATGTCCAGATAAATAAGCCCCGTAACTGTAGCTTCAGCAAAGAAAAAAGGACCATAAACTTTAGATTTTGTTAAACCCATCCAGACATTAACTTTAGGTGAGTCTCTTTCCCAATTTTGGACGAAATCATTCGGTCTTTCATCTGCCCAAATTCGACAGTTATGGCGATTTACTTTTCCACACGTATGGAAAGTGGCTTCATCACTAAAGAAAATGTTGTCCATTAAATTATCACTCCAGATTTGTTCTACGAGATCAGCACACACAGCACTTCGTCGAGGGAAATCTTCCTCATGTAAATCATGTAAAACCTGCAAATTATAGCTTTTCTTCTGCAAATTAACTTTCAGAATTTTGTGCACAGATGACGTCGGGAGGCCGAGTCTGTGTGATGCAGCACGAACGGACGTACGTGGCTCCTCAGTGATAATTCCGCGTACTGCATTCACGGTAAGATCTGACATACACGGTCGTCCTGATCTTGCTTCATCATTTACAGATCCCGTTCGTTTAAATTTGTTCACCAATTTTCGTATTGTCTTGTCTATTGGCCCCGGCTTATGAAATCTCCTTCTAAACTTCTCTCTGATGTCATTGTATTTATTTCCCTCGATTCGCCAAATTACTATTGCCACACGCTCCTCTGTATTCATTCTAAGGGCTTCTGAAAAGAAAAATAGAAAAAAATAATTATTTCACAAAAATAGATCCTGACTTTATGTACACCCTGTATATATATATATATATATATATATATATATATATATATATATATATATATATATATATGTAGCATATTGGTACGCTTTTCTTATGATTATGTGACGCTGCATTTATATTTTCAGTGTGTTTGTAGATGTAAATCATGTTCCTGTGCAGAAATCTCATTCACAAGCACGAACGAATTACATTACAAAACTCTACGGACAATTGACCGAATATTTAAATATATTCTGAAAGTTCTGAACCGTTTTTATTTAGAAATTTCCTTATTTTATTTGCTAATTGAATAAAATCAGCAAATATGATGTACAAACCAACAAAGTTATTCAAAAGTAAATTTAAAATAGGGTAATATTTGTTAATTTCTGTGCCTGTTCCACTTTACCTGCTGAATATTGGTATGATTTGAATTTTTCGTGATCAACGTACCTATATATATATATATATATATATATATATATATATATATATATATATATATATATATAACTGCAAAGAACACGCAGTAAATAACGTAAAGAACGACGCTTGTGTAGGAGATATTCCGCGCAAGACGAGAGAGAAAGAACGAAACAAATGAAAAAATGAGGTAACCACCCGGGAATCGAACCCGGGATCTTCCGATTGCCGGTCAGATGCGATACCATTACACCATGGGCCTCACTCTTCCAAATGCCGTAATTCTTCTACAGGGTGGGGCACGGGAACCAAGTGTTTTTGGAATAATCAGGAAAATTATATTTATTTTTGTAAAGAAAATATATTGGTAGAACAACATTCGTAAGAACATAGCATTTCATGTCATAATAATCATGTACCGAAAATTATATCTGGCATATGATGTCCTTGGCCGTCGCCGCATTGTTGAAGGCGTTTACGAAAATTGGCCTCCACTCTTCCCAGCAGGTCTCTGTTGATTTGGATGATTTGTTGACGGATCGCTTCCTTCAATGCATCTAATGTACGGGGCTTGTCCTCGTAGACACGTGACTTGAGGTACCCCCATAGAAAGAAGTCACATGTGGACAAGTCAGGGGACCGAGGGGGCCATGCAATGTCACCAAATCTCGAAATGAGATGGTTGGGAAACAGGGGGCGAAGAACAGCCATTGACGCTCTGGCGGTGTGTGGCGTGGCCCCATCTTGCTGAAACCACAAATGTCGACGAGCAATACGCCTTCTTCGTAACTCAGGGATGAAAAAGGTGTTCACCATCTCAATGTAACGCCCAGATGTTATGGTAACGGTAACCCCATTTTGTTCGAAGAAATAGGGACCGATGACGCCAAACTTTCCCACCGCGCACCAAACTGTAACCTTAGGGCTATGCAGCGGTTTTTCATGGAGTTGTCGCGGATTTTCAGCAGCCCAATACCGACAATTTTGATTGTTGACGGCCCCATTAAGGTGGAAATGGGCTTCATCACTCATTACCACCATCATGTTTTCATTCTGCTCATAAAGTGCAAGCATTTCCTGTGCAAAATTCAGTCGTTGGGGGCAATCGTTTACATTCAATTCCTGCACCATCGCTAACTTGTATGGGTGAAAATGTAATTCTTCATGCAAAATCCGTCT
This sequence comes from Bathynomus jamesi, assembly GCA_023014485.1. NCBI lineage: Eukaryota > Metazoa > Arthropoda > Malacostraca > Isopoda > Cirolanidae > Bathynomus > Bathynomus jamesi. Next base: position 342,666 of record JAJOZX010003655.1, on the reverse strand, counting down.
AACAGTACGATTGCTGATTCCGAGTGCAGCTGAATGTCTCCGAGCAGACGGCCTGGGCTTTGCAACATCGCTTGTCTGACCCTTTCAACGTTCTCTGGAGTACGCACAGTGCGTTGCGGCCCCTTCGGTTTTGTTTTCATTATTGAGCCTCCTGTTCGAAGATTGTTAACCCAACGTAAGATTGTGTCACGAGCGGGAACAGAGTCATTTCGATGAATGTTGAATCTGCGGCGAAACGCACGCTGAACTGCTGTCACTGACTCGCCACTCCTAACAAAATGATCATACGCGAACATGCGGTGTTCTAACGTCCACTGCTCCATCCATGATGGCACCTGAAAGATAAAGGTGAGTGTTAGTTAAAGTTAAATTCTATGAACCCAGGAATGGAATGCTACCTACCGCACGCCCCTCCCATTCCTAATGGCCGATTACTAGCTATTCAAAAAACACTTGATTCCCGTGCCCCACCCTGTACATACTCGCAGAAACCAATGCCCCAAGGGGGCACCTCCCGCATGCCGTAACATTATATACATTCAACTGCAAAGAACACGCAGTATAAATAACGTAAAGAACGACACTTATATAGGAGATATTCCGCGCAAGACGAGAGAGAGAGAACGAAACAAATGAAAAAATGAGGTAACCACCCGGGAATCGAACCCGGGATCTTCCGATTGCCGGTCAGATGCGATACCATTACACCATGGGCCTCACTCTTCCAAATGCCGTAATTCTTCTACATACTCGCAGAAACCAATGCCCCAATACCTCATTTTTTCATTTGTTTCGTTCTCTCTCTCTCGTTTTGCGCGGAATATCTCCTATACAAGCGTCGTTCTATATATATATATATATATATATATATATATATATATATATATATATATATAAAGTAGTAACAATATGCTACCCATCAAAACAAAATTATGATTAATTTAGTTTTTACATCAGAATTTTTATTAATTATATTAATACTTTGCTTCATTACCCTTCTTTATATCTATTTATTACAGACGCAGTAAAAGATATTAATGGTTTTCGTGCCACTAAAAGCAGCAACGAATTATGTAATATATATATATATAGTTCCCGACGCTTCGTGCAAGTGCGGAATGGAGCCCCATTGAGACAACCTAGAACAATAACGAACAATAAGTTTTCTGTTTTAGGCTTCGAAGACGTAGATGAACCTGAAATACGACTCGTTGGTGATTCCAGTGTTCGAGGACAGCTCGAGGAATTCTGCGGGAGGAACCCCCGTCGTAGGCGCCGTTACTGCTACCCTGGTGCAAGGGTGGAGGATATAACTAATAGTGTTGAATTTTTTACAGACGAAACCTCTGAGGACACAACGCATGTTATTCACGTCGGTACTAATAACGTTCTAAATTCTAGATCAGAAGAGCTGATGGCTAGGACCAGGGACTTACTAGAGCGACTAAAAGAAAAACTAATAAGATTGGTTTAACACGTATACTTCCTCGAATTATCCAACGTAACGAGTTCTACAGCAAGGCGACCTACATTAACAATAACCTAAAGTCTCTTTGCCAACAGGAAGGAGTGCATTTTGCAAATTTTTGGAGCAGTTTCTACGGCAGGAGGGACTTGTTCCTCGGAGATGGACTTCACCTTAATGACGTTGGAGCTGCGCGTTTAGGAAGACTATTTCATAATACTGTTTCTTCTTTACAGGCTGCCGTAATTCGAACTGTCCCGGCGTAGTTTCCTTAAAATTCCTTTGCGCGCGCGAAGGTATCGCGGTTACAAACAACTTGAAGGTTCTGTCTTTAAATGCTCGTAGCCTACGAAATAAAATAAACGAATTTTTTCTTTAATTGCTTGTAAAGACTATGATTTAATTGCGATAAATGAATCGTGGCTTAACAATGAAACACGTGACTTTGTAGGGGAGTATGAAATTAGAGGTTACAGACTTTTTGTTAAAAACAGAATAGGTAGGCGAGAAAGTGGTGTTATGTTGTATATCAAAGATAATATTGCGAACGTTATAGAAGTAAAGCACAGAATTCCAGAACCGATAGATTCGACTATAGCAGAACTTAAAGTGAACGATTTCAAACTTCTTGTTGCCGTTATATACAGATGTAGGCCTCCTAATCAAACAGCTGATACGGACGAAGCGCTATATCGTGAACTTAAGAGAATAATACGTAGTGAACAGGTCTTAGTTATGGGTGACTTTAATTGCGCCAACGTGGATTACGATACCATGCAGGGAGACGCGGAAAGTAATCGTTTAGTTAATTTTCTCGAGGATAGCTTTCTTATTCAAAAGGTTGGGGAACCTACGAGGTTGGACAGTATTTTAGATTTAGTAATAACTACGGACGGTAGGCTAATCCCTAATCTTCAAGTAATAGAACCGTTAAACAATAGCGATCACAATATGGTAGAGTTTGTCGTCTCAATAAGTCACTCGAAACCAGCTAACTCGACTAAAATTCCTAACTTCCAGCATGCAAACTTTTGTAAATTTAGAAATGAATTGTTACACGTCAATTGGGAAAACGTAATGGGGATCTCCAACGCAAAAATAATGTGGGAATCGTTTGAAACAGTATTTAGGACTATAAATGAGGAATGTGTACCGGACAAGATTAAGCGTGCGAAAGTAAATAACAAGCCCTTGTGGTTTACTTCTAGAGTAGGGGATATTATAAGGAGTAGAGATAGGGCTTATAGGCTACATTAGTGCGATAAAGACAATTTGTGGTTACGAAACAACTACATATCTCTAAGGCGTGAAGCGAAAAGCGTAATAAAAAAGTCCAAGCGTGAAAATCTCCATACCTCGTGACGGCAAAGAAAACCCCAAGCGATTCTTTCAATACGTCAACAATGGGAATCCAGTAAAGACTGTCTTGGGACCGTTGAAAAATACTGACGGAGAGCTAGTTCCTGAAAACAAGCAAATGGCTACCCTGCTAAACGAATTTTTCACGTCAGTTTTTACAATAGAAGATGTAACGAATATCCCTACGGTCATAGACATAATATCTTTTGACAATGGTAATACTTTAGATAATATTGTGGTTAGTGAAAGGTAGGTAATGCGCTATATTGATAAAATGAAAATGCGTAAATCACCGGGGCCGGATTCCATGTATCCCATACAACTAAAAGAATTAAAAGAAAGCATTGTTGTGCTGTTAACAAAGATTTTTAATGCGTCTCTTTCTAAAGAGTGCGTACCAGATAATTTCAAGTTAGCAAATGTAACCTATTTTTAAGAAAGGCGATAAAGGTGCGACGGGAAATTATAAGCCAATCAGTTTAACGTCTGTTGTAGGTAAGCTATTGGAATCAATAATTAGGGATCGTATAGTCGAACACTTGGAATTGCATAACTTGATTAAAAATACGCAACATGTTTTTAGGCGAAACAAATCTTGCTTAACTAATCTTTTAGAATTTTTTCAAAGCGTGGTTGAAGTTTACGATAGTCATCGACGGTAGATGTAGTGTATTTAGATTTTTGAAAAGCGTTTGACACCGTACCGCACAAAAGACTTATTGAAAAAAACTAAGGCTCATGGAATCAGGGGTGTAGTAAAAAATTGGATAGAAGAGTGGTTGCGAGGTAGGAAACAGAGGGTGGTCGTTGATGGAGCGGAGTCGCCTTGGGCCAATGTAGCGAGCGACGTTCCTCAGGGTTCTGTATTGGGCCCCGTGCTTTTTCTTATATATATTAACGATTTAGATGTCGGCCTAGTCAGTACAGTTTCAGAGTTTTCAGATGACACGAAGTTGGGTGGTAGGGCAATTAATGATGAAGATAGAGGTAAAATCCAGGAAGATCTGAACAAAATCGTTGATTGATCAGTCACATGGCAAATGAGATTTAACGTCGATAAGTGCAAAATTCTACATATAGGTTCGCGTAACGGTAATTTTGCGTATAGTATGTCAGGAAAGGAGTTGGCAAGAGTGGAACAGGAAAAAAATTTAGGAGTTATCGTCACTGGTGATTTAAAAGTGGCGAAACAAAGTACAGCAGCGGTCAATAAGGCGAACAAGGTGCTAGTTTTATAGCTCGGAATTTTGAGTACAAATCGCGCGATATTACTCTTCCTCTTTATCAATCATTAGTTAGACCCCATTTGGAGTACACGATCCAATTTTGGAATCCTCATATGCGCAAAGATATAGATAAAATCGAAAGAGTTCAAAGACGAGCAACTAAGATGATTCCGTCGCTTAGGTCGAAGTCGTACGAGAATAGGCTTAAGGAGCTAAAATTGACTACACTGGAGACTAGGAGGATAAGGGGTGATCTAATGCAGGTTTTTAAAATTATGAATGGGTTCGATAACGTAGATATAGCTTTTACGAAATAGCACACTATAATAGAACTAGAAATAATACGTCAGTAGAAGGTTCTAGACAGCAGTTGCCAAAAACCTTTTTACGCATAGAATAGTAAATAGCTGGAATAGTTTGCCGGTAGAAGTAATTAGTAGCACGTCTATAAACATGTTTAAAAATCGATTAGGCGCATATGTTGATAAAATGGGTATAGTTTAAGGTAGTAAAATTAAGGCTTTTGTGGTTCGGAATCCACATAAAATTGTAGGTCCCTTCCGCCACCACGGAGGACATGCGCAATACACAACTACAACCACAGTTAGGTAGACCAGCCATGAGTGAATCCTAGGGTCTTTGTTGGTCTGAAGCATTATAACATTATAACATTATTTATATTTATATATATATGTGTGTGTGTGTGTGAGTGTGTGTGTGTGTGTGAAAATGAACAATGAATAATTCGTATATTCCTATATTCTTATATTCATTCATATAATTCTTATATTCATTCATATAATTCTTAGATTCATTCGTATAATTCTTATATTCATTTATATAATTCGTATATTTATATAATTCGTATATTTATATAATTTGTATATTTATTTAATCCTTATATTCTTATATATTTCTATTCATATAATACTTATATTCATATGTATGTACGTTCATATATGCGTTTTTACATAAAGACCAAAATCGCCTAACTCGAGTTTGGATAAATTTTTTATTTGCTTTCTATTTTTGCCAAATAAAAAATAATTGGTGAATTGTTTCTTTTTAAATTACTTAATCATTTTTTTAGATTTAGCTCAATAATGAAACCTGATTAGATTTTGCAATGTTCATTTTCTGTATACATTCTTTCTTCGTTATAAAAGATAAAGTCATGTCTTGCCAAACGTTTAATTCTAAATCTTAAGCCTTTAATTTTTGCTCCTATGCATGTTTAAGTGTAATTCATAATAAAATGCATATTTCAATTTCCATTTCTAGTTAACTCGGCAGATCATGATAACACCAGCTCTGTCAATATGCAGTTAAGATAAAAATATGGCTTTATCTTCAACTATCTTGCTTATCTGTTTATACGTTCCCACAGCTAAAATATTTACCTTATCTTCAAATATTGTGCAAAAATAATACAACCTATAGAGGATAAAAACGAAATAAGTCAACATTAAATAATAATGATGCCCACAAAATTTGGGTATATAAATCCATGTAAATTTTCAAATTGTTATTCTATTCTGCTGAGCATTACCCGAAACATTTTAGCAATAAATTACCGGAAGAAAAAGTCTTTATCTTCTCCTTCGAGGCTTGCTCTCTTCAGAGAACTTAGTCACAGAATCCTCTGAGTCACAGAATCCTCCGAGCCACTACAAGAAGAAATCGGAGAGTAGTACAGAAGAAAACTACTGTGATTCCCTATATGGTACCGGCTACTCCAGAGTAACAAATCCGTTGCTGCCACCTAACCAGAACCCCCGTCAACTTCAAACCGACCAAGGCCATACATGGAGGGATTAACACACACAACACACACACACACACACACACACACACACACATATATATATATATATATATATATATATATACACACTAGGGGCACTGAATATATTTTGCCCCACCCTTTTTTCTTAGCTAAATAATAGGCCATGGGGCTGAAATGTCTTTTGGGCCGTAAGTTTGAACTTTCTGCGCTTCACATAACCGGATTTTTCCGGTTTGACCCTCCCCTCCTTGTGTAAAACCGCTTTTAAACGCCCTTGTATAAAACTGATGCATAACGCAGTTTCGAAAATGGCGTCTGACGGAGATGTGCGTCGTAAACAGAGAGCTGCTATCGAGTTCTTAACCGCAGAGAAGGAAACAGTTGGAAATATTCACAAACGTCTAAAAAACGTTTCCGGAGATACTGTTATTAATCGAAGCACAATTGGACGCTGGTCTAAACGTGTGAGATCATCGGAGAGAGGGAGAGCCAGCCTCGATGATGAGCCACGCAGCGGTCGCTCGGCATAGGCTGTCACATCTCACAATGTGCAACGTGCTAACAGCATCATTCAAATCGGCGCGTCACATGCAAGAAGCTATCACTGGAGTTAGGAATTAGTGACGGAAGTGTGAATACGATAATTCAGCAATTAGGATACTCAAAAGTGTGTTCACGGTTTGTTCCTCGCGAACTGACTGAAGATCACAAAGCCCAAAGAAAAGAAATTTCCTCTGAGTTGTTGGTTCAATACGAGACAGAAGGGGATGACTTCCTTTCACGAATTGAGACTGGGGATGAGACTTGGGTACACCACTTTGAACCTGAAACAAAACGCCAATCCATGGAGTGGCATCACGCAGACACCCCACCCAAGAAAAAGTTCAAAATGGCTCCCTCTGCAAGAAAGGTTATGGCCACCATCTTCTGGGACATGAAAGGGGTGATTCTGGTGGACATTATGAAGAAAGGCCAAACAATCAACTCAGGGGCATATATTGCTACCCTACAGAGACTCTAGAGACGTGTAAAGCGAGTTTGACCGGAGAGAAAACTGGAAGACGTCCTTCTTTTGCACGATAACGCAAGACCACACTACAGTTTGCAAACAAGAGAGGCCATCACAAAAATGCGCTTCAATGTGTTACTCCACCCTCCATACAGCCCGGATGTGGCACCTTCAGACTTCCATTTGTTTGGGCCAATGAAGGATGCTATTCGTGGAAGAAAGTTTCAGAGTGACGATGAAGTTGTTGAGGAGGTTAAGAGGTGGCTCCAGCGGAACCCAGCGGACTTTTACCAGCAAGGAATAAAGGCCCTTGTTTCGAGGTGGAGGAAAGCCGTAGAAAAGAATGGAGAGACTATGTGGAAAAATAAAAACTTGTAAAAAAGGTATGTAACTACTTGTGTACAAAATTTTTGGAACTTACAAGGAAACTTGGAAAGAAAAAAAAAAGGTCGGGCAAAATATATTGAGTGGTCCTCGTGTGTAATATATATATAATATATATAATAATATATATATATATATATATATAGTGTGTGTGTGTGTGTGTGTGTGTGTGTGTGCTAGAAATTATTACACTTCAACATTTCAGTTAAATGCTTTGAAAATGCATTGTAAAGTGTTAACCTCATAAAAATGCGCAGTTAAAGAAGTTTTCCTTATTACATGGATTTACAGTCGTTAACTGTAAATCAGAATAGAAATAAAAAATAATTTATAGTTATTTTACTAAAAAAAAACCCAGCTAAATGTATCAAGATCCCTCAAATTAGCATCACGTTTTTACTTTATTGCTAAAGTTAATTACATACTTTAAACACAAACGAACACTTATAATGGACATTTTACAGTGACTCCAGCAAACGTGAGTAGTATTATATTTTAGAGCACAAATTAAACAATGGCCATTCTTAGCATGAAGTATCGACCATACTTTTTAAAGCTAATAAATAGTATTATTAGGCAAATAGTTCTCAATTACTTTATAATTTGAATGTCTAATTAGTCCCCGATTTAGTGAGAGATCGATCATTAAATTCTCGACTTTAATGATCTTAAATTGAAGTTGTTTCTACTCTGCTTCATAAACCCAATGGAGTAATTTCCTTTTGTAAAATCACTCTAAAGACCGTCATTCGCAATTAATTTTCAACCTCTTAACAATGGAAGCGAATGTATATTAAGAACATTAGTAAAATTCCCAAATTATCCAGACTCATTAAAATTTTACATTAGTCGTAAAACGAAGTCATTTTAGAGGAAAAGTATCGGTTTAGCCCATATTGTCAATAGCCCACGTATGAGATATGAAATTTTTTTTGTATAAATGGTTAAAAAAAAATTTAACATACGAATATGCTGTTAAAAGTTAGCTCATACCCTGAAAGGGGATATAAATTATTTTTATCGTAGAACGCTCCAATTTATTAATTTACCCTTATTTCCATACACAAGGAAAACACGTACATTAACATATTAGATGATGGCTGTTACGGTTGAAAGAACACTTGGATCACCTGAAGATCAGAGCCCCTAGCCTTCTTCAGTTAGCCTTATAATGTTAATTAACGAAAATATCCCGACCTAACCTAACCAATCGTTAGGTCAACTGTACGCCCTTGACGATTGGTTAGGTTAAGTCGTGATATTTTCGTTAGTTAGCTTTATAAAGCTAACTAAAGAGGGCTGGGGGCCCTGATCTTCAGGTGATCCGAACACTTTTACATACTCGCTTTAGTGATAACTTTGTTATGGTCATCTCAACGACCAGAATAAAGAGAGTGAAATGAAAATTATGTAAAATTACAGCATTATGTAAAAATTAACACTACAGTTTTATTATCTTTGAAATAACTATTAAATTTAATGAATAGCAAAACTAGGGTTGCCAGACGTCTCGTATTTTACGGGACAGTCCCGCATTTGATCCAAAAATCCCGCGTCAAAATCCCGCGTTCAAAATGTCCCGCAAAAAATATTTTTTAAGCAAATTTTTTAGGGATGAATTGATTTAGAATTTCAATATTATGTATAATAATTTAAATTTATTCACGATGTTTAATTGTTAAATATTATTGTAATAAAATTGTTCTAATTTTGTTTGTTGTAACCGTTGAAGAAATCTAGTTTCAATTTGAAAAAAAAATTTGGTCTTAAAAAAAACCTCAGAAAAAATTGTTTCGCATGGACATTTGAAAAATCTGGCAACCCTAATCAAAACAATAATTGGATCTTTTAAATTCTTTCCCCCCCCCCAACATACTCTTTTCAACACTCCACACCCCAATTTTGATCTTTTCAACTATATCCCCCCAAAGTTTAAACTCTGCAAATTAACCAAAACAAGATAAGAAAACAATAACAACAAATTTATTATTTATTGCAAACATATAATAAATAGAGAACCATTAATTTACATAGGATAAAATTTGAATGCCCGGTTAGATCAACTGTACGCCCTTGACGATTGGTTAGGTTTAGTCGTGATATTTTCGTTAGTTTTAACGAAAATATCACGACTAATCCTAACCAATCGTCAAGGGCGTACAGTTGACCTAACCGGCCATTCAATGAACCTAACCGGGTATTCAGGTGACCTAACCGGGCATTCATTTGACCTAACCCGGCATTCAATTAACCTACCCTGGCATATATATATATATATATATATATATATATATATATATCGAAACCTACGGTAAAATTTGTGAATGCTCGGTTAGATTAATTGAATGCCCGGTTTGGTCAACTATACGCCCTTGACGATTGGTTAGGTTAAGTTGTGATATTTTCGTTAAGACGAGGGATATTTTTGCTACCCGCACGAAGGGTAGCAAAAATAACTGAATGCCCGGTTAGGTTAATTGAATGCCCGGTTACGTCAACTGAATACCCAGTTAGGTTCATTGAATGGCCGGTTAGGTCAACTGTACGCCCTTGACGATTGGTTAGGTTTAGTCGTGATATTTTCGTTAGAAAATCACGACTAAACCTAACCAATCGTCAAGGCGTACAGTTGACCTAACCGGGCATTCGAATTTTATCCTATGTAAATAATGGTTCTCTATAAACCGGAAATATGATATAATATAATAGAATTTTCAAGATATGTATCTTATATACATATCTTAAAAATTCTATTATGTAAATAAGATAAATAAAACCTGTTAAATTATCTCCCTCCTAATATTGACCTTTTAAACTATGTCCCCCCTCTCTGAAGCTGGGGGGGAATAGTTTTAAAGATCTCAATAATTATATAAGAAATAAAGAAGACACTTATTGGATATGTTACAGGGAAGGGATTCTGTAACTAGGGATTTCAAATGTGGGATTTCATATAAGGTTAAGTCGTAATATTTTCGTAAACCTATGGGAAAATTACTTAATGCCCAGTTAACTGAATGCTCGGTTAGGTTAATTGAATGCCCGGTTAGGTCATCTGTACACCCTTGACGATTGGTTAGGTTAAGTCGTGCTATTTTCGTTAAAACTAATGAAAATATCACGACTTAATCTCACGTAAAATCCCTGAACATTTTAGAGATTTCATGAAATCCCTAGTTACACAGATTCCCTGAAACAGATACAAAAATATTCATATTTATTTTTCATTACCTAAAAACAAATTTTATTAAGTAACTTTTATTATTAAGTAATTAGTTTAATGTTTCATGCTATCATTTATTTTCCACTATCCTCTAATACGTAATTGGGTATACGAGATAAGTGTGCGTATGGTGTGAATGAACTCTGAAGCTATTCTTTTTATTTTATGTTTTCCTACTTTTCCGCAGTGGCTGGCGGAGGAGGTAGAGCCTTGAGTGTTCTCTACTTTGCTACTATTACTCTTCCTGGGTGAAAGCTTTACACGTCTACATGGTATCAATCTACATGGTATCGTTCACATGATATGGTATCAATTTTCAGTATTCTTTATTTTCATTTGTTTTTTCAGTTTCTTTCTCAACTTCTTTCCTGGGCTAATCTAGAGTGGATTTTAGGGTCTTTGTTAGCCTGTTATTCTGTAATTCTGTAATTCTGATTCTTAATGCTGTTCAAACACAACTATAACATCCGATAAGTGGAATGCTCTAGAAATAGTTTGGTGTTGTCAGGTGATGGTTGTTGCGTTGGCGTTTAATATCTTTGATCGAAACAGTTAATGAACGAATGAGCTTTATAGCGTCAATAATTTGGAAGCTTATAGCGTAGAAGAGAATTCCCCTTAATCTCTTCCCTGAATATGGATCATTGGAATCCGTTTGATCAAAGAATTGCGGGGACCATAAATTAATGGTACATTTTCGTGTTTCTTTGAATAGTGAGAATCAATATTGTCCATTAATGTGCAATAATTATTATCTGTCCCATGACACTTTTCTTTATATCATTTTACAGTAATTAAGCTATACTCACTCCTGATTAAACCAACCCCGAACACACCACACACACACACACACACACACACACACACACACACAGAGGTATCGTTTTATCATAATGACGTCACAAATACTCGATATTCCTCAAAAAGGTGTACGTATATCTTAAAGGTATTAGCAAGGTCATGAGCGCATTTAAGACAGTATTTTATTTTTTTGTTCCGGAGTTGTATATTTTAAAGTTAGAGGTGGAATGTCATAATTAGGTACAAATACAGTAAACGTAAGTGTGTATTGTTGAATACATGAAAGGCCTTGAGATCACTTTTCCCTTTTCCTTATGGGTTTGCATCATTTATTTATTTTCATGTGTTTAATTGCAAAATTCACCATATATATATATATATGTATAGAAACGACGTAAGTATAGAGGAGTGTTCTGCACACGAGGAAGAGAAATAACAAACAAATGAAAAATAAGGCACCCGCCCGGGAATCGAACCAAGGATCTTCCGATTGCCGGTCAGACGTGCTAACCACTACACTACGGAGCCACGATAGTCAGAAGTTGTAATTCTCCTACATAGGGCGGGTGCCTTATTTTTCATTTGTTTGTTATTTCTCTTCCTCGTGTGCAGAACACTCCTCTATACTTACTTCGTTTCTATACGTTAATATACTGCGCGATCATTGCAGTTAAATGTACATATTCACGATTTGCGAGGGTGCCCTCTCAAGGCATTGGTTTCTGCCCTATGTAGGAGAATTACAACTTCTGACTATCGTGGCTCCGTAGTGTAGTGGTTAGCACGTCTGACCGGCAATCGGAAGATCCTGGGTTCGATTCCCGGGCGGGTGCCATATTTTTCATTTGTTTGTTATTTCTCTTCCTCGTGTGCAGAACACTCCTCTATACTTACGTCGTTTCTATACGTTAATATACTGCGCGGTCATTGCAGTTAAATGTACATATTCACGATTTGCGAGGGTGCCCTCTCAAGGCATTGGTTTCTGCCCTATGTAGGAGAATTACAACTTCTGACTATCGTGGCTCCGTAGTGTAGTGGTTAGCACGTCTGACCGGCAATCGGAAGATCCTGGGTTCGATTCCCGGGCGGGTGCCTTATTTTTCATTTGTTTGTTATTTCTCTTCCTCGTGTGCAGAACACTCCTCTATACTTACGTCGTTTCTATACGTTAATATACTGCGCGGTCATTGCAGTTAAATGTACATATTCACGATTTGCGAGGGTCCCCTCTCAAGGCATTGGTTTCTGCCCTATGTAGGAGAATTACAACTTCTGACTATCGTGGCTCCGTAGTGTAGTGGTTAGCACGTCTGACCGGCAATCGGAAGATCCTAGGTTCGATTCCCGGGCGGGTGCCTTATTTTTCATTTGTTTGTTATTTCTCTTCCTCGTGTGCAGAACACTCCTCTATACTTACGTCGTTTCTATACGTTAATATACTGCGCGGTCATTGCAGTTAAATGTACATATTCACGATTTGCGAGGGTGCCCTCTCAAGGCATTGGTTTCTGCCCTATGTAGGAGAATTACAACTTCTGACTATCGTGGCTCCGTAGTGTAGTGGTTAGCACGTCTGACCGGCAATCGGAAGATCCTGGGTTCGATTCCCGGGCGGGTGCCTTATTTTTCATTTGTTTGTTATTTCTCTTCCTCGTGTGCAGAACACTCCTCTATACTTACGTCGTTTCTATACGTTAATATACTGCGCGATCATTGCAGTTAAATGTGTGTATATATATTATATATATATATATGGGATGAATTTCTTACTTAAACACGTGAAATGAATGAATGATGCAAACCCACAAGGAAAAAGAAAAAATATTCCAAGACTTTTGTGTATTCAACATTCCCTGACGAGGTGTATTGTTGAATACACGAAAGACCTTGGAATCATTCTTTTTCCTTGTGGAGTTTGCATTTTATATATATATATATATATATATATATATATAGTCTTACTTTCTCGTGTGTGTGTGTGTGTGTGTGTGTGTGTGTGTGTGTGGGCGCGCAAAGAACTTTCTCTGTGCAATTTAATACTTAATCTCCAGTTTTTCGAAATATTTTTCCTCCAATTGTTATTTAAAATAATTTTCCCCAATAATAAACGACCGAATCTTATTACCGAATCTTATTTTCAGTTAACTAATTAATTAACTAGTTAATTAATTAATTAGTTTACTGAAAAATGGAATTATGACGATATTGTTAAAGAAGAGTCCGTATCGAAGACGGATAATTGGCTTCGTCTTTTGTTTTTTCCACAACTGGGAAAGACTTTCATGATGATGGAAAAGTGTTTTTCAGAATTAGAAATTATTGAGAGAGAGAGAGAGAGAGAGAATTACAAGGAGTTACAAGGAAAAGAAGTACCTCAAAAGGCCTTGCGGCCCATACCGAGAAGGTACCAATGGCAAAAATTCATACACCCTCAAATAGTGTGCAAGATTCGGTCTAACCTTTTCTTGAACAAATCCACAGAAGAACTGTTCACAACTTCTGAAGGTAGCCTTTTCCACGTGTCACAGATCTTATACGTAAAGTAACTCCCACACACACTAGTCCTAAGCCGTTTCAAATCCAACTTCCAACCATTGTTGCGAGTTGGGTTATCATTTAAACTAAACATGCTTCTAAAATCGACATTGTTGAACCCGCGTAAGAACCTGAAAAACTCGATGAGTTGACCGCACAGCCTCCGAGTTTCCAACGAAAACAAATTCAGGGCGCGTAAGCGTCGATTGTAGCCCATATGCCTAACGGAAGGGATTAACTTGTGGCCCTCCCCTGGACTCGCTCCAGCCTCTCTATATCTTTCCTGAGGGTAGCCGACCAGAACTGCACAGCATACGCCAGGTGCGGCCGAACCAGAGAATTGTACAGAGAGAGCACAATCTCCTTGTTCCGAAATCGAAATTGCTTCCTCATATAACCCAACAACTTCTGGGCTTTCTTTTCCACCTCTACGCACTGTTTCGTAAACTTAAGGTCCCTTCTAATTAGCACACCCAAGTCCTTTTCAAAATCAGTGGCCCCGATATTACTCCCCAACATGGAATAGTCCGACTTGGGATTGGCGTAGCCAATGTGCATCACCTTGCATTTACCCAAATTAAACGGCATTTGCCATTTTTTCGACCACTCTCAGGTCCGCACGCAGTTGCTCGATCGCCTCTGGCGTCCCAACATTGGCCCCAAGCTTCGTGTCATCGGCGAATTTGGCGATCCTACTGACGATGCCAGCGTCGATATCATTTATGTAAATGATAAACAACAGTGGCCCCAAAACGGAACCCTGAGGAACCCCGCTAGTGACCGAGGCCCAACCCGAACTAGCCCCTTTAATTACAACCCTCTGCCGCCTATTCTTCAGCCAGTTTTCAATCCAGTTACCTACTTCCCCACCGATACCCAGCGCGCGCACTTTGGCCATTAGCCGGCGGTGAGATACCTTATCAAAGGCTTTCTGAAAGTCGAGATAAAGTATATCAATCGCCCTACTCTTATCATACTCACTCAACATGACGTAGAAAAACTCGAGCAAGTTTGTGAGACACGACCTATGCCGTCTAAACCCACGTTGGGAGTCCCCAAGCAGCTTGTAGGAATCCAAATGGTCAACGATCCTATCCGCTATTATCTCCTCTAATAATTTACCTACAACCAAAGTGAGACTAATGGGACGATAGTTCCCTGGACTTTCGTGATTCCCTTTCTTAAAGATAGGGGTCACATTGGCTTCCCTCCAGTCACCAAGCACCTGGCCCGTCTCCAACCATTTCTTGAAGACTGTAGCCAGATGGGAAGCCACCTGGTCGCGCACCTCCCGCAACACCCTGGGAAGGAACTGGTCTGGCCCAGGAGCCTTAAACGCCCTCAGTTTGTCTATTCTATCGGCAACGACTGTCGCGGTACACCGAACACTATCCAGGCCAGCACCTTCGTGCCTGACGCCTGGCTCGGGGATGACGCGGGTGTCCTCCCTGGTGAACACTCCCGCAAAGTATTCATTCAGCACATTAGCGATGTCCGCGTCGGAGGTCCGCAGAACGCCGCTGGGCCCTTTAACGGACCTCTCATGCTTCTAATGGGCTTTCTACTATTAACATAACTGAAGAATTCCTTAGGGTTCCCCTTGCTGAGGCTTGCCACCCGGAGTTCTTCGTTATGTTTCGCTGGCCTAACCTTCGCCTTCACTTCTCTTCACAGGCGGACATATGCCTCAGTGTTCCCATGGGAACAATTGGCCTTCGCCCTCCTATACGCAGCTTTCCTATTTCGGATAGCCGAAGCGATGTCACGACTGAACCACTTAGGCTGCGTTGAGAGAGAGAGAGAGAGAGAGAGAGAGAGAGAGAGAGAGAGAGAGAAGAGAGAGAGAGAGAAATCTTCTGAAGTGTATTTTGAATTTGAGCTTTCCATTCAATATATATACTATGAAATTTTACTTGTGAAACACATGACTGATAAAATTAGCCAATTTGTAAAGCAGAAATATAGAAATAACGTAATTGTGCTCTTTGATGAACGTAAGTATACCAAAATGCTTGATAAAATCTAAAAACTTAAAAATTTATATTAATTGGTTATAAAACCAAAGTGAAAATCCAATGTATTGTCAAACACAGATTTCTTATGCATTTTAGTTAGTTTAATTTGTATAAAAAGTGCATTTATATGTTTGAATCGTCTGCAATTTGCTTCTGTATTTCTTTCATGCATAATTTACCCTTTTTCCGATGGAAAAGTAACTGATACAAATCTGTTACTTTATCAGTCGCTTGTTACTTTTGTTGCTCCGTAATTCACCTGTGACTCTCTATTTATAAATATACTAAATATACAATATTACCATATTTTCATTATATTATTATCATATTAACAGAATGCAAAAGAAGAAAAAGAAAATAGAAGTAAGAACAAACTAAAATCCATTTGCATAAAAACATTGCAAAAATTTGTCTCGGTAAATTCTCAACGAAATTTTGCTAACAAAATTTTACCTTTTTTTGTCGTGTTATCTCTCGTACATTTTTGTTGTGACTTCATATGGAGCACAGCGCGCTTTTGTTGAGACATTTGTGTATTTTATTTTGCAGGTTTAGTTGTTTAATTCTGTATTAATATATCTCTACACTGTTAAAAAAAGGTTCTGTGCTGGGATAAAATCACTTTTATCCCAGTGAAAAGTAATTTATCCTATAAATATGCGAGTCTTGTCTTCTTCTTCTTGTGCAGCATTATTAATCCCATTTATAAGGGGTCGCTGTTGCGGATACTTCTCCACTCCGCCCTATCCTGCGCCATCTCCTCCGTCAGGTTCTTCTCGCTCATATCCATCCTGATGCGATCTCTCTACCTCATCTTCGGTCTTCCTCTCTTCCTCCTCCCGGGCACTTCCATAGATAACACCCTCCTCCCAACGTAGTTCTCGTCTCTTCTCATTACATGCCCATACTATGCCAGTCTTCTCTCTTGAGCCTTCTTTGAAATTCCCGTAACTTTCACCACCCCCATGACTCTGTCATTCCTTATCCTATCTCTTCTAGTTACACCGCACATCCACCTCAGCATCCTCATCTCCGTAACCTCCATTTTTCTCTCATGGCACTTCTTCATTGGCCATGATTCTGCCCCATACAACATTGCAGGCCTCACAACTGCCTTAAACACTTTACTATTCAGCTTCAAAGGCATTAGGGCGGGGCGAAAGTATATCGAACTCAAGTTGTCAGTATGAAACATACATGGCTGAAAAGGTGCTCTAGTACCCACCTATCATAAAAACATCAACTTTTATAGCCTATGAATATGTGCATTCTCGCAACTTTGACCTCAATTTTGAAGAAAAGCCAAAATTTTGAAGCAAATTTAGCAAATTTGGTTAAAAATTATAACAATATTTCCTTTTATAAACCAAAACATGTGTTCATCACTAAATTATATGAAGTGTAACTGCTATCCTCTTGTTGATTCACTTAAAATCTGACTTTGTTTCCATTTTTGGATTCTCTAGTCGAGATTTCTTGCTGAGAATAACCATTCCATGGCTAGCGTCATGTCCGTAGACTTTTTCACTTGCAGAGGAGATTTCCTTCACACTTCTTTCAACTGCGTGGGAATGACACCGGTATGTGTCAAGAATTATGGGTTTTTGGCAGTCATCAGTACTACTTATAACATCAGGAAGGAAAAGTAATATACATTTCGTTCCAATCAATCATATCCATGTAGGTCGAAGCTGAGAAGTTGAGCCTGATGGATTTCTTGTCAAACATTCGAATTTCACCCGGTATAACACTCCTTTTCGCTTGTAGCACTTTTTCGACTGCTAGCTTCCGAATATTCTTATTCTTGTCAGCGATTTCAGATAAAATTATATTTTCAGGATGACAAACGTAACAGTTGTTTTGTAACACAGGACGAATAATGCCTTGGTCGATTGTATGTAGTTTTTGATAGAGCTCAATCATGAAGAAAAAGTTTTTGGCCCCATCCTGGCAAGACCAGTTTGCTTTGATGTGGAACCATGCAGGAGCATAGAAGTTCAATATAAAATGATCATTCCTTTGAAGTGTCTCTGATGGTTTTTCGTGCGACATGTAATAACGTAAGAGACGATTTGCTTTTGTCAGCCACCATGCATTATTGAGAGACCCAGGTTGAGCAGTTTCTAACAATTTGATAGCTGGACCTCTATCATGACCGTTTTGAATTGACAAACACGCTTTATGGATGTATTGCTGGTCACTGCTGAGATATGCTAGTAACACTTCTGGTAAGTCTATCACTTTTCCAGCGAGAGGTGGAAATTTTGCAATTGGTCTGTTCTTTGGATCAAAGTTCAGATCCTTGCCGATTTTGCCCTGTGAACTTTTAAGTCCTGTCGTTTGCCCGTCAAGAACTTCCAGGTATTTTCTCAAGGGAAGCTCATTAGTGTGAAGTAAGAAAATAAACCATTGTAATGGTCTTCCCAATGTCAGCTCTAGTTTTCTAATTACTCCATTTGATTTACCTGTATTTACATTAGTTGCATCACAAACTACTAATTTTAAAGTCGATGCAGAGTTGGTGTCAGTAATTACTGATATAATTTCTTTAGCAATATCATTTGCCCTTCCACTTTCAGGAGCAACATGGTCAATATATTCGTTTCCTGGAAAAGAAACTAACACATAGTGGTCTTCATTCAATTTCCGCTGGCATTCTCCCACTTCTGAAAGAGTTTTATCAATTTTTCCATCAAATCCAAGGCAAACTATTCCTTTATTCTGTTCTTCATGCTTCTTTCTTTCTATGCTTCTCCACAAGGTTCTTTGACGACGTAGTTCACTGGGATCAATAGTCGTGTTTTCAGATAATAGATTAAGATCTTTTAAGACAGCATTAGCAATTAAACAAGCATCACGGTTGCTTATTTTGCATCGATCAACTAACTGCCTTGCATAATTCTATATATTGGTGTCGATTTTGAGAAGTGCTAGCTTCTGTATCTAACTCGTACTCACTCAATTCGAAATCTTCATTTTGATGACCTTTTTCACTTTCAGAGCTGATCTCACCAATATCGCAAGGATTCAACTGCATTTCCTGGACAAAACTCTGCACGTGCAAGCTTATAAGGCTAACTAACGAAAATATCACGACTCGACCTAACCAATGGTTAGGTCAACTATGGTAGTGTACATTAAATCCTAATTAAGTAGGTTTATTTATACATTTAAAAGTAATTTTTATATGGTCTAAAAGTTAGAGGCTTATAATTTATGGCCGTCAAACTTTCAATACAAGGTACAAGTAGTCTAACAGTTATTAGGGCCTAAGTTGAAGGCCTGAGTTCACAATCAGCAGTGAAATTTTTCACCATTTAATTGGTCCAGTAGGTTAATTAGCTTGGGGTGTGCCTCGGCTATGCACTGACATCCTGTAATCAATTTTTTAGTACAATTATACATTCTTACCCTTCATATATGTAGCATAAAGGTAATTACTGAAACAATAATCTCAGAACAAATCGGCATCAGAAAAGCCTTCCGAAAAGGAAAACATTATTAAGGGTGAACTCTCAATTCATTTGAATCTTCCATAAATCTAAATTTAGAACTTAAAGATTTTCAAATAAGACAAAAACTTTCCATGTAACGGATGAATAAACGATTAAAGGTAAAAATACCATGGATAATAATTAGTGGTGTACCGATTAATCGGCATCGGAATCGGACATATTTTTGGCATGGGCATCGACATCGGCCAAATTTAGCCGATTTTCGCACCGATTCTTTGAGATTTTAAAAATTTCACTACAAAACAAACTCTATATTTATAGAAAATTAAATGGACAAAAAGAAACTATTTATGATAATGTATACTCATTTCAAAGTGTAATTATATAAAAATATTTTACATTCACGAAAAAGGAAAAGCTTAATAAGTTGCTCAGAAATTTGTATTTTCTCTAACTAACTAATCTCTAAACATTATAAACTATTGTTATCTCCGACTCTATATGAATAATAATTCTATATTAAGTTGTACTTTATAATTTATATATTAAACCATCTTATTATGTTGACTTTATTTTAAGTATTTTAATAATTTTATAATCTCAAATTATATATCCAGTTTTTTTATCTAACAAGCCGCGCCTTCGGTTCCATAGAGTCCTTACCCTACGGGTAGGGTTTGTGAACATTTCGCGATCTTTAACGCCACTCATCTTGATAGATCCGACCCTAACGGGCGACTGAGCGAAAGACATTAGCTCCACTCACTTTACGCGAGTCAGCCAATCATAACAGGTGACTGAGCGACAGATATTTGTTACTTCTCTTGGATCACCTGAAGATCGGGGCCCCCAGACTTCTTTAGTTAGCCTTATAAGGCTAACTAACGAAAATATCACGGCTTAACCAATCGTCAAGGGCGTACAGTTGACCTAACGATTGGTTAGGTTAGGTCGTAATATTTTCGTTAGTTAGCCTTATGAGGCTAACTAACGAATGCTGGGGGCCCTGATCTTCAGGTGATCCCTTCGCTTAACTCCGCTCAAAATTGCGCAAAGTTTTTTCTTTACAGATAGATTTGGCCACTAATGAAAATTTTTGTTGTTATTGGCACTGTTGACGAAAGAAAATACCTTCAACATAAGGAAAAAACCAATTATCATACTTTAAATATTGATATTCAATTTATGAAACTAAAATAAAATTATTTTATCATTTTACTGACTAATAAAACTTTTTTAAATCATTTTAGCTATGGTATATGAGTAACAAATTCTGATATTCTGGTATTGTGGAGTAAGCTAAGGAAAAGCATTTAAACAAATTTGAAATATAAAATATGAAAATTGAAAGTTTTCACATCAGATTAGTAAACTTTATGAAGGAAATTGAGTTTTTAAAGTAATACCATACGCAATAATTCCATAGTATGCGTAGTATATAGCATTAATATTAAAACTATATTAGCATTAATTTTGTATTGGTCAAGTTAACCTAGCCTAACCTAACCTATGACATTTTTACCATGTAGCATGTTGAACCTATAGTATTCTTACCTATGTCAATTTTGTCTGTGGTATTTTTACAGCATACCAAGTGTACAGTTTATTCCCATTTTTGTTTATAGTATTTATTATTAAAGATTATTCATTACTTTGATTCAAAATGAGAGAAAAAATGTGCAAACTAAACATACAGACAAATAAATTAGAAAAAAATTAGTGTTGTATATGGAAGTCAATTTAAGAAAATGCAAATATTAATAAAAAGTAATGGGGTTTTCCGGGAACAACGTTGAGTTGTTTTGAAGATTTAGTTTATCCCCCAAATAGTGTCTTTTCCCTATACTTATTACTGTTATACAAGGCCTGGCAGAGCTAGAGAGAGAGAGAGAGAGAGAGAGAGAGAGGAATATCCATCGGAATTATCCGATTCACTAATTTCTGAGTGTAAACACTCGTGCACTCGTTTCTAGCTTTAACGGGGTTTGCATACAATTTAGGCCTTAAGAATAAATCATGTAAATATTAATCGATTCTAATCATTCCAAACTCCTAACCCTTAAATCGCGTTGGATATTGAACGACATGAAAAACTTAAACACGGTTGGAGAAAGGACCGGAGGACCGGACTGCGAAAACCTGGAAGAATTTGAATAAGGTGTGAGAACTGTACGACGACGAAGAACCACACCAGTAATAGACTTATTATATCATAACTAATCATACCAACCAATAAAAAATAAAGATCGTTTATTTTTTTTAAAACCAAAATGGCGTCTCGAAGCATGCTATCTTCGTTTTTATTCGTTCGATACACAACCGTTCCACCCGTAACATTTTTGTAGGGTCGAAGATACTAATATCTGATATCAACACAAAGAAGAATTAAAAGAATTTCGCTGAAAAGATCTGTTGACTGAAGAGATTTTATGAAGAAAACCACGAGAGACTAGAAATAAATGAGGAAAGAAGTCTCGTATAATCAACGGAAGAAAAGTGGCAAGATTGAAGAATTACTCCAACCGGAGAAAACCGGAGAAAATGACTGAAAATCACGACTACTAAAATTAGAAACTGCCGTAAACGACTACACGACGACTACAGGAATTGGAACAAGAAACGACTACACGACTACCGAGCGAAGTCGACTACAAAAGTTTTAGGTGAGCAGTAATTCGCATGAGGAGAATGTGCCTGAGTCCGAATGCTCGCACGCATAAATGAAACATCACGAAATTAAAAGCTCAAATAAATCATATTAAATCATTCTTTATTCACAATTGGATTAAATAAATTTTAATTCATAATATATACAAGAAATTTTTAATTATAATGAGGAAGGAAAATTTATATTATCGATTCCATTCAGTAATTTTGTCATTGATTTCTGCGAGATTTGCTTTGAGTTTTAAAGTAATTTTTTTCTATTTTATTTTTAGTGTTAAAGTCACTAATCTAATTAAGATGAGGAAACACGAGAGAAGTTATAAAAGTCTTCTAGAGGAAGAGATTGTTGACGTGAGAGAGCATTAATGCTAATGATAATAATAGTGATAATTAGCTTTATTGGCAGGATATAAATCCCATAAAATAGTACAATATTCTTGAAGGTAATAAACGATAAGATAAACAATAATATATTTAAATTAAAAATTATGACTAAAAGAGAAGTAAAAATAAGACAGTGACTGAAATAATTACATTTACACACATCAGTCAAAATGTAAAAAATACTTGTTTTCTTTTCGAATTTTATAATGTAAATAAAAAAAATTAAGTACAGGGTGTACATAAAGTCAGGATCCATTTTTGTGAAGCACTTGGAAATTATATGGAATTCAATCATAAAATGATAAAGTGGTAACATTTATTAAATAATTAAGAGTAGGATTCGACGTGACGCCCATCAGTATCCCTGCACAGTAGGGTGGATCGATTTTACATTTTTTTCGATTTCCATATTCTAATAGAGACAAATACTTGCGCATGCATGAGAAAATAGCCTCTGCAAAATCTTAGCTTAATAGGTAATCATCTTCTGCCCCCGGCAGAGCGATGAAAATCATATTTTAGTAGTCAAAAACGTATTTTTAAACCCTAGCCTAGAGTCATAAAATTTTGCGTGTGTGTTATTTCATGCCTAAGCAACGATATAAATGCTATGGGAAATATATAAATGCATTATTTAAGACAAAGAGCCGATCTGAAAATATGTATATTATACATATTTTCAGATCGGCTCTTTGTCTTAAATAATGCATTTATATATTTCCCATAGCATTTATATCGTTGCTTAGGCATGAAATAACACACACGCAAAATTTATTGACTCTAGGCTAGGGTTTAAAAATACGTTTTTGACTACTAAAATATGATTTTCATCGCTCTGCCGGGGGCAGAAGATGATTAAGCTAAGATTTTGCAGAGGCTATTTTCTCATGCATGCGCAAGTTTTTGTCTCTATTAGAATATGGAAATCGAAAAGAATGTAAAATCGATCCACCCTACTGCACAGCTCAAATCGTTCCGCAGCATTTCTAAACACATTCTGGAGCATTTGCGGGGTTATGTTATCTGCAGCAGTTCGTATACGTAAGTTTTCAAGACTCGTAATCTTCGTCTGATAGACGCGCGATTTGATAAAGCCCCATGCAAAGAAATCTAAAGGGGTTAAATCTTGTGATCTCGCTGGCCAAGGTCTGTTGCTTCCGCGTCCGATCCAGCGATTTGGAAAACGTCCATTTAGATAATCCTGAACAACTTTGGCATAGTGACAAGGAGCACCATCATGTTGATAGACGACGGTACTAACAATCCTATCCCCAATCAGCTGAGGTTCAAGGAATTGCTGCAACATGTCCAGATAAATAAGCCCCGTAACTGTAGCTTCAGCAAAGAAAAAAGGACCATAAACTTTAGATTTTGTTAAACCCATCCAGACATTAACTTTAGGTGAGTCTCTTTCCCAATTTTGGACGAAATCATTCGGGCTTTCATCTGCCCAAATTCGACAGTTATGGCGATTTACTTTTCCACACGTATGGAAAGTGGCTTCATCACTAAAGAGAATGTTGTCCATTAAATTATCACTCCAGATTTGTTCTACGAGATCAGCACACACAGCACTTCGTCGAGGGAAATCTTCCTCATGTAAATCATGTAAAACCTGCAAATGATAGCTTTTCTTCTGCAAATTAACTTTCAGAATTTTGTGCACAGATGACGTCGGGAGGCCGAGTCTGTGTGATGCAGCACGAACGGACGTACGTGGCTCCTCAGTGATAATTCCGCGTACTGCATTCACGGTAAGATCTGACATACACGGTCGTCCTGATCTTGCTTCATCATTTACAGATCCCGTTCGTTTAAATTTGTTCACCAATTTTCGTATTGTCTTGTCTATTGGCCCCGGCTTATGAAATCTCCTTCTAAACTTCTCTCTGATGTCATTGTATTTCTTTCCCTCGATTCGCCAAATTACTATTGCCACACGCTCTTCTGTATTCATTCTAAGGGCTTCTGAAAAGAAAAATAGAGAAAAATAATTATTTCACAAAAATAGATCCTGACTTTATGTACACCCTGTATAATGATAAGCAGTCGAGAGAGAGCAAAAGACAATTTTAATGATGAAACATTTACTATTGAGGGACATTATAAAATACATAATACTATATTTTATAACAAAACAGAAATAATGACAAAATTAGTGAATAAAATACTTATGAATGAGGTAGATTTTAAATACAAAAAATTTCACTTTTTTCTACGTGAAGGTCAAAATATGATAATTAAAACCCACTCTAATAGACAGAGTTTATTTCCACAACAGTTTCGATGCCCACTGGCATCCTCTTCGGGTAGATACAGAAAAGGATGCCAGTGGGCATCGAAACTGTTGTGGAAATAAACTCTGTCTATTAGAGTGGGTTTTAATTATCAGAGGTAGATTTTATTTGAGAATTGCGATAGATTCTCTGCGTCTGTAACTGAAGCTTGCTGGGTTTTGAAATAGAGAAATTTACGATTCCTGTAGTTCGTGTGCGCACTGAAAATGGTAGAAAATGAAACGGTTAATGAATTATGTTATGTTAATTCTGATCTAGAAATTTGCGATTCCGTGATGGATGTACGCGCTGGAAATGGAATTAATACAGAAAAAACAAATGTAGGATTTGGTTTCTTGGAGAAATGCGAAGTGTCAAATGTTTTCGATAAGATTGCTAGAGAATATATAATCTGTGGAGGTGATTTTTTTTCGTGGATGGATCGGAAAATTGTTTTAGATGCTTCTGGAAATGATTTTAAAGGTAAGGAATATATAATTTGTGAAGATTCTATGTATGGCAAGGTCAGAAAAATTTATGAAAAGTTGATGTACGCTGATGAGCATTTTGAAGAGAGCGTACATGAAAGCGTTTTGAATTTTGTATGTGATGAATTCCGGAAGAATGTTACCTCTTGTGGTGAAATTAGGGTTTTCTTTACCCTTTGTAATGAATTTAGGGAGATTTTCGTTCCTTATAAAGAAATTAGGGATGTTTATACCCCTTGTAATTAAATTAGGGATATTTTTTTTGCCCCTTGTAATGAATTTAAAGAGATTTTACCCCTTCTGATAAAACTAGGGATGTTTTTGTCTATTCAAATGATGACTTTGTTCCCATTGAAATGATAAGTAAAAGATTGAAAAATGACTATGACGTGTTGGATGATTATGTTTCTGTTAAAGAAAAAAAATGGGTTTCATGATTTTTATATCCATGCTGAGGAAATAATGGAAACTAGGTTTAAAGTTCCCTTAGCAAATGGAATGGTTACGGTAAATTCTATGTCAGGCTGATGATTTCCAAACTGAGAACATTATGAAAATTTGTAAAATTGGTATAAATGCTTATGAAACAAAGCGAGAAAATGATTTTAGAGTTAAAATTTACTGTGAAAATGTGATTGTTAAATTGACGTATTTTTATAACACTTTAGTTGTTACTGAATGGAGATATCGGTATGTGGAGATGAAAATGTTCTGATTGGGATAAATAGACACAGTTGATTAAATGACCTGCATGAAATAAATAATTTGTGAGTTAAATTGATTTATGTTATTATATATTATGAATGTACGAAGAGTATGTTAAGTTAACATAATTTTAAGAGAATATGTTACAAAATATTAATAACTTAACGAGAAATTTTATTGAAATAAATTACATTAAACTGTATAAAAGTGTTCAAGGGAAGCCGCGTCATTATTAACATTTTCTATTATTATGTATATACAGGGTGGGGCACGGGAATCAAGTGTTTTTTGAATAGCTAGTAATCGGCCATTAGGAATGGGAGGGGCGTGCGGTAGGTAGCATTCCATTCCTGGGTTCATAGCATTTAACTTTAACTAACACTCACCTTTATCTTTCAGGTGCCATCATGGAGCAGTGGACGTTAGAACACCGCATGTTCGCGTATGATCATTTTGTTAGGAGTGGCGAGTCAGTGACAGCAGTTCAGCGTGCGTTTCGCCGCAGATTCAACATTCATCGAAATGACTCTGTTCCCGCTCGTGACACAATCTTACGTTGGGTTAACAATCTTCGAACAGGAGGCTCAATAATGAAAACAAAACCGAAGGGGCCGCAACGCACTGTGCGTACTCCAGAGAACGTTGAAAGGGTCAGACAAGCGATGTTGCAAAGCCCAGGCCGCTCTGCTCGGAGACATTCAGCTGCACTCGGAATCAGCAATCGTACTGTTAGACGGATTTTGCATGAAGAATTACATTTTCACCCATACAAGTTAGCGATGGTGCAGGAATTGAATGTAAACGATTGCCCCCAACGACTGAATTTTGCACAGGAAATGCTTGCACTTTATGAGCAGAATGAAAACATGATGGTGGTAATGAGTGATGAAGCCCATTTCCACCTTAATGGGGCCGTCAACAATCAAAACTGTCGGTATTGGGCTGCTGAAAATCCGCGACAACTCCATGAAAAACCGCTGCATAGCCCTAAGGTTACAGTTTGGTGCGCGGTGGGAAAGTTTGGCGTCATCGGTCCCTATTTCTTCGAACAAAATGGGGTTACCGTTACCATAACATCTGGGCGTTACATTGAGATGGTGAACACCTTTTTCATCCCTGAGTTACGAAGAAGGCGTATTGCTCGTCGACATTTGTGGTTTCAGCAAGATGGGGCCACGCCATACACCGCCAGAGCGTCAATGGCTGTTCTTCGCCCCCTGTTTCCCAACCATCTCATTTCGAGATTTGGTGACATTGCATGGCCCCCTCGGTCCCCTGACTTGTCCACATGTGACTTCTTTCTATGGGGGTACCTCAAGTCACGTGTCTACGAGGACAAGCCCCGTACATTAGATGCATTGAAGGAAGCGATCCGTCAACAAATCATCCAAATCAACAGAGACCTGCTGGGAAGAGTGGAGGCCAATTTTCGTAAACGCCTTCAACAATGCGTCGACGACCAAGGACATCATATGCCAGATATAATTTTCGGTACATGATTATTATGACATGAAATGCTATGTTCTTACGAATGTTGTTCTACCAATATATTTTCTTTACAAAAATAAATATCATTTTCCTGATTATTCCAAAAACACTTGGTTCCCGTGCCCCACCCTGTATAATTTATTTTAATTGGAGACTAATTTACGTAAACAAAAATTTACAAATAATGAAGATTTGTTTTATTTATTTACATTGTAAGTAATTTACTTATTGATTTAATCATAATAATTTAACATGAAGTTAACATGGATTCAGTAATATATAATTAGATGAAATTTCAGGTTATTCAAACATATATATAAACAGGGTGGCGCAAAAGTCGCGCATCATAGGAATTTTCAGTGTTGACTATAATATATTATTTTTTTCTTTTAGGTAGGGGATGGCTGCGAAATTAACAATAGACGAGAGGGTGAGCTTGGTTTTAATGCATGGAATACCAGGAATGCATGAAATACCAGGAATGGTAATATTAGGAATACCTTAGTAATTAAAATAGGAATTTAGAATCTATGACGAAATAGCACAGCATAGTATGGCATAAAATAAATAGCATAGGATAGCATAAATAGCATAACAACGTTGAATAATATTAAAAATTCTTATTACATCTTGTTTGCAAAGAAAGTAGAGGTTTCGAACCTTCGTCTTTTAGCGAGTTAGTGAAAAACAGTTTAATTATTTTATTATATAAAACCCCGTCCTGTTTGTACATTTTACGAGGTTTCGAACCCTGATCTTTGCTAATTATTAAGTAATAAAATTTTTAGAGAAAGTCTCTTATCCTGTTTACAGAACTTTCCATATTGCGTTGTAACGCTTAGAATAACTTGTTTGTTGAATTAGAGAGTGGAACTTCCAAATTAACTATTATTAATTCCCAGTATTCTTAAATACCATTCATAATTCGATATAATTTCAAATTATTCGGATTTACTTTTTAATATTTGATGATAGGTTTCGTGGAATAGCAAGATTAAGAGTTGGGATTTGGAGTTAATAATATAACTAGTTCCTACATATTTCATAACTAATCATAATAATAAGTGACGTCATAAAGTATCGTGACCTCTTTATGTGACCTCTGCCAGACTGTTGGTTTTTCGCAGGTTCAGTAGAACCTATCACAATTCCGGTATGACGAGTGCTGCTAAAAAGAACCAATGACAAGACAACCGCTCTAATTTGATCTTTTATAATTCCGAAAAAAGAGTTGTCAATATTCAAAAATTTGATTCACACGACGTCTGACAGAGTTAAGAATGAAAACAGTATAATTTTCCTTCAGCGAGATCTATTATTATTTATACTGGATCAATCCCAGAATAGGCACCTGAAATCATTTTTAGGTGCTTAATCTGGGATTGAGGCAAAACACAGGTGCTTAATCTGGGATTGAGGAGAAAAAAATATAAACAGTTTTTAGAGATATAATTTCATTGTTTTTATCAATATTTGAAAAAATCAACCCTAACCTAACCTAACCTAACCTATATCTATACCAATTTATGTGGCAAGATAGATTTGCTTCAGATGGATTCAGAAACATTCGGGCTCATATTGCAGGAATTTATATCTAAAATTTTTCTTTATTCATTAAACCACTTTAAACCTTTTATAACTTTGCCTTTATTACATTTGTAATAAACTTTGTATAAAACAATAAATTTGTAATCATCAGGTTTTTTTTATTTAATTCCTTGCAAGGTGCCTATTCTGGGATTGAGGTTGAACGCAGGTGCTTCATCTGGGATTGAGGTACATTAGGTGCCTATTCTGGGATTGACCCTTTATACTTAGACACGTATTAAGAATGGCATGCATTTTTGGACTACGCAGAAGGATAACCGAGAGACCCCCGACACAAAAAAGTCCACAAAGTTGATAAGGAATTACAAGAAACGAATCAAAAGTCGGAATAACTTCGTAATTTAATTTACTCGTTCAATTTAATTTATTCGTCTAATTAATTTATTATTCATCATACGAGACTACACCAAAGAACTTTGAAAAGTAATTAAAGTTTTATATAAAAATTATATAAAATTATATAAATTATATAATATTATACGTACGTAAATACCAATTACCGTTGACAGTTACAGTTTAAAAAACATTAACAGTCAATGTTATATTTATGACGCGACAGGAAACACATCCCTTCTAAATTGTAATGCGGTCAATGAATATAGAAGTACGCAAACACGTATAGACTCTAATGAAAAAGACATTGGCATACGAAAATGAAGTACACGTTTTGGAACAAACAAACTAACATTTGTTCTAATTTTTTAGATGGGAAATAAAATAAATGTTTTTATATTTTTAATTCCTGACTTATTTTTACAACTAATTTTAATAAAAAAAATCTTTTTGTTTCGTTTATTTATTTATTTGGATCACCTGAATATCAGGGCCCCCAGCCTTCGTTAGTTAACCTTATAAGGCTAACTAACGAAAATATCACGACTTAACCTAACCAATCGTTAGGTCAACTGTACAGTCTAGGGTGGATCGATTTTACATTTTGTTTCGATTTCCATATTCTAATAGAGACAAAAACTTGCGCATGCATGAGAAAATAGCCTCTGCAAAATCTTAGCTTAATAGGTAATCATCTTCTGCCCCCGGCAGAGCGATGAAAATCATATTTTAGTAGTCAAAAACGTATTTTTCTTATAATTTTTAAAATATTTCAATATGCATCAAAATTATTCCTAATAACTATAAAGTCGATGAAAAAGGCCTCATATGATCGTTTTTCCAAGCGCGTTGTCCTACGTTAATATCTTTTGCCCACGGCAACAACGTCAAATGTTGAAAAAATAGGTAATTTATATACATATTTTCAGATCAGCTCTTTGTCTTAAATAATGCATTTATATATTTCCCATAGCATTTATATCGTTGCTTAGGTATGAAATAACACACACGCAAAATTTTATGACTCTAGGCTAGGGTTTAAAGGTCATCTCTGGTGAGTGCTGCCAGCAGCAGCTGCCACTGACGCGCCAGTACGCACTGCGCAGTTCCCTCAGTTGCCTTTTGACAGCGTCGAAGGCAGGTGTGTGTGTGTGTGGTGTGGTGTGTGTGTGTCCTCACTCAGAGTCCTCAGTGTGCTCAATCTCTCTGCTCATATCCTTGTTTGTTTTTCTCATAACTGTTTTTTTCGATTTTATTGCGTAACAGAACAATACATTATTCTTTAATCTTTACAGGATGGCTACCGCTACAACTAGAAGATCGGTTACGTGTCCAATATTTGGTGCTGGGAAAGATTTGAATTTGCGATGTTTTCCCACATGTGAAGATGTGATGCAATACTACCATCATGTGAGAACTGAGTTGAGATCATCAAAGGAGGAACCTCCATTCAAAGACATCGCCGCTGTGGTCACGGAGAAGACTGGAATACTGTGAAATTAGCTTCCATTCCAACAGTTTCGACAGCACGGATAAATCAAATGTTGAAAAGTTATCGTGATAAAATGGCTAACATCGTCAAATCACTGAACGCGAAAAAGAAGAACGAATCGTTACAGAAAAATCTTGAGACCTTCAAGAAATCAACTAAGACCACCTTATTTGACATATCGGCTTGTAAAATGCCCTGATTTGACAAAATGCAGCTGCCCTCGTGAACGACGAGTACCACTGAAAGAGCAACAGTTTTTACTCGACCAAAGAAGTGATCGCAAAATGGCAATAGGAACTTGGATGTTGTAAACAAATAAAACGAGATGACTCTTGCAAGAAGATTGGCGATATTGAACACAAGAAGGAATAGCAGAAATCAAGAGCCGTCGACTAGAACGACAAGAAACTTCTCAAGAACAATCTTCTTCGTCAGCCTCTAGTGAAACCGAGGATATCTATAGAATCATCGTCATCGTATGAACTAAACCGAGAGATAAACATGACATGAAGGAAAAAACACGAATGAAACTCCAGGTACTTGCTGAAACTTGTGATCGTACGGGCGTCTCAGACAGAGCTGCTTCATTTATTGCTTCTTCGTTGTTAGAGGATCTACAGATCTACAGAAGCTAAGGCTAACAAAGACCCTAAGATCCACTCTAAGGTTAGCCCGAGAAAGGAAAGAGTAGGGGTTAAGAGAAGAGAATAAGGGGTTAAGTAAGGAGCAACACCTATCATTCGTGGGTTAACATTCATTCAGAAAAAGAGGAAAAAAGTCTCACCATCATCATCCGCCGGCCACTGCCGACAAGTCAGAAAAATAGTCGGAGAAATAGGAGAGGGGTGAAAGATGAAAAGAAGTAAAATAAGAACGCTTACAAACCATGCAAACACAGTCTTAACTCACTGTCATACCATGCAAACTACAAACATGCAAGAAAGAGAGTTACAGACATGCAAAGTAAGGAGAGAAAAAAAAAAAAAAAAAGTAGGTAAGTTAAACAAAAAGTGGGTTAGTTTACGCTACGAGCTACATCTACGTTCGTGTTAGTCTAATTTTTTTTTTTTTTAATTTTTTATTGCTGGCATCACACGCTGGCATGTCACAAGCTGGCATTCATCGTCAACAGACTCATCCTCGAGCACCACCACCAGAGCTCTGTTAACTTCTTTAATTTAAACGTTAACTTTTTTAAAATGTCTGTCAAGACGGTTCTTAAACATATTAACGCTGGTAGAATGAACGACTGACGCGGGAAGATTATTCCATTTATCAATTACTTTAAACGTAAAGAAGTTTTTAGCGATATTAGTAATGAAACGTCTGCCACGCAACTTAAATCCGTTATTGCGAGTATTACTATTATCGAAAGTGAACAATTTGTCAAAATTTACGTTATCGATGTTATTAACGATTTTGAAAACTTCAATAAGCTCCCCCCTTAATCTAGTTTCGAGTGAATACAGGTCTAACTCTTTAATCCTATCTTCATAAGGCTTATTGCGCAATGACGGAATAAGTTTCGTGGCACGACGCTGAACCCTTTCTAACCTATCAATATCCTCACGCAAGTACGGGCACCAAAACTGAACGGCATATTCTAAATGAGGCCTGACTAGGGACTTGTAAAGGGGCAATATAATATCCTTCGATTTAAATTCGAAATTACGCGCTATGAAGCCTAACATCCTATTAGCTTTTGCGCAAGACTCCAGGCACTGGTTCCTAACCTTTAAATCTTAGATACGCGTACGCCTAAATCTACTTCCTCGTCAACGCTCGCTAACTCCCTATCATCCATCGTGTACGCGTAATTATTGTTGCGAGAACCTATATGCAAAACTTTACATTTATCTACGTTAAATTGCATCTGCCACTTATCTGTCCACTCCATAATCCTATTTACATCGTCTTGGATCCTATTTCTATCGTCCTCGTTAACAACCTTACCGCCTATTTTAGTATCGTCCGCGAATTTTGACACGTTACTAGTCAATCCTACATCTATGTCGTTAATGTAAATTACGAATACAATGGGCCTAACACTGAACCCTGTGGGACACCGCTACCTACATCTAACCACCCCGATTCACTACCATTAACTACGACCCTCTGCCTCCTAGCACGAAGCCATTCTTCTAACCAGTTAGCTACCTGACCGCGTATACCGTGCGCTTTAACCTTCGCAATTAGTCTCCTATGCGGAACTGTATCGAACGCCTTTTTAAAATCTAAATAAATAACGTCAGCTGCTCTATGCCTATCGTATTCGCGCACTATTTCGTTATAAAATTCTAACAAATTAGTTAAACAAGACCTATGGCGTCGAAACCATGCTGACTACTATTAATCAAATCTCTACTTTCTAAGTGATCGATAATACGATCCCTAACTACGGATTCCAAAAGTTTACCGACAATTGACGTTAAGCTAATGGGCCTATAATTGCTAGCTACCGCGCGGTCGCCTTTTTTAAAAATAGGCGTGACGTTAGCTAATTTGAAGTCTTCAGGAATAATCCCGTTTCGAGTGACTGATTAAAAATCTTCGTTAAGGGGCCTACGATAACTTTCAAATCTTTCAAATGTCTGGGATAAAAAGCGTCAGGGCCTGGAGCCTTGCTAACTTTTAG
The DNA here is from genome assembly GCA_023014485.1 of Bathynomus jamesi. NCBI lineage: Eukaryota > Metazoa > Arthropoda > Malacostraca > Isopoda > Cirolanidae > Bathynomus > Bathynomus jamesi. The sequence continues at coordinate 309,329 of JAJOZX010003655.1, read as the reverse complement.
CCTATCGATATAATGCGCAATCTCAGCCTCGTAAACAGTTATTTCATCAAAATAGTCTCGCTACTAAATGGAACGATATCGTCACGTCGGGGACATTATTTACGTCTTCTACGGTAAAAACTGTCGCAAAAAAGTTATTGAAAATACCCGCCATCGCCTGAGCGTCAGAAGCCAAAGCGCCATTAACATCCACTAGAGGGCCTATGTTATCTTTTACCGGCTTACGATTATTACGTATTCAAAAAACTTTTTTGGATTATGTTTACTATCCGCAGCTATAAGTATCTCTAAATTACGCTTGGCATTCCTAACTGATCTTTTAACCTGACGTCTAAGCTCGATATATCTATTAAAGTTAGCTGCCGTGCCATTGCGCTTACTAAGTCTATACGCTCTATTACGCTCGTTTATAAACTCTCCTATTTCCCTACTCCACCACTTCGGCCTACCACGATTTCTACGCGCTTGGGCCTACGAGGAATAAACTCCCTTTCAATATTCCTAAAACTTTCTTTAAACGCCACCCAACGCAAATTTGTGTCATTACCCATAAATAAGTTATCCCAGTCCACTACTCTCATCCTATCCGCAAAACTATCAAAATTAGCCCTACGAAAATCAGGGACTTCATACGTTACTATCCTGAGTGTTTTCTATCAATAACTTAAACCTAAGAATTTGATGATCGCTACATCCTAAACTCTCGCCTACTTCTAAACCTTCGACTATATTCTCGCCGTTCGTCATCACCAAATCTAAAATATTATCACCGCGCGTTGGTTCGGTAACTATCTGTCGTAAAAAGTTATCGTCCATAAACTCAACCAGTCTCAAACCCTCATTACCCGTAAAATTCTCGTAATTAACATTAGGGCAGTTAAAGTCTCCGACAATTATACTATTCCGATTGTCAATAAAATTACCAAGTGAGTAAAATCTAGTATCTATATCGAGGGGTTGAACGGGAGGTCTATAAACAACAAAATTAAAACTAATACTACGCGCCCTAACTTCAACACAGATCGCATTAATTGCTGCCGAAAAATCTAACTTAACCTCGATAGCCCTAAGGGAATTATGAATGTACAGCAAAACGCCGCCTCCAAATCTATGTAACCGATCATTAGTAGAGAGTTTAAAACCCGGTATATCAAGTTCCCCCAACAAGTCCCGAGTCACGGTATTTAACCAAGTTTCAGTGATAGCAACTATATCATAGTTGCCGGAATAAATTATTGCCTTAAATTCATTTGATTTATTTCTAATACTACGCGCGTTGCAATAAAAGACGGTTAAGTTATTTTTTACCACGGGCCCGCGTTTTAAACTATTTATCACGTCGGGCCCGCGTTTCCCGGACCCACAACGTTTAAAGAAGGCTTCGACCTATACAGCTTTCGAACGTTTTCGTCTATTAACCTACCTAGCCTTACCTATTTCATTAAAATGCACCCCATCTTTTATAAAAAGGCTAGGATCATTGAATTCGGACCACAGCTTTACGAAGGGTACACTTTCCTCAGCACAAATCTCTCCTAATTTGTTATTCAAAAATATTGTTTTGGACGTAATTCTAAGACCCAACCCGTGCCTAGGGGTAATACCTAGAACTAAAGACCTATCTGACCTCGCCTTCAGGGACCTAATTAACCCCCTATATCTCTCCAAAAGGTCAGGCACTCTCGTATCGGGCCTATACGAGTCGTTGCCTCCTACCATCGTCACCAACATTGAGTGACGGGAAGCAACGTCAACCCCATCCACTTCGTCTCTAACTCTGTCAACCCTGGCCCCTGGGAGACAGACCCTCCTCCTTGGTTGGATTCCGTTTAACGAACTCTTTGTCCATGTGGCGCACTAAAGAGTCCCCAATTAAAATAGTTTCCCCCTCATTCACGTCCCTTTCCAAATGGGCGAAAGGGTTCGAAACCTCGATAGGGGGGGGATTCCTATCACCTAATGTACGCGGCCTAGCTCCACCCTTAACCTCTCTAAATCCCTCGCTATCTACTACTCTCGGACTAACCTTAACCTCTTCCTCAACTCTATCTAACCTTCCCGACAAGCTACCTAAACTAGAAACTAAGTTACGCACCTCACCCTTCAAATTACTAACGTCTTCAACGTTAGTATTGGTTCGGCTTCCGTCAACCGTAGCCCTAACCCTGCCCTCATCAAGCGTTGCAAGTCTATCCGCTACCTCACGTACACTGCGTTTTATGTCAACTAATTCCTCCATGAACTCGCAAAAGAAACAAACTGATCTATCGGTAATCGCCATTGGACCGCCGTTATAATCCTTAAATTCCGAATACCACCGGTTAACCCTACACCTAACACACGACGCTTTCTGCGACGGCATCGCGGAGTTAAAAATTTAAACCGTCACAGGTATAAGTTAAATTAAGCCGGCACGCTATGAAAACTTCTAAATCGCTAAAAACCACTAATTCAATTACTCAACTATAACAACGTAAATTTAAACGCAAGTATATAAAATTCAAAACTATCCAAAAGTAAAATTCTCAGCAATATATAAAAGTAGATGCAAAATCAGAGAGCTCAGGAAATACGTCTGTTCAGTACAGAGTCTGGCTGACGAATGATGTTGGCTGGATACGAGAAGATGATGTCAGTTCAGTGATTGATCGAAATAAGATAAGAAGAGCCAGAAAAAGAGTTCGTTCTGAGCATCAGCAAGATGACAAGATCACGCTACCATTACAGGGCATTTTCTTTGACGGACGTAAAGATAAAACAATGACACAAGAAGAAATAGACAATGTGAAGCATAGAAGGAATGTGGTAGAAGAGCATATAGTTTTAGTTCAAGAACCAGAATCCCAGTACATGGGGCATTTCACTCCTGCATCAGGTTCTGCCACTGCAATAACATCAGGTATCATCAACTTTCTAGAGACTAACAATATTAGCACGGACGACATTGTGGCTATCGGCTGTGATGGTACCGCAGTGAACACGGGTCGAAAGGGTGGAGCCATTCGTATGATTGAAATGAAACTACAAAGGCCAGTTCAGTGGATCATATGCCTATTACACGGTAATGAATTATCACTGCGACACCTCATTCAAGACTTCGACGGCAAAACAACTGGGCCAATGGGCTTTACTGGACCAGTTGGAAAACAACTGAACGACTGCGAAAAACTTCCAATTACAGAATTCGATGCCATTCCATCTCCCGACATTGACATAGATGATGCCGAGTTGAGCACTGACCAAAAATATTTGTTAGGCACCTACAGAGCAGTGTCGAGCGGTAGCTGCTCTTCAGCTCTCGCGGCTCGAAATCCAGGTAAGATGGCGCATTCCAGGTGGCTGACAACAGCAAATAGATTTCTGCGCCTCTATGTTTCAACCAGTGAACCCTCCAGCACCTTCAACGAAATTGTGCGATTCATTATGACAGTTTACGCACCAATTTGGTTTAAGATAAAGAAAAACTCCAGTTTCACTGAGGGCGCAAAACATTTTTTCGAAATGATGCGTCTCTCTCAGACCATGCCTCAAAGATCTAAGACAATCGCCAACAAAGTCCTCCGTAGAAATTCTTTCTTTGCTCACCCAGAAAATATTTTGATCTCCATGCTACATGCCGATGAGCAACACATAAGAGAATTGGGATGGAGAAGAATATTAAAAGCACGATCAAAACAATCACCAGCAGGGGAAATTCGAGCTGCTCTACGATAGTCAAAACTATTACGAAATGATCAACTGGCAAACGGCTGAGGTGACCGAACCCCCCGTTACAAAAACAATACCTGATACCCGAATAAAAGAGTTTGTTGAGAGGGGAGACCAGCCTGATGGACTGATCCCACTATTCCCTTGTCATACTCAAGCGGTCGAGAGACTCATCAAATTAGTAACCGAAGCCTCTGCCAGTGTAAGTGGAATAGAAGAGAGGGACGGATTCATCCGCTCCCGTCTTCACTCCCGAACAAAAATTCCACGATTTGATTCTAAGAAAGATTACCGTATGTAAATCGACATGCAGCCAAAGGAAGGGTGGTTGGGGCTGGATAGGGTGGAACTCGACGTACAGCCACCTCCTCGTGGTGAGTTCTGGGTTGCTAATTTTATAAAATTAGCAAGCGAGGAGCTGTAATTAGTACTTATCGTACTTATAACATCGCATTAACGTAATTATAATCCACATTTAGACTTTTCTCGGGGACAGAAGATATTACTCTAGAGTCATAAAATTTTGCGTGTGTGTTATTTCATGCCTAAGCAACGATATAAATGCTATGGGAAATATATAATGCATTATTTAAGACAAAGAGCCGATCTGAAAATATGTATATAAATTACCTATTTTTTCAACATTTGACGTTGTTGCAGGGGGCAAAAGATATTAACGTAGGACAACGCGCTTGGAAAAACGATCATATGAGGTCTTTTTCATCGACTTTATGGTTATTAGGAATAATTTTGATGCATATTGAAATATTTTAAAAATTATAAGAAAAATACGTTTTTGACTACTAAAATATGATTTTCATCGCTCTGCCGGAGGCAGAAGATGATTACCTATTAAGCTAAGATTTTGCAGAGGCTATTTTCTCATGCATGCGCAAGTTTTTGTCTCTATTAGAATATGGAAATCGAAAAAAATGTAAAATCGATCCACCCTACCCTTGACGATTGGTTAGGACGTTAGGTTAAGTCGTGATATTTTCGTTAGTTAGCCTTATAAGGCTAACTAAAGAAGGCTGGGGGTCCTAATCTTCAGGTGATCCATTTATTTTTTATTAAAATTTAAATTCTAAATAAATTTTTTTTAAATGTATTCATAAAATTCATTATACAGGGTGTACATAAAGTCAGGATCTATTTTTGTGAAGCACTTGGAAATTATATGGAATTCAATCAAAATGATAAAGTGGTAACATTTATTAAATAATTAAGAGTAGGATTCGACGTGACGCCCATCAGTATCCCTGCACAGCTCAAATCGTTCCGCAGCATTTCTAAACACATTCTGGAGCACTTGCGGGATTATGTTATCTGCAGCAGTTCGTATACGTGTACGTAAGTTTTCAAGACTCGTAATCTTCGCCTGATAGACGTGCGATTTGATAAAGCCCCATGCAAAGAAATCTAAAGGGGTTAAATCTGGTGATCTCGCTGGCCAAGGTCTGTTGCTTCTGCGTCTGATCCAGCGATTTGGAAAACGCCCATTTAGATAATCCTGAACAATTTTGGCATAGTGACAAGGAGCAGCATCATGTTGATAGACGACGGTACTAACAATCCTTTCCCCGTCGTCTATCAACATGATGGTGCTCCTTGTCACTATGCCAAAATTGTTCAGGATTATCTAAATGGACGTTTTCCAAATCGCTGGATCGGACGCGGAAGCAACAGACCTTGGCCAGCGAGATCACCAGATTTAACCCCTTTAGATTTCTTTGCATGGGGCTTTATCAAATCGCACGTCTATCAGACGAAGATTACGATTCTTGAAAACTTACGTACACGTATACGAACTGCTGCAGATAACATAACCCCGCAAGTGCTCCAGAATGTGTTTAGAAATGCTGCGGAACGATTTGAGCTGTGCAGGGATACTGATGGGCGTCACGTCGAATCCTACTCTTAATTAATTATTTAATAAATGTTACCACTTTATCATTTTATGATTGAATTCCATATAATTTCCAAGTGCTTCACAAAAAATAGATCCTGACTTTATGTACACCCTGTACAGTAAACGCTTTTTTGAAGGATAAGGTAGAAGCATCGGGGTATCCGCGAGGAGTTCATACCGAAGATGAAAAATCGGCTTATATTCAGCGTTACCGTGCCCGTGAAGGTATACAGCTTGACCGTTCCCAAATTGTTAAGAATCCTGGCAAGCGCTTTAGTGCAAAGTTGTGTCTAAACAGTCTTCGGGGAAAATTTGCACAGAAAACTGGCAAAGGGAACGTTCATTTGGCACAAACTTAGAGTGAAGTCTGGGATTATGCCAACGCTCCCTATAAAGAGGTTATGAAGATCGTGAATGTAGGTAATACTTATATAATAAAGTACATCACCGAACTGGCCACAGATACCTCACATACCTGTAGCCAGCTTCACAACGGCTTACGCCCGCATCAAGTTTTGGGGACTACTGCACTCTCTTGGGCGTAGGGTGCTGTACGCTGACACAGATAGCGTAATATTCACAGAGAGGGAGGGTGAATACATGCCTCCTATTGGGGAATTCCTCGATTTAACTGACGAGATCAAGGCTGAGTATGGTGATGGTGCATACGCTGACTCATTTGTATCAACAGAACCAAAAACGTATCGGGTACGGGTGAGGGTTGGGGAGGATATGAAATATATCGTGAAGGCTAAGGGTATCACGCTTAACCATGCGAATTGACGAGTCGTTAACTTTGACTCGTTGAAGGATCTAGTGCGCTTGGAAGATGAGGACAACCATCCACCCCAACTGACTGTGGGGACTCACAATTTTCGGACGCAGAAACTGGGGTGTGTGAAGGAACTTAGGGGCACGAAGGTATGCCGTAACACCTATAGGAAACGTTACCAGGTACTAGTATATATATATATATATATATATATATATATATATATATATATATATATATATATATGGGAATGAACTCAGAATGGTTCCCTGAGGTTTTTTATGATACACACAGACCGTGCATGGAACAAGGAACTCTTCTAGGATAATTAAATCCACTATAGTCCGAATAAGTAATGGTAAATGAAAAATACCATAGTTTTTCTTTTTCATGATGCTAGCCCGACGTGGGCAACGGCTCACTCGCAAAGAGGTCCCAAAAATATAGCTTCCCTCACCAGCCATCTGCAAAGCAGATAGGATCCAGCTTTGGGACAGGATCTAGGGTTTAAAGCAGCCTAGCCCATCTACATTTCGAACCTCAATATAAGCAAAAGACTAGCTGCCTTCACGTCAGATTGAATACACCAAAGAAAAAGGGGTAACTATTATATTTTTAGCCAAAAACCAAAACTTAAACCTCAACTGGCAGAATTGAGCGTCCACTTTTCAAGGCACATAACATGTCCGTTTCAAGATAGGAATGAACTCAGAATGGTTTCCTTAGGTTTTTTATGATACACACAGACCGTGCATGGATCCTGTCCCAAAGCTGGATCCTATCTGCTTTGCAGATAGCTGGTGAGAGAAGCTATATTTTTGGGACCTCTTTGCGAGTGACCCGTTGCCCACGTCGCGTCGGGCTAGCATCATGAAAAAGAAAAAACTATAGTATTTGTCATTTACCATTACTTATTCGGACTACAGTGGATTTAATTTTCCTAGAAGAGTTCCTTGTTCCATGCACGGTCTGTGTGTATCATAAAAAACCTCAGGGAACCATTCTGAGTCCATTCCGATATATATATATATATATATATATATATATATATATGTGTGTGTGTGTGTGCTGTTTCATTTTCTCTTTTGTGTGCGTGTGTGTGGGTGTGTGCTGTTTCATTTTCTCTTTTGTGTGCGTGTGTGTGTGTGTGTGTGTGTACAATCTTAAGCTCCGCCCGCTGTAAGCTCGTTCATGTGACTCCTGCTACTACCTGGGCATATCTCTACCCCGGCGTGCTCAGATGACCTCTGCAAACCCTGGAGCTCAGACGTGTATTTTCTCATGTACACGAAAAAATAGTGATAGCTACTTTTGATACTGCGTGTTCGACGTTTATGAAGTGGTATTCGGTAAAGTCGGAAGATGTGGTGAATACTGAAAGACAACCTACCCCACCCTCCTTTGAGACTTTTAAGGCTACATTGAATCGCGCGAAGGAACAAGATGTTCAAATACTCTATGGATATTCTGGCGAGAGTATTGCCGCATTTCGCGGCACAAACGATGTAATGGACTACGTTGTAGGGCTAAACTGTATAAAAGCGTACATATACCGTGAGGTGAAAGAAACAACGCGTGCAGAAGAGAAGCAATGGATATGGATAACGAATCTTGTTGATGAGTGGTGTGACAGGCGGTATTTTGTCATGCTGCATCATACCGAGTACGCGTACCCTGCGGCTGAGAATGTGAACCTTGTCATCATGGACAAGCTAAAGTACTTTTACCACTACATTCATATATATTATGACGAGGTTCGCAGTGAGGTTGTGGCTAAAGGACTGTGTGAGTTTTTAGTAGAATTTAGAGACGAGTATCGATTGTTAAACAAAAAGGATAAATACGGTCACATGTTTCTCTCAAATAGTGCACCGGATTGTTAACGTGTGGAGAACGTCTAGTGCGCATAAAACATTAAAACTGAAATTACCCCATGTGTCGGAAAATTGCCCGGTATAATGGCGACAAGTACTCGTATGATTCATGCTAGAACAAATCCGTGCACGATTCTCGAGCCGATCCGCCCAGCCGTGGCTCATAATCATCTCAGAGCTTGAACCGACTGGACGTGCACTCCTCAAATATGATGGAACTTCCTTTGAGAAGCATTCTCAATGCCGTGAAACGATTTTTAGACAAGCAAACTCTGGTAAACGTAATGTTATTTATTTAAATGTTGAGGAGATGAATAGTCTTCGTGGTATTTGAGAAGTGGGATGAGGACCGTTATAAAATACCTGCAAGTGTAGGTACAAGGAGAAAACAGTTTAGTGATGCCCCCTCATATGCCGTTGTTTAAACGTTGTGTATAAATAACGATCAGCCATGCATTGATATATGACTGATGTGGAAGAATGCATCTGATAATAACGTTCTTGTCCACTACGGAACCGATTCAACCTCGACAGAATGTTTGAAATCGTCGGATTCCGCAAGCTGAAGCCTATATTAGACGCACGTGTTACTGATATGCTTTATTTTGATACGGTTCTTGAATGCACATACACCGCTCTGCTCGACGGATTTATCGAATGTAGGAATGAGCAGGGCGAGAATGGTCTAGAGATGGATGCTTATTTAAAAGGTTTAGACTCTTCGAAATATCATGAACTTTGGTACAAAGGACTTGAGCGGTACAGGGCAGAGTTCGCTTACACTGTTCACCCTGAAGAGTTGTGCCTCTATATAATGAGCAGCTGTCGTTACGACTTGGAAGATTATTTCAATTGCCACTATGCAGTGTGAAGAAGAAGAGTTCACAATTGAAAAGCTCGGGTCGGTAAGAAAAAACCCTCGATTGGAAAGGAGTATTTATAAACTTGTATTTAATAATGATGTGGTTGCTAACGATACCCTCTTTGTGCGTGCTTTCGACTGTATTCTATCGGTGTTTATTAAGATAACTTACCAACCGAATGTAAAGTGGGCGTAAAAATAGTATTGAACGATATGAAGGCCATTTACATCGAGTATAGGCGCACGCACACCTTGAGCGGTGAAATAATGTTAAATCGTATTTACTGCGTAGTGCAAAGCAATAATGATGTGAATGTAGACTCGATTACGTGCGAGTTTAGTGTTTTAGTTAAGCGCAGTAGAACGAATGTATTTTGATGTATATTTATTTTTAATATATTTAATTATTTAATATAAATGTACGAGGGTAATTCAATAAGTATCCGCACTTTTTATTTTCACAATTTTATTTTCACATCTGATAGATTATAAACACATCACTCCTCAACATAGTCTCCCTGTTTCTCAATACACTTAGACCAGCGATCTACAAGCTTCCTAATGCCATCACAAAATAATGTTTTTGGCTGTGTGCGTAGCCAGTCATGCACCGCCAACTTCAGGTCATCATCGCCTTGGAATCGCTGACCTCTCAAAGCGTCATTTAGTGGTCCAAACAGGTAAAAATCCGAAGGTTCCAGGTTTGGACTGTAGGCTGGATGGTCGAGAACTTCAAGTTTAAGTTCTTGAAGGCATTTTCTAGTCTGTGCAGCGGTATGAGGGCGCGCATTGTCGTGTAACAGAGTAACATCTTCCCGTTGCAAGGAAGTTCAAAGCGCAGCCGTCAGCAGGTAAAGTTATGCTAACACTGTTTTGGGATACACTAGGCCCTATCCTTGAACATTATCTAGAGCGTGGAACGACAGTAACAAGTGCATCGTATTCTGACATGCCTCAAAATGAGTTAAAGCAAGCAATTCGCACAAAACGGAGAGGGAGATTATCGGAAGGTGTTATTCTGTTACACGACAATGAGCGCCCTCATACCGCTGCACAGGCTAGAAAATACCTTCAAGAACTTAAATTTGAAGTTTTCGACCATCCAGCCTACAGTCCAGACCTGGAACCTTCGGATTTTCACCCGTTTGGACCACTAAAAGACGCTTTGAGAGGTCAGCGATTCCAAGGCGATGATGACCTGAAGGAGGCGGTGCATGACTGGCTACGCACACAGCCAAAAACATCCTTTTGTGATGGCATTAGGAAGCTTGTAGATCGCTGGACTAAGTGTATTGAGAAACAGGGAGGCTATGTTGAGAAGTGATGTGTTTATAATCTATCAGATGTGAAAATAAAATTGTGAAAATAAAAAGTGCGGATACTTATTGAATTACCCTGTACTGATATGTTGATGATTATACTCCATCGTTTTATATATTATTTTTATTTTCAATATATTTAATATTATTTTTTATTTTCAATATACTGTATTTCATTATTTAATATAACTGTGTGTGTATATATATATATATATATAATATATATATATATATCTCTCTCCTGTACTGTTATATTGATGGTTACACTCCATCGTTTTGTATATTATTATTTTTTGTTTTTTTATTACATATATATTCATTGTTCGTATTTTTTACATTATTATTAATTTTTATTACATATATTCCTCTTTTGTATAGGATTGTACATTTATTTTCTATATATTTCGTGAAATTGATTCCAATAATTCGCTAAATAAACAGAATGATATAATGGTGTTTTATTTAATTCTTTTGGTTGTATATATAAACGACATTATTATTTAATTATATGTATACCAAATGGCTGGTTACCCCTTCTAAACCGACTGACGGATTTCTAAGCCAACTGTCAAGAATATCTGAATAGCGCAATCTGGAAGCTGAAAAGTTAATTAATATATACACCTGTCTTCTAGATCTTCTACGTCAACTGGCGTTTCCCGAGCAAACGTAGTGGTCACATCAATCTCAGTGTGTGGGGCTGGATGTCTGGCTATGGTGTCGGAGAATTGACTCAAGTAGATGGACGCTTTACTGGACAGCAATATTGCCAGATACTGGAAGAGGTGCTGCTACCCAGTGTTCGTGCGTATCTGGTTCCAGCACCGGAACCATTTTACTTAATGGAAGATAACAGTCCCATTCATAGGAGTAACGTTGTGAGAGCGTGGTACGAAGATCACCCAGAGATTATTAATCTAATTCTGCCACCACGTTCTCCTGATTTGAATCCGATTGAAAACCTTTGGGCAATAATGTTTAACGAATGGGAGCAACGCAATGAAAGAACATTTGAAGCACTTTTAGCTCACACGAGGAATAGTTGGGAGAGCTTACGCCGAACACCAAACATTCCCTACAATCTGGCCTCTTCTATGCCGCAACGATTGCAAGAAATTATTGATGCTGGAGGAAGCTATACGAAATACTGATGTTAAAGCCATGACGTAAATGTGTATCGAATATATATTTATGTTAATATAGAATTTTATTATATTTTTATGTTTGACATCTATAAAAGTATATATTGTGACCATGAAAGAACTTTACTTATCCTTACAGTAGTTAGAATTTTTTCTTGCAATGTCTACGCTCGTGGAGATGATAATATATGCATTGTTGAAACAAACTATGAGAAGGTAATAGTTTCAGGAAAAAAATAAAAACTGGCAACATCGAGGTCATCACATGTTTATGGGAATTGTCATATGATATGCTACCAATAAACTCTTATATACTACTATATACAGTATACTATATTACGTAATAATTACGATGAACAAATCAAATGCAAATTTCTCTGATTCACGGCCCACCAGTCTTGCTTTAGAGTTTAGACTAATGACTTTCATAAGATGGAATAGGTTTAACATAGTTCGTTTAATAGGTTCCCACTTAAAACAATGGATAAACTATCTATTAGTGAGACGACCGTGACTTCCTCGAAATGCGAGCGCGTGAGAGGTTCACTGAGGAATTTGGTCATTAGATTCTTCACGTAGGATATATATCACAAACAACAATATTGACAACAATTCCCAACAATTACTTAATATCAATAATTGCATTTGAGCAAATAAATATAATTTAGACCTGCGTCAAAATAACTTAGGTATCATGCCATGATTTGGGATATTTGTCGAATTAGTCGTTCTCTATAGTCTACAGTATATATTGAGACGGTATAATGTAATGCCCAGCTAATATTATGATGACTAGGATTGCTCAATAACCATCCCAACATTCCGAAACTTGCTCCATTCTGCTTCTTAATCATTTGTATTTTAAACACTAAAATGTAGCAGAAGTGACGTAATAATGGACGTCATTGATTGTGTTAGAGCAGTTATGTGCACCAATCCGAACACACCTCCGCTGCCATAAGGACCGCCCATTTTATACCTAACAGACTAGCTTGGGACGAGACAGAAGCGTGAGACTTCTTGTAAGCACTGTACAACAGGAAGTGTTATAGGAATGAGAGAGGCTGGATCATCCATAGATGAAGTTGATGAACGTTTCGATGTACATAAAAAAGTATAGCGCTGGGTTGCACACTATCATACTGAAGAATGTATTTCTACAGACCAAGATCTGGTCTTGCAGAGACCGACCAGAAATTCCTTTCCTCGCCGTTCTCAAACATCATGGGGTACTTGTAGGTTATCTCCCCCCCCCCCACGCTTGATTTGTCATCGTGGCAAATAGCATGAAGTCGCAGTAAATTCATTCTGGCTGAAAAAGCAATACTTAAATTGTGCAAAGGATTGGTAATATCTACTGAAATAGATACTATTAAATATATAATTTTGCTCATGTAATAATTAATTATTGATACGATTTATTTTTGAAAATAATTTATGGCCGGATTCTGAAGGATCGCCATTATAAAGTTAAGAATCACCTGAAGATCAGGGTCCCCAGCCTTTTTTAGTTAGTTTTATAAGGCTAACTAACGAAAATATCACGACCTAACCTAACCAATCATCAAGGGCGTACAGTTGACCTAATGATTGGTTAGGTTAGGTCGTGATATTTTTGTTAGTTAGCGTTATAAGGCTAACTAAAGAAGGCTGGGGACCCTGATCTTCAGGTGATCCAAAGTTAATGTAAGTTGTATAACAAATCAACAACCAATGTGCATCAAACATTCTAGAACGAAATGCTCGTTTGATTGTTCTGCGTGCGTGCTATTTGCCACGATGACAAATCAAGCGTGGGGGGGGAGGGACATAGCCTATACGTACCCATCATGGAATCAAAACAAAGGCAATAAAACTCAAACACGTGGGCATGAAACAGGCCCACGGAGGAAACATATTTTGTGGTATTTCCCAAAATGACCACCAGAGGACGTCACCAAGGCCTATAAAATGCGAGTTCTTTCTCAAATCACTCACTGCGCATCCTTGGTGAGCCCGAGGCCCTATCAACTCTTCACCTATATTTCCCATTTCCCCACTTTCTAACATCACTCCCACAACTCTAACTTAACCTCTTATAACGTCAAACAACAACAACAAATCACTCTCACTTGCCATTCTCTCGTTTTTGTCGTCGCATCTCGCCCTCGGTTCCTTCGTCAGTAACACCACTCGTCACGCCACCCGCTCTCCGGCCTTCGACGGAGAGCGGCCCGCTGTTCCTTCAAGGCTCCGGTCGAGTATACACGAAGTCTGTCATCAAGTAGGGCCCTCTACAATTTCATTCAGTGAGAAGCAACATCACTGCTGCAAGATTTTCGCTAGTCCCCTTTTCAACAAGTCTCAACCGGCCCTCAACACTCATCCTCTCCCCGGTAAGGCCAGTCCACTTCAGATCCATTTATATCGAAGCCCAGGTGCGTAAACCTTCTCGGAGGCCACAAGCCTACCTTTGTCTTCGTGTTAAGCAATTCCCGCGTAGCATACATAGTGTAACCTCAACCTAGCGAATAGGCTATCTTTAAAGTGTTCGCAAACAACCAGCTAACTAACTCTCCCATTACGACTGCGGTAGGCCTGTTCAATTATTTTACCATATTCAATTATCTTGCAGTATTTGTATCCGCTTGTTTGCTCGTTCATTTATGTATTTATTTTGCTTGGTACTTACGTATTATCGGGACTACCAAACTGTTTATTATGTATTTTGGCTCTCGTCATTTTCGTTTAAACTAACGAAAATATCATAACTTAACCTAACCAATCGTCAAGGGCGTACAGTTGACCTAACCGGGCATTCAATTAACCTAACCGGGCATTCAGATGACTTAACCGGGCACATATTATATTATATTATCCACAATGAATAAAATCGCTTAAAACAGAAAATGTGTTTTTCGTAGGTAGTCCCGATAATACTAAATGAAGACAAAGCACTGGATGTTTTTATCAATTACGGCGTTCTTCTCTCATCCTTAACTTGCCCGAAATGTGACAGTGAGCGCCTAATACGAAAAGATCAGAAGATATTTAGGTGAAATAACCAATATTAACCTGTTAGGTTAATTGAATGCCCGGTTAGATCAACTGAATGCCCGGTTAGGTCAACTGAATGCCCGGTTAGGTCAACTGTACGTCCTTGATGATTGGTTAGGTTAAGTTGCGATATTTTCGTTAGTTTAAACGAAAATGACGAGAGCAAAAATACATAATAAACAGTTTGGTAGTCGCGATAATACGTAAGTACTTTTACTTGCCTAATCCGTTTACTGTACCAACACCGTACTTGGTGTTATTATTGGGCTTAATTACTTATTATTGTGCGTTCACGTAGGCATATCTCCTTAGCCTACCTGAATTAGTGTTTCTTGCAATTATTACTGTATAAACCATTTCTTATTGCTGAGAATCAGTCATTGTAATATAGTACAATTACCGTATACAGAATTGGGTACTACGTATTAACGGGGGTCCACCACATATTGATGATTGGTTAGGTTAAGTTGTAATATTTTCGTTAGTTGAAAATTTCTAATACATCATATTTTTTAAATAGCAATATTTTTCAAAATATTTTTTTATACGACAAAACTACTATAGACTGGAATAATTACCTCAGAGAAGTGTGCGTAGATGCTCTAAAAGCACGGTCAACATGTATTAATCATTGCAAATATTTGAAATATAAATCATTGTAAATATTTTAAAAAATATTGCTATTTAAAAAATATGATATATTAGAAATTTTCAACTAACGAAACTATTACAACTTAACCTGACCAATCATCAATATGTGGTGGCCCCCGTTAATACAAAAGCACCCAGAATTGTTAATCACTGTGAACAAATAATTACTTTGTTGTTTTGTGTTTAATTAGAAAAATAAGTGAATTATAATTCATCTATTTTTCTAATTAAACACAAAACAACAAAGTAATTTCTTTCTCTTTATTAAATATCATTTGTTTGGGCTGTGCCCGGAACTGGTGCCCCTCATTATTCATTTCAATTTAATTCATAAATTGTAGTAAGCCTACTTTCTAGGCCACATCAAATTGGTGATGTGTAGGCCACTATATACAGGGTGTCCCAAAAAAAACTATATACTATAAAGAGTATGATGCTATAAAGAGTATATAGTTTTTTTGGGACACCCTGTATATATAATATAAAAACCTTGAGGAAATGATTGTGGAGAGAGAGCGATGAAGAGAAAGAGGAACGCTTCAATTATGGGTGATAAGTTTTTGCTGAAATCTTATTTTGGAAGTCTCAAGGGATATTTTGGGAAGGCGAAAGGAGAGCTTGTCTGGAAACACACATACACACACACACGGTTAGGACTCTAGCGTGTGGTTTTCACTCCATGCATTTACGATTCAGCACACAAAATTATAATTTTTTTTAATAAAACAAAAATTTGAATTTTTTAAAATCTATATATATGCTGTCTGTCTGTCTGTCTGTCTGTCTGTCTGTCTGTTCCACTCTAAAACATGGAAACAGCTCCTCGCGAAAAAAAATTATGAGGTAAAAGTTGCTTAAAATTAATCGAAGCCTACGGGAAAATTATTGAGTGCCCAGTAGGCAGGGTCGAAAATGGGAAATTTTTTAATTTCTTAAAAAGTACACTATGTGAGAAGTTTCATTTTATCATCTTAACAAAATATTAAAATATCAGTGCAATCATAGTTTAAGTGGACGTATGAAAAGTTAAATATATTTTCACACAGAGTACCATTCCGCCGATACGTTCATTTCAGAGTACGAGCAGCTCGCAATGGTATTGCCATAAAAATAGGGGTTCAAAGTACTAACGAGGCTTTCGCACGTGGTTCATCACCACAGAAAGCAACAATGCTCTGTGTTAATCCAATTCAAAGAACATCACATCCATATTCAATTTATTGCAATTTTCGTTAGTTTGTATTGCAGACCCCCCCCCCCCCCGGTTATTATCAGTCTTGGTGCATGATTCTTCAGGAGCAAGATGCACTGCAAGTTTGTGTTTCCTCCCAAAAACAGCACAAATTTACCTGTATCAATTACAGTCGCACTCGTACTACTTCAGGCTTGTTCTACACAAACTGGACCAAAAATTATCCGCAATCGCAAACCGTCCATATAAAGGCCTGTATTTAGCTTAGAATAACACACACACACACACACACACACACACACACACACACATATATATATATATATATATATATACACATATATATATATATATATATATATATATATAGATTATATATATATATATAATATATATATATATAATATATAATATATATATATATATATATATATAGACTCAACACGGAAAACACACCTTTTTCTCATTTTGTTGTTACAATTTCAATATTTCTCCAGTACACCACTTTAGTTTAGTTTTCCGTCCTTATCCTTGTAAGTATCATTGAGTTTTCTTCACTGTTATTCGTGTTATTACAGTTACCATCATAATTATTATTACTGTTATTACTATTATTATTATTATTATTGTTATTATTATTATTATTATTATTAATTGCAGACAGAATACCTTTGTTGTTCTCACTCGAGTTCGATTTTAATGTTTGATTTTTACTTTCTCTCGACTGCTTTAATTTTATCAATTGTCTATTTCCGAAACTTTATCATTTTATTATTCATCAACTAACTATGCTTTGTGATTTTCCACGCACGCTTGTACTTCCCTTCTCGCTCACACTTCCGTATATTATTCTATACATATTTTATTTTCCCGAAACTGTATTTTAATATGCCTCTTATATAGAGTGTGTAGTCCTGTACAATTGTTCGCCTATCTATTTTTAACTGTCCCCTGATTTCACATTTCTTAATTATGTTTTCTGTCTGAAATTATTTTCTTTTGTTGTATATGTATACCGAATAAAGACTTCTATTTCCTAAATATTTGCAATGTTGTAAAGTATAATTTTTTTTTATTTATGCATATACTCCTATAGGGTTCCCATATTTACGAGAGCCACTCAATATATTTTGCCCCCACCTTTTTTTTTCTTTCCAAGTTTCCTTGTAAGTTCCAGAAATTTTTTACACAAGTAGTCACATACCTTTTTAACAAGTTCTTATTTTTCCACATAGTCTCCATCCTTTTCTACGGCTTTCCTCCACCTCGAAACAAGGGCCTTTATTCCTTGCTGGTAAAAGTCCGCTGGGTTCCGCTGGGTTCCGCTGGGTGGGGTAACACAGTCAAGCACATTTTTGTGATGGCCTCTCTTGTTTGCAAACTGTTGTGTGGTCTTGCGTTATCGTGCAGAAGAAGAACGTCTTCCAGTTTTCTCTCCGGTCGAACTCGCTTTATACGTCTCTGGAGTCTGTAGGGTAGCAATATATGCCTCTGAGTTGATTGTTTGTCCTCTCTTCATAATGTCCAGAATCACTCCTTTCATGTCCCGGAAGATGGTGACCATAACCTTCCTGCAGAGGGAGCCATTTTGAACTTTTTCTTGCGTGGGTAGTCTGCGTGATGCCACTCCATGGATTGGCGTTTTGTTTCAGGTTCAAAGTGGTGTACCCAAGTCTCATCCCCAGTCACAATTCATGAAAGGAAGTCAGCCCCTTCTGTCTCGTATCGAACCAACGACTCAGAAGCAATTTCTTTTCTTTGGGCTTTGTGATCTTCAGTCAGTTCCTTCACTAATTCCTAGCTCCAGTGATAGCTCCTTGTATGTGACGCGCCGATTTGATCGAATGATGCTGTTAGCACGTTGCACAGTGTGAGATGTCACAACCGATGCCGGGCGACCGCTGCGTGGCTCATCATCGAGGCTGGCTCTCCCTCTCTCCGATGATCTAATACGTTTAGACCACCGTCCAACTGCAGGCCAAAATCTAACATGTTAACTGGGTGGGTGATCGCCCACCCAGTAAAGGATTTCACCCACCCACTAAATAGATTTCACCCACCCAGTTAAAAAAACAAAATAATACTGTATTCAATCATCTAAAAAAAACTCGGTCGAATCCATGGATAAAGCAGCCAAAAGAATACAGCCAAAGTCGCCAACTTGGCTATAAATCTAATCGGTAGTTTGGCATTTGCCATAAAATCCGTTGTAAACAAGACCCATGCTGGCCCTAATACTAAAGCAATGAGTGAAATAGCCAGCTTGATCTGTTCAATTCTGTTGCTTTTAATTTAAGTGCTTTTAAAGGGGATAGAGGTAAATAAATAATTTTGTTTTCTATAAGTTCTATTACATAGTTTAATTTTACTCATATTATATTGCAGTATTAAGATATTGACTTGCTAATGCTGCCTTGGTATATAATTGTAATGTGATGGAATCATGGATGGCGGCCTAACTTTGACTATTGAAGCAAATATGAAACAACCTATTTCCTATGTTTATGTGATTGAAATTATTTATTCTAATGCAATTATGCATTTATGTATTAATTTGCATGACTCTATTACATAATGGTTGATATGCAGGTAGCAGGTAGGCATAGCTACAGCTACAGGGCCTAATTATGCCAGTCTTGTGCAAGTGACACATGAATGCGTGTTTGGGTCTTTTACAGTGGCAATTTTTTATATTGCATAATTGTATATTTGCATACTGTTTATCCTATTTTATTCTATTTACCTAGTTCAAAATATGATAATTGGTTGTTTTATTATCCGTAATATTTATCACAATAATTTTATTTTCATACATAATGAGACTATATATAAACAATATCACAAGGTATTACCTACAAATGTATATTATTTTTTCGTTAAAAATTGTTGAATACTTTATTTATGCTTCTTGTAGGTTATCTCCCCCCCAACCCACTATTAATATTTGTTATTAATAGTGGAGGGGGGGGAGATAACCTACGAGACTAATATTTACTACTAATACACTATTAATAATACACAATTACTAATACACAAGACTAATACACTATTAATATTTGTTATTATATAATAGTGGAGGTTTATATAGGTTATATTCATAGTTTATATAGGCATATCAGATTATTGAAACAATCAGATTTTTTATTGATATTCATTGCTCTTTCAATTAGCTATAAATTTACTTCATTGTTGTTTATTTTATTTCTACTAAAAATATTTTTACTGTTTTAGTAACCAATTCACTCTATTATGCTAAATTAAACTCATACATCAATAATATTGGTTGTCTATTACAGATTGTATTTGAATACTAAAATGTCTAGTAGCAAAAAATTAAAAAAAGATGATTCTGTTGGTTCAATGGACATATCTAGTTTTTTCAAGTCGAACAATAAAACACATAGTAAAGAACTTCAGTCTGTTGGAATTACAGCTAATGAACGACCATTGACATCTACAACGGCCAGTGATACAGGGTTGACAGGTTCTTCAATTATGCCATCTGACTGTTCAAATACAGCATCTTCTCAATGTCCATACCCAGAGACCTCAGCTTCAAGTATTGGTCAAGATGCGGATGTGGCAATTCATCTTCCACTTTTACTGGTTCCACATCGTACTATATGGGCTTACCTCTTAATATTAACAGCTTGTTGAACGTGTATTCATCGGATTCGGTTCTTACAAGAATTAAAAACAAGGATAAAAAACGAACTCGATTGTTTGTTAAGTGTAATGTTTGTAGCAGTTTCATAGATGATGTTGAGAAGGTTTCATTGAACAGAAGTGTACCTTATGCATCCAGTACAGGAGCACGAACAGAAGGTAAGCTTGGAGCACAGCGCTTAAAAGAGCATCTTCAGGGTAAACCACATGCAGCTGCACTAGAGGCAAGCAAATTACATGCTCAGAGCGACAAACATCCTTGGCTGAATCTCTTCAAGAGATATAGAATCCAGGAAGTTTCACAACTACTTCGCCTGGCAATGGACTGCTACAATGACACTCAGTGTGAAACCGTATCAGGATATTCCTGGCCATCAAGGAGTCTCACCAATATCTTTTCCGACCAACTTGTACAGAAGTTTTTCCAAGACTGAGATTGCAACATGGAACCATTTAGACCCACAGGTTCAGATATGCACTATCGCACGACAAATATTTACTATGAAATGTTGTCATGCATTGGTGATGTATTTAAGGAGAATCTCATTGAAGAAATAAATCAATGCGATGCTTTAGGAATACAAATTGATGGATCATGTGATCGTCAACAACTAGACATTAAGTTTGTGAGTGCAAGATTGGTGAAAGATGGCGTTATTACTACACGTTTTCTTGCAGCTGTGGAGCCTGTTGAAGGAGGAGCTAATGGCTTACTGGAGGCTCTCGGTAGAAGCTTAGAGAGGTCTGGCGATGTATCATTTCAGTATAATAATCTAGCGCCAGAAGGCCAAGATTCAAGCGATGATGACGACACCGAGAGCGACAACATGAATGAAATTAACTTCGATGCACCTTTTCGACAAGCTGTTATCCCTTACAACTGATGGTGAAGCAGCCAACTGTTCCTGAGTTGAAGCGATGGTATTCCCAGGTGAAAGATACTGTTAAATATTTTCATGTGTCTTCTGTCCGTACCAAGCGTGTGAAAATTGAATGTAAGAAACTAGGGTTGACGTTCAAACAGTTTATTAATCCACCAGAAGTATGATTTGCCCATGTCCAAGCAATGTGCGTCAGTCTACTTAATAATCTGCCAGCATGTGTTGCTTTCTGGGAAAACACCTCGACCACTGACGATAGAATCACTAAGCAACAGGCATCTGGTTTTTTGCGTATGTGGGAGGCAGGAGGTCAGCAATATAGACTGACTGGTTTAATGGCTTCATCACCTTGCCTGTCTACAAAAGGAATTCCAAAAAACAGACCTAATACTGTTCGATATTCTGGCAATCCAAACTCGATACATCGAGCGTATCACGACGATGGTGGACAAATCATATATCGGTGGTTGGGAGGAGAAATTGGAAGATGTAGATGAAGGTGCTTGAACAAGTAAACCGACAACGGATGGCGATCAACATAAGGAGGCAAGAGAAGATACAGGTGCAGTTAGAAGGAGAGCAAGAAGAGCAATTTCTAATCAGTTCGTCACGTTATCAAATCGCTCTTTCAGTGCTATTAGGCATGATACACTTGAGTCAATTAAGAATTTCTTGCAAAAGAGAATGGACGAAGGAGCAAATGCGTCGTTAAAAGAAATTTCAGAGGTTTTAATTCGACATCTCCTGAAGCTATGGCCAGAAAGACTAACATTCTTCTTCGGAAAATGAACAGACATTTTGACTCCATGAAACTTACTGACGATTGTATTTATATTTTTATCAACAATCCGAGGTTGAACGAACATGAAGACATCAACACGAAATTCAAACGTATTTCTGAAGTTGTGACCAAAAATCCTGACTCTCCACTTACAGCACTCGTGAATCTTGTTCTCACTGCAACTCCACATTCAATGGCAGTAGAAAGAGTGGTATCGCATTATAATATTTTCCGTAGTGACAGAAGGCTTGCGATGTCATTGCAGGGTGCCAACAACAGATTGCTTATTGCATTAAATGGTGTTGGTGCAGGTCATTTTGATCCACGTCCAGCAGTAGCAAAATTTCTTCAGGCTAAGCGTCGACGATACAAAGAGCCACAAACATCAACCTATAAAAACAATCCAGCTGTAAAAAGGTTTTTCCGTAGTAATGGCGAAATATCTAATTGAGCTCACATACTAGGGAGCTCTCGCGTAACTCGAGCACTCTTGAAAACCACCGTGTAACTTAAAATCGTATTAAACGAGGCAAGAAAATTAAGAATATGTTTCTCTTTACTGAAAGATTGTCTTCTTGTAAAATTTACCGCTAATGATTACACTGTATCTCGTTTTTTTCCGAAATTGTGAAATATGAATTCGCGTTAAGCAATAGCTAACTGTAATAATTACTGACAGATGATAAATTAATGATGTATTACATACATTATGTGCATCTATGTAATGAATAATTTCGCAATTTTTTTGTATTTTTGTGCTTATTTTTAACTGCCATTATTTTTCATTGAATGACTTATTATTCACTTGTCACTGTGGAGGCAATATGAATATAATTATACTGCCCAACAAAAAAAAACATTTTTGCTGCTGATTTAATTCTAAGACCTGTTTCTGGATAATATTGATGTGCTGATTTCAAATATCACCTTAGATTTTGTCCATCACATCAGGTTTTCGTGCAATGCAATATGCCTTTTGGGTGATCCATGAAGGGCGCTTATCAAAATTGATGATTTTTGAGACCTGTTAACAGCTGTTTTGCTGTTAAAATTTTATCTGTGGAATACGCAAATCTGTGCATTAAATCTAAAGGTCATGTACAACATATTAAAATCTTGGGTATCTGTGATTTCCCCAGGTGTGAGCGTGACGTCATGATCTGAGAGAGATTTCCCATTGGCAGAGTGAGAGCTTATTTAAACACTTTTAATCACTTTGTGTCAATATTATCATTGTATATTAAAGTTCACTCCCTGCACAATTGTTTACTTTTCCATGCTGATTCTGAGTATGTAAAAACTTATTTTTTGAAAAGAAAAAAAATTGGGCATAACCCTGCCAAAATGCGATATCTCCAAAATATCCGTATTTGATTGCTCGAAAACCTGACGTGATAGGCAAAAACTAAGGTGATTTTTTAAATCAGCACACCAAAGTTACCTAAAAACAGGTGTTAGAATTAAATCAGCAAAATTGGTGTTGGGCAGTGTTATAAATGAAAATGTAGGCATATATGTTGAAAAAACTTCCTTAGTCTTACAAATACAGTTTACTAATTGATTGCATTTTCTTATACGATACCCATTGTTTTACTGAACAGCTGCGTTTTAATTTTGCAGATATTGTTTTCATCAATATGTAATGTGTATTTCACTTCTCAAAATTTAAATGCAGTCTGATGATGTCAAGAAGACAAGATTTTAAAATTGTTTCAAATTAAATGTTGAGCCGATTCTGCAATCTCCAACTGGGAGTGCTGTTACTGGTTACAAAGATATTCAGTACCGACATTTGTACCTTTGTGGATAGTTGTGTAGTCTTAAAATTTTGGACTATAAACTTGTTAGGTTGGAAAGTTTTCTGTATTGTACAAACAATACAGAAAAGGTGTATTTTAACGCAACATCACAATGACGAGTTTGTGAAATCACCCACCCACTAAAAAATCCTTAGGTTTCGCACTGTCCAACTGTGCTTCGATCAGCAACAGCATCTCCGTAAACGTTTTGTAGACGTTTGTGAATATTTCCAATTATTTCCTTCTCTGCGGTTATGAACTTGATAACAGTTTCTGTTTACGACGCACATCACTGTCAGACGCCATTTTCAAAACTGCGTTAACCATCGGTTTTATACAAGGAGGAGAAGGTTCAAACTGGAAAACTCCGGTTATGTGAAGCGCAGAAAGTTCAAACTTATGGCCCAAAAGACATTTCAGCCTCATGGCCTATTTTTTAGCTAAGAAAAAAGGGTGGGGCAAAATATATTGATTGCCCCTAGTATTTTGTATGTATCTCTTTTTATATATTATCACTGTACACGCACACACACACACACACACACACACACATATATATATATATATATATATATATATATATATATGGGATGAATTTCACAATAAAACACGTGAAATGAATGAATGCTGCAAATCCACAAGGAAAAAGAAAAACGATTCCAAGGGCTTTCGTGTATTCAAAGCTACACCTCGTCAGGGAATTTTCATTCCCTGACGAGGTGTAGCTTTGAATACACGAAAGGCCTTGGAATCGTTTTTCTTTTTCCTTGTGGGTTTGCAGCATATATATATATGTCACAATCATGCGATCTACCATTCCCGTGTTCGGACGATATCTATGTTTGTGCCATTAGAAGTTCGTTCAAAGAAGGGAATATCCTTTAATTTCATTCCCTCAAAGTACAAACAAGACAATCAACGGTTTAGATTGTTTTAAATTTCCATCAGAATATTTCCCGTAACCCCATTTTTCCATCTGTTATAGATTCAATTATAATTAATTGTTATTATTTTGCATTTAACCCTCCATCCCTAAATTTTATCAGATTATGCACGCACGTTTAATGTAGCATGGTTAAAATCCTTATTTGTAATTTCTTGCTCATTTACCCTATTTCATTTCCCACTGCGCGTAATTTAATAAGTATTATTGTATATAATTGAATATATTTATTTACTAGTTCACTCACTCTTATACGCGGGTCTTAAACTGTTCGTTATCGTAGCTCTTATTTATTTCTCCCTATTTCTTCTATAATGACTTATACGTCCGAATTGAGTAATGTACCATATTAATTATTATGAATTGTGTCATAAAATAAACTAATTCCTCTCTCAATTTTCACTTAAATACTAAATACGAAGTTAAATACCAAACTGACTACTAAATATTTCCACATTTCATATTCACTGTATAGTATGACATGTATGATAGCCTATATGAGAGCACTATAACATCAAAATTACAACGGCTAGAAAAATAAGGGGAATCATCTGGAGGAGCTTCCGCAGCAGAAAAGCAAACATCATACTCAAATTATGGAAGAGTCTCGTACTACCAATGATTGAGTATACATATGGAAAATACTTGAGGGCTCTGTCCCTAACCTTAGAAATGAAATAGAAACAAACTGGAATGAGAGAAGAGGCAGATTTTGTACAGTCCCAGCTGCTGTGGGACAAAGGGCCATGAAAACGAGGATGGAAAATACCCTCAGAATACGAGGTCCAAAGCTTTTCAATGCCCTACCAAAAGAAGTGAGGAATCTCCAGCATACCGACCTGAATAACTTCAAGAACCAGCTGGACAGATGCCCCTGTGCAAAGTCCCTGACCAGCCATGCGTGGCTGGCTACGAGGGCAGGAGATCAGACAGCGATTCCCTCCTTCACCAAATCCCTCAAATGAGGCAGGATGCTGCAGAGGAACCGACCACAGGTCGATCCTGAACCGTCGTCCGAACTCATATAAAGTAATATATATATATTATATATATAATATATATATATATATAAGTTATATATATATATAGAGGGGCAGATGGAATATTTGAAGGCTTAAACATAAATTCAAAGAAAGTAAATCGGGAAAACGTAAATAAAGATTTAAAGGAGGTACATTGGAAATTGCTGCTACACGAGAAGACTACAAGAAATACTATGTATAATAGAGACGGAAACCAAACCTATAATACTGAAACATATTCCAGAGAGACAGGAAAGAAAACGTAGCAAGCTCGAGAGGAAAATCAGGACTCTATTCAGACAACGAAGACAAACCGTAAAACATCTCCACAGATGCAGAACTGGTGCAGAGACTCAAATTAGAGAGGAAACTTGGCGAAGTAGAAATGGACCGAAAGCAAACATTCATAAATAAGACAAACGAGGAGGAAAACAAGGTAGCAGAAAACATAAAAAATAACCCAAAATACTTGTACACGTTTGAGAAAAGGAAAAAGCAGTGTAAGGAGAGTATTGGACCGTTGATAGACGGGGAGGCCGAATACACAAATGACCCGAAAGAAATAAGTGAATTGCTTAGGGAACAATTTAAATCTGTGTTTAGCACCCCTAAGTCCGAGATGGAAGTGGAAAACCCAGACGAGTTTTTCGACATTGATACAGATCAACCAAGAACAAATCCTGGCACAAACCTATTAATGGACTTCGAGTTCACGGAAGGAGATGTAATTACGGCCTTATCACAGATGCGAGACAATTCAGCGCCAGGGCCAGACACATGGAGTGCCACATTTCTGAAGAAATGCAAAGAGAGTATTGCAAAACCGCTATACATACTATGGAGGAAATCACTTGACACAGGACAAATTCCACTCTCCTTAAAGAACGCGAACATTGCCCCCCTATTTAAAGGTAGTAACAGAGCAATGCCCAAAAATTATCGGCCAGTGGCTCTCACCTCACACCTATATAAAGTGTTTTGAACGCATAATTAGAGGCAAAACTACCTACTACCTACAAGAAAAAGATTTATACAACTCAAATCAACATGGCTTCAGGGCGAGTAGATCATGCCTGTCACAGCTACTAGACAACCAGGAGAAAACATTAGGAACATTGTGTCGAGGATAAAACATTGATGTAATATATACTGACTTTGCTAAAGCCTTCGATAAATGTGACCATGGAATCATAGCACACAAACTTAAGGATACAGGAATTACTGGAAAGCTAGGAAGGTGGATATTTAATTTCTTGACGCAAAGAACGCAAAGAGTGGTAGTAAACGGAGTTAAATCGGAAGTCTCGGAAGTCGTGAGCTCTGTCCCACAAGGGACAGTATTAGCTCCCTTGCTGTTCATAATAATGATTGCAGATATTGATGCAGATATTAAGGATAGTATTGTATCATGCTTCGCAGATGACACAAAGATATGTAAGGAAATATTGAATGAAGATGACATAAGAAAACTACAAAACGACATTGAAACATTATTTCAGTGGGCAGAAGACAACAAAATGAAGTTCAACGAAGAAAAATTCCAACTTCTAAGATATGGTAATAACAGAGAGCTACAAAAAAAAGGGTACAAAACTCCGTAAGCCAAAGAGATAACACCAAATCCACAAGTCAGGGATCTTGAAGTAATAATGTCGTCGGATGCAGAATTCAGAGAGCACTATAAAATCAAAATCACAACGGCTAGAAAAATAATGGGAATCATCTGGAGGAGCTTCCGCAGCAGAAAAGCAAACATCATGCTTAAATTATGGAAGAGTCTAGTCCTACCAGTAATTGAGTATTGCTCAGTACTCACAAGCCCACACAGGAAAAGAGACATTGCGAGCATTGAAGCTATACAAAGGACTTTTACGTCTAAGATAGAGGAAACGGAAGGTGAAGACTGCTGGTCTCGACTACAATCCCTGAAACTCTACTCTCTTGAAAGAAGGCGCGAGCGGTACACAATAATATACATATGGAAAATACTTGAGGGCTCTGTCCCTAACCTCAGAAATGAAATAGAAACAAACTGGAATGAGAGAAGAGGCAGATTTTGTACGGTTCCAGCTGCGGTAGGACAAGAGGCCATGAAAACGAGGATGGGAAATACCCTCAGAATACAGGGCCCAAATCTTTTCAATGTCCTTCCAAAAGAAGTGAGGAATCTCCAGTATACCGACCTGAATTACTTCAAGAACCAGCTGGACAGATTCTTGTGCAAAGTCCCTGACCAGCCATGCGTGGCTGGCTACGAGGGCAGGAGAAGATCAGAGAGAAATTCCCTCCTTCACTAAGTCCCGCAAATGAGGAGGGATGCTGCAGAGGGGTCGACCACAGGTCGAGCCTAAACCGTCGTTAAAACTCAACAAAAATAAGTAATACTGTATATATTCAAGATTATATGTAACCTTACGTACATCGTCATTACACGCACATGTTCTGTACAATTGTCTTTTTGTTCACCAACACACATACTCTTAAGTACATAAGTACATGATTTAATCATATATATATATATATATATATATATATATATATATTGTTGTCATTTTTAACTAAATGCAAAAGTAATGGGATTTGCTGATACATTCGTTCTTAGTCCGTGACCTTGTATTGTAAAATTTTAGTTTGATCTTTTTTAGAATACCCAATCACTCAGTGTACAAAATTTTCCATGCACGTTGCGTTGTAACTGTTGCATATTTCATCAGTACTGTATGTTACTGTCACAGTCCTCTTATCTAACTGTTACACTATTGTTACCCACTGTTACTTGTTAATTCGTTTCTTCTTGCATGTCCATGTATTCTACGAGTAATTAGAGTTAACATCCATGTACGCTTTCATGTACATTTAGTTACATTCATATATCATTATTTGCATCCTATCGTTCGTTCCTCATTCTACGCCTAACCAGTTAGATAATAATAATGATAATAATTATAATTATGATAATTGTAATCATGATTAATTATATAAAAATTGTTCGATGTCGGATGAATACCTTAAAATTATGCAAGTCGTAAAACATGTTAAACACTCGACTAGTGAGTACACAGTACGTTAAATACTTGATGTAATAAATTGTAAATTGTATTAGTGTACAAACCCCAACATTATGTCGCCATCAAAAGTATGTAATTTGCAAATTTATTTTTTATTTAGTATTTTATTTTTTATTTTGTTTATTGCAAAAAAGGAAACAGTTCGCAGATTCTCCAACTACGGGGGAAACTTAACCTTCAACTGCACCCCCAAAATTTAGACTTATTTATTTCTTGTATTGTAAATTAAATCATTCCTGCCTTGCCCTTAGACCAATGAAATTGAATCTCCTTCCTTTCACTTCCTGCCTAACATCTGACCATCAGCGGTAAAAAGAGGCTGCCAATTTTCTCTTTTCTTTCTGTCTTTTCTGCAGAAAATTATCCAATAAATGTCCTGAAAAATGGCACAAAACTCGTCTCGTACAGAAAAAAAAAACACTGTTTTCCTTCAGTCCCACTTATAAGTTAATTGTTTGAGTAATTTTTGTGTTTTACATTATAGTTTCTACGTTCATCTCATACGTCTTTCGGCGAAAACCGTGCCCATCCATTGAGGACCACACCAGGATTCTCTCCCGTTCCAAAGCGCTACGGTGTTTTCAACCATTGTGCGAAAAATTGTCCGCATAACATATTTACCTCATTAACCTCGTTTAACTTCCGTGTGTTGGTCTCTCTTCACACGAAGGTCAAACTGGTGGCCCCGCCTCTAGGCCTCGCTTGATGGGGGAGCGACTTGCTCTCTTGCGCTCTCCACCGCACATAGTCAGGTACACCCGGCTCATCTGGTACCGTCCTGAGCAAGAACTTCAACTTTAACCCCTGTAACGTTTCTGAGGTCCTTTGGAAACTGATTAAAAAGTCTTGGCCCCCCTGACAACCAAGCTATTTTCCTTCAGTGTTGAGGAGGTCCCTTGTCGGGCCTTTAATTTGGGAACACTACACATTCTGCCTCTCCTATTTTCCAGTATTGTTTGGATGGTAATTGGGTTTAGTTTGAGGTTTGGTACCAGTTTTTTGATCATTTTCCATATGTAGATTATGATGTACCTCTCTCTTCTTCTTTCCAGGGAGTACAGTTTTAGTTTATGTAGTCTTTCCCAGTAGTTGAGTTCTTTGCAGCCATCATTCTTTGCTGTGAAATGTCTCTGAGTTTCTTCTCCTTTATTAATTTCTTCCTTTTTATGTGGGGACGGCAAAACTGAGAAGTATTCAAGTTTTGGTATGATCAGTGTTCTCAGCAAGGTAATCATTACTGTCTTGTCCCTCCTTTTGAACGTTCTTAGTACCGCTCCCGCGACTCTTTCTGCTTTGTTTATTGCTATCTGATTTTGTGTCTCGAATTTGGCATCACCGGTCATTATTGCCCCCAAGTCGACCGCTTTCGTGTTTCTTTGAGTTTCCTGTCTATCTGGAGCATAATATGCAGCCCGTTTAAGTTTCTCATTTCTACCATATCTCAAGAGTTGAAATTTCTCGGTGTTAAAAGTTATAGTGTTGTCTTCTGACCATTTGTATATCTTGTTCGTGTCCCTTTGCAAGGCCTCCACCTCATTTACATCGCTGATTTTTCTGCTGATCTTTGAATCGTCCGCAAAGGATGTTACTATACTGTTGCTGTTTACTCCACTGTCTATGTCTTTAGCATAATAATGAACAGGAGTGGAACCAACACTCTACCTTGCGGTACTGAGCTGCGTAATTCTGATTCTGATGATATACCTTGAATTTTGACGACCTGTAAACATTCTCTGTGGAAGTTGTAGATCCATTTTCCCACTTTCCCTGTTATTCCCATATGTTTCATTTTATATGCTATTATACCATGATCGCATTTGTCGAAAGCATTAGCAAAATCCGTGTATATGACGTCGTAGTTTTCATTGCCTTCAAGGGCATCTAGGATATTGTTATAATGCTCTATAAGTTGTGATAGGCATCATCTTCCTGATTGGAATCCGTGCTGAGTTTCGTTGAATCTTTCCAGTGTCTCCAAGAAGTCATACATTTTCTCTCTGACTATTCTTTCAAATATTTTGGTGAGGTGGGACGTCAATGACACTGGTCTATAGTTCTTTGCTCGAGACCTATCCCCTCCTTTATGTATATATGGGAACAATGTTCGCTCTTTTCAAGATGCTCGGTATTTCCCCAGTATCTAGGGATCTTCTCCATATCCAGTATAAGGGTGTACCTATTTCAGTTTTACAGTTTTTAATCAATAGTGCGTTCCATTTGTCCGCACCTGCAGCTGAATGTGATTTCATTTGTCATATAGCTCTCGCTACATCTTTTGGAGTAAAATCAAAGTCTGTTATACATTCTCCTTGCAATTTCCTTTCGAAAAATGCATCTATGTCAGGTATCGCTTTGTCACTTTTTGGGGTACTGAACACCGATTCATACTGGGCTCTCAATGTTTCAGATATTTCTTTTAGATCGTCTGTTAGTTCGTTATTTCTTTTCCTTAAGTGCCAGATAGTGGCGCGCGTTTTTGTTTTCTTTTTCGCATAGCTATAGAAGTATTTTGGATTTTCCTTTATTGCTTCTACCGCCTTTTCTTCTTCCCTCTCTGTATGGCCCTTAATCAGGGTTTGTATTTC
This sequence comes from Bathynomus jamesi, assembly GCA_023014485.1. Taxonomy (NCBI): domain Eukaryota; kingdom Metazoa; phylum Arthropoda; class Malacostraca; order Isopoda; family Cirolanidae; genus Bathynomus; species Bathynomus jamesi. Next base: position 278,119 of record JAJOZX010003655.1, on the reverse strand, counting down.
CCTATCGATACTCTCCAGTTTTTCTTGTATTACTTTCCTGGCATTGTTGTCTCCGCACTTAGTTAACTTTGCCGCTACTCTCTTTCTTTTGCGGAATATTTTTCTCTTTTGCCTCTCTACCCAGTTCCTCTTTCCTTTTGGCTGTGATTTCGGAGCATATTTTTCTAAAATTCTCAGCGTCTTTTCTTCCAAGGTTGTTAGCATTTCCTCAGTTGTTTTATTCTCTAAAACTGTTCTCAGCTCCATTTGGGCCATGTGTGATCTGACTTCTTCCCAATTTATGGTCTTGGAGTTTAAGTTAAAAGCCCCAAATTTGCTTCTTCCTTCCGTATGTGTATTATCTTTTAATGCTATCGCCATATTTGTTGATAACTGGATTATGTTGTGGTCTGAGATAATAGTTGCGGTTATTTTTATATCAGCAATCAAGTTCGTGTTATTCGTGAATACCAGATCTAGACAGTTATTTTTTCTGTTTTTTTTCTGTTATTTCCTGTGTCAGCATAAACTCGTTTGTGAGAGCCATCAGCATTTTTGCTTGCTCCTGGTCCTCTCTTGTGCCCCCCTTATCTTGCTGTATAAATATACTTCTACCCACCTTTTTGCATTTTATAAATGGGAAATTAAAATCGCCGCAGAGTATTATATTAGGGGATGGAGATTTTACGGACTTTATTAGGGTTCTGATATCATCAATAGCATCCGAAAATTTTTCAGTTGGAGAGTTTGGAGGTCTGTAGATGACTATCAGTACCACGTTTAGTTTCTCTATTTTCACTGCAAGGGTTTCCACGAAGCTATTGGATTTACTTATTACCGTCTCTGTCATATGACTCTCATGTATATAAATAGCACAGCCACCTTTTTGTCTCGCTGCTCTATCCGCTCTTCGTAAGTTAAATCATTCGATATGCAATTCTTTCTTATCGATAGAATGTTCGCAGTTATCGCAGTTTCCTTGGCAATCTTTAAGATGTGTTTCTGTGAGGCATGCGATGTCCGCCCTTGTTTCGTCCGTAAATCCTTTCAGGTACGAAACTTTGTTTAGTGAGTTGTTCGTTTTTATTCTTTGAATATTTGCCAGGACAATGTTTATGTTCTTTGTTTTGCATTGCCCCTTGTGCATTTTAAGTTCGTTGTCCTTTGGTTTCGCATGTTTCGTAGCCTTGTGGTCCTCCGAGATGGATCCATTCCCGCCTACCTGTTCTGGTAGCTTCTTGCCAGGAAGCGGTGCGGCTCGAGGGTTCCCAGCTGTGTCAGTTGCATGTGCTGTGAAGACTTAGCACTCAGCCGTTAGCAGCCGTATTGTGTCCGAGACGTTGAAAAAATTTTGTTTGCTATTTGTGTTTAAAGAGTTATGTTTGCTATTTTTGTACATATTTTTTTCTCACATTCCTCCTGTTGTCATTTAAACTTGTCCTTTGTCCTTTGAACTTGCTGGGAGATGATGGTAGTAGCATTTTCTCCTGTACTGGCAGGTTCCATATGTCGCATAGGTCTTGCAAATATCCGGATGGTAGAATTTGCAGTTTCCACCGAATTTGCAGTGACCTTTATTGTAGAAGTAGTCGCACAAGGAAAGGTGTTCGTATATACATTGTCCTCCCTTATATCTGAAAATTTCTTTCACATAGTAGTTTCTTCCCCATTTTTGCTTGGGGCCTTTGTTTTTGGTGGTTTCAGTTTGGTTTCTTTATTGTTTACTTGTTTTTTCCTATTGCTACTAATGTCTTTTGTTTGTAATCTTTGGATTTGGTTTTGTGCCTCTGTTTCCTCTGTTGGTGCTTCTTTTATTTCTGCTTCCCGTTTACTCGCTTTTTCTGTTTTTTTTCCTGTTAATTTTTCGCAGTTTCCTCTTGTATTATCTACGTTCCTTCTATTTTTTTCTCTGTTCGCTATTCATAAATTCCTCTTTTGCCTTTTCCTCATAGTCTCGTTCTGCATTAAAGACCGTAAGCGAGTTTATTTCGATTATGCTGCTTTTGCAGAACTTGATTCCGTTCAATTATTTAGCGCCTGTTATAAGGGAGATTTCTTCGTCGCTCCATCTCAGGCATTGAAATTCGACTAAAGACTGGCAAAGGTCGCAGCGGATTGTCTTTGATTCATCTGTTTCTTTTTTACAGTATCCCCAGGGTTGTATAAATTTATTTGCTATTACCATGTTTCTAATGGTATGTAAATGATTGTGCACGAAATATTAGTTATGTATATATATATATATATATATATATAATATATATATACAGTTTATATATATGTATATTCCTACGATGTCTGCAAAACTTGTATATCTAAATTATTAGTGAATTCCGTAGTTTTTATGTAGTTGAATTTGTTTAATATAATTGGCATTTCCCACGTTAATTTTTTTAATTTGTAAGTGAGTTTATTTTTTATCGAATCGTGTACCACATGAAATATTCATTATGTATTTTACTCTGTTAAAATCCTTCATATTTACAGCGTATCCTCGAATATCTGACTGCATGTGATTAAAATACTTGGTACGTCAAATCATTTGTAATTATGTTATCCTTTAAAGGGAATGTTATTACATCAAATTGGTAAGTGTCCGTTGTATTATAAACATTGCGTGTGACTAGTTTTTCATTAGTAATTCGTATAATGAAGTCTAGAAAATTTTCTTTGTCTCTCTTGTCATTTCCTTTTTCTAATTTTAATTCTGGTGGGTAAATTTGTCTTGTAAATTCTTCGAAATTAGGTCTAATTTGTCGTACAGATATCGTCTATATATATATATATATATATATATATATATATATATATATATATATATCGCCCGTTGCTGTTAAATATTCGGTTATTGTCGTGACTCTTCAATCGCTTTTCCCTAAAAAGAAATTCTTTGTATGACAGATACAAATCTGTTATATACGGACTGTTGTTTGTTTGTCCCCCATTGCAATTCCTTTCTCTCGTTTGAAGTTAATATTATTTATTGTAATGTAGGTGTTGTTTAGAAGATATTCTATGGCTCCTATAAATTTGCCAATACTATACGTGTTATAATACTTGTGTTTATGTATATTACTCCAGTATGGCTTTCTTCCTGTCCTTTTTATTGATTACTATGTATTTATATTGCCAATTTTTACTAACTTTTTTAATAAGGTCTTTTAATGTACTGAATACTTCTTCGAGTCGTAGATTTGTGTATAGAACTGAAAAATCAAAAGCATAGATGCAGTTTGTTTGTTTTTATATTCTATCTAGATATTGAATAGAATTGTTGATAGACGAATAACGGTTAATCCCCGTTCTGTTTTCTATTTCTTGATAGTTGTTTATGAAACATGTTTTTAATTAATTATAATCCTAACGTTACGTTTTGTGAGACCGGTTTTATAGTGGACTATTTTGAACTTACTACGAATCGAAATTTGATAGGATGTTTTAGTAATTTTGGGACTGCATATATGGTTAATATACATTTATTTTCTTCCGTTAATTGTATATCAGATCTTATGTTTAGGTCGTTATTGTGTGTATTAATTATATTAGTCCGTCTTTCGTTGCATATTTTATAAGTTTCATTGCCTTTGTATTTCTTAATACCTTTATCGTAACCTAATTAATTTCTAATTAGTTCAACATATAGATTTTTAAGTCATTCTTAACTGCTTTGTCAATCGGACAGTGGCGCTCATAAGTATTCGTTCAGAGAAATATTTCAGTTATACAGGGTGTGTATAAAGTAACGCAAGTGAAGAGATTTGAGCTGGTTTGAACTAGTTTCAACTTGTTTTTTAACTAGTAAAAACAGTTTCAACACTTCTTATAAACCTTACTCTCGAATATACAGGTGTTATAAAGTACATGTAATAAATATTACTTGTCCATATCCACTCGCGTTAATATAATTTCAATCGAATGTATTCGTCCTTATCTTTTGTACTATGTACAGTATATAATAGTTATGAAAAGTTGAAAAAATTAACAAATAAAATTAGTTTAACTCGAACATAGAATGTAAAACAGGAAAATGAAAAAAAATTAAAATGCACAAACGTTTTCGTACATTTATTTACAAAAATTATTTAATACTTTGTGTGCCCACCTTAGGCTTGAAGAATTTAAAATTTTTATCAGTAGTTGGTTGTTTACCCATTAGAGACTGTTGGCATTTCCGAATTCTAGAATTTTCTCTTTGAATCTTCATGGAAGAGGGATGACTGTACAAGCTATCAGTAAGCAATGGGTCGTTGAGGTAAAGAGCGGTCTAATGATCTTAAGAGATCCGTTATTGCTACACATGAGTCTGGAAAGAGTTATAGGAAGATAGAAGAAGTCCATTTACGATGTTGCTGCAGTTATAAAGAAATGAAGAGGCTTTGGAACAATCAAAACTCTACCAAGGTGTGGACGACTTTGCAAGATATCAGAACGTACAGCTAGACAGATTGAAAGAATGGCTGCTGTGAATCCACGAGTGACTACAGGTGATATTTGACAAACATTAAGACTAAGATCGATGTCCTTTCCTTTACTGTACTGTACGTCATACATTGAGAATGAATGGTCTGCATGGAAGCGTTGCACAAAGAAAATCTCTGCCACGAAAAGCGCACAAAGAAACTCGCTTAAAGTACGCCAAGGATCATCAAAATGATGGACTTGCATTCTGGAAGAAAGTTATTGGGACAGACGAGACCATAATTGAGTTATTCGAGACCCACAAGCAACGGTATGTTTGGTGAAAATTAAATACTGCATTGGGGAAAAAAACATCTTTCCTACGGTTAAACATGGTGGTGGTGGTTTGCTTCTTTGGGGATGCTTTAGTGCTTCTGGTCCAGGAAAGCTTGTTGTCAACCATGGAATCATGAATTCGAAGAAATAGCAGGAAATTTTACAAGACAATGTATTGCCTTCAGTTCGGGAGTTGCGAATGGGCCGCAACTGGGTACTGCAACAAGATAAATGATCCAAAACACAACAGCATGAGCACCATAAAATGGCTACAACAAAAGAATTTCAAGCTTCTCGAGTGTCCCAGTCAATCCCTCGATCTCAATTAATCGAGAATTTATGGTATGACTTGAAAAAACTATCCTCAAGAGAAACTCTTCGAATCTGAATGAATTGCAACAATTTTCTTTAGAAAAATGGGCTAAAATTTCAACTGAGAGCTGTCGAAATCTTGTAGAAAACTACCCAAAACAAGTCACTGAAGTCGTTCAAGCAAAAGGCGGACACACAAACTATTAAATATTTTCGTAAATAAATGTACGTAAACGTTTACATTTTAATTTTATTGTCCTCAAATTCCTTGATGGCTTACATTATCGTAAAATGAAATATAACTGAAATATTTCTCTGTCCGAATATTTATGAGCACCACTATATAATATGTGTCCTCGCTGTGGGATCCAGTTACCCAAGCACTATAATGTTTGTCCCGATGCGCAACGATTAATTATTTTGTAATTGGACGTATCTCTTCTCCAAGAAGGACATGTAGTCAACACTCAGTTTCTCTCTTTCATAGACATCCTTTTACAGTGTTGGTCTCAACGAACCGTTTTTCCAGTTTTCTTAAATATTATGCACTTTTATTCAATCATAGATCACTTATTCGATATAACTGACGACCGTTCTTTAGTTTATGTTCCCTAGAAGGTTACTCACCTTTTATCATATACCACAAAACGGACTTATTATTCTTTATGTTCAACTCAATCTCTGAGCATTAATTTGCTTTTTCTAATTGTGAAACTTTGATTAGTGCATCGATGCTCTTTTTAACTCGGCATTCAGTTTCAAATATTACTCGTAAAAATACATTTAAAATAAATGAATGAAGGTAATTCAGGCGGTTTTTGTTCCAAGTTATCATATAATGTTAATTTATTATAGCGAAGAATGATCTTTAAGTTTCCAGTTAAATAACAAATAAAACAAATCAAATGCATCGATAGAACTGAACAATATTTCAAATAATTTCAACGGTGCAAATTGTATAAAATTTACTTCAGGTCATCAATACTTTACAGATATCAATATTAAAGCGCATTTGACGTCCAAACAAAATTTTAAAACAAAACTTATCAAGTAGAAGAAAACTTAGATAAATTCAAATAATTAGATAATGTGCAATCACACAAATTATTCACAAAATTATTTACAGAGAAGCGTGTATCATCATCAGATTTCCCTGGATTAAACTGTGCAGGGGTTTATATACCTCCAAAATTTGAGTAGGATTAAAATCAAACTGACTGCCTTAAGGTGAGATTTCATTTCGAATGACCATTTATTTCATTTAATATTTGCTGGATATTCTAAACCAATAGAAAGGATTTTAAAAGTATCTCGTTGGTATTTACAAATTAGTTCTCATAAATTTTAGAGACGTTTTTTGTTTATTTGTGAAGACGTTGGCAATTATGTTACATTGTTGAGATGTGAAATCATTAGGTTTTGCATATAAAATAGACAGTTTTAATTACATTTCGATAAAGACGACCTTCAATTTGATCATTACTCTTAAGTTATACTGAGAATTAATACAAAAATTAATATAAAGTTATATAAAGCTATTATAAAATCTATATATATTTCATATAAAATGACATACGACGATAAACAGGGTGGCCCATAAGTCCCAGTCGATTATACTTAAAGCAAAAATACAAAAAATCAAACAAAGTAAAAAGTTTATAATAAATTTAAAAATATTTATTGATTATTCAAAGTGCAAAATATAAACCATCTCGACAAATATTCTTTCCTTATGTAAAACCTGCTAGATGGATTTTCGCTTTAATTATAACGAATTAGGACTTATGACCCACCCTGTAGGATGAATATTTTATATAACTTCGACGATACAAATTGTGTCATTAAAATTTTACTCGAATGAAAACGAAGAAACAAAAATAGTAATTTACTAACAAGTAAGGAAATTGTTAAATATTACTAATCTATCTTTGAAATTAACCTTTTTTTTGTATGATTTATAGAGCAGCCACAGGGCCGTTTCCTGGCATAAGCAGACTAAGCGGCCGCTTAGGGCCCCGCTGCTACTAGGGGGCCCCTAGACAGGCTCCCAGGTCATAGCTCAGTGGGCAAGAATAGGAATATAGCTGAAGTTATTATTAATATTATTGTTATTATTATTATTATTATCCTTATTATTATTATCATTATTATCATTATTATCATTATTATCATTATTATTATTATATTATTATTATTATTATTATTATTATTGTCGTATTAATTAAAGTTTTTGTATGAGACAAATGTGATTAAACGGAGACAAACGAAACGTTTCGGTTGTTATGTGTAAATAACTATTGTGAGATCTTATTTCTATATTATTTAACTTTATTCTTACTATATGCTTATACTTTCCTAAATGCTTAATTTTTCTGGTATTGTAAAACATATTTCACTAATTTACTAATTATTAAGAGATTTTGTAACACTTTAAAACCTAGGATTATTTTCGTTATGTTTTCAAGTTTATTAATTCTTTTCTCATCTTTTTCAGATAATGTGAATTTTGTTGATTAAAACCTAAATGGCCTGATTATTTTAATGTATTTGAGTAATGTTACAATTATAACTTTTTATTATTATTATTATTATTATTATTATTATTATTATTATCATCATCATCATTATTATCATGATTATTATTATTTAGCAGATTAGTTGTGGTTAACTAGATGTGACTTCGTGCATCTTGGAAAATGAAACTATCCATCAGGAGCTGAAAAACGGAAAAAGAAGAAAATAGAGGAGGAGAAGCTTTCCAGTAGCACAGGTGAGATGTGCCACTTGTATATTCTTATGATTACAGTTCAGGCAACTAGGTTAGGTAGACCATCAAGCTAGGCAAGTGCTCGGGAATCGTGTAGAGTAAGCTAGTCTCTGTAATATTTATAATATTTCGAAATGTGAAATTTAATGGATCACATCACCTCAAATTCTGTTCACACAGATCAATTATCAAACAAGATAAGAAAGAGTATTTTAGCAAAAATTAACAGATTATGTAATGTTATTTTCTTCTCAGGAGCACTACTGAAATATTTGGAAAAGCCATCCTCAGCAAAACCTGATGAACATCATGAACCAACAGCAGGACCATCCTCTATGCAACCTCAAACATCAGTAGAAGTAGAGCCTGATGAACCAACAAGTGGCCCATCTTCTGTTCAGCTTCAAATACCACACACAGGCATTTCTACTGAGCAACAAGAACCAAGATCTGCTCCACCGCTTGATCCGTATGACTGGCCAGTTGTCCTGTCAGATGCCTTGAAGACAGATCTGGTGTCTCGAGGACCATTTCAAATCAGTCCAGATTTCACATTCCCTAAAAGAGAGGACGGTAGACGCGTTCATCACCATTACATGTACAGAACATTAATTAATGGGGAAAAAATAAAGCGAAGCTGGCTGATGTACTCTAGAAGGAATGATGCTCTTTATTGCTTCTGCTGCAAGGTGTTTTCAAGGAAGTCGTACAAACTAATTACGGATGGATTTTAAGACTGGATAAACGTTGGTTCGCTTCTGAAAGGCCATGAAAATAGTTCAGAACATGCAGATAACATGGCAACATGGAAGGATCTGGAACTGCGGCTAAAAACTGGGAGGACCACTGACCAAACTGAAATGTCATTAATGGAGGTAGAGCGAAGACGCTGGCGAGATGTTCTCAGTACTTCTCACACGTCTTGTAAGTATAATCCAATCACTGGCAGAGAGAAACCTTGCTTTCAGGGGGTCTTCCTCTACATTGTACAATCAAGACAATGGCAACTTCTTGAAGGAGGTTCAGTCAAATTTGATCCAGTGATGAAACAACACATCAGCAAGGTCGAAAGTGGCCAATATAGTCATTCAAGTTACCTAGGAAACATCATTCAAAATGAGCTCACTGGGTCCATTAGTGGGAAGATCTTGGATGCCATTGTTGCAGAAATAAAACAAGCTAAATATTACTCACTCATTTTAGATTGAACTCCAGACATAAGCCACCAAGAACAGATGTCGATTATTATCAGAACTGTTAAAATGGGTGAAGTACCAGAAATAAAAGCATACTTCTTGGGCTTTCTTGAGGCTTCAGAAAGTACAGGCCTGGGTTTATCAGTTCTGATTCTGAAGAGACTAGATGAACTGAATATTCACTTTCATGACTGCAGAGGACAGTCATATGATAACGGAGCGAACATGAAGGCCAAGAACAAAGGTGCTCAGGCAAGGTTATTAGAGAAGAACTGTCGTGCATTCTATGTTCCATGTGGGGCTCACACTCTGAATCTTGTAGTGGCTGATGCAGCTAAAGCTTCCATACATGCCATCAGCTTCTTTGGCAACGTACAAAAATTGTACAACCTTTTTGCAGCAGCTACACAGAGATGGACAATCCTAAAGAAGCACGTGAACATAACACTCAAGTCTTGGAGTGAAACCAGGTGGGAGAGCCGGCTTAAGAGCATTGAGGCTGTGCGATACCAGAGCCACAACATCAGAGAGGCTCTGTTGGAAGTCAGAAACAATGCCACAGATGCCATAGCTAGGACTGAAGCACAAGCACTTGCAGAGGAGGTAGGGTCTTATCGCTTTCAGATTTGCATAGTAGTATGGTATGACATTCTTCATGCAGTTAACCATGTGAGCAAACTTCTGCAGTCTCCTACAATGCAGTTTGATGTAGCAGTCAACCTCCTCACAAAAACAAAAGACTCACTCACCAGCTACATAAACACAGGTTTTGTTGCACCACAAGTCGTAGCTAGGGACATATGTGAGGAAATGAATGTGGAGGCTGTGCTGAAGGAGAAAGAGGCTCAGATCCACAAAAAAGCACTTTGCTTACGAAGCTCTCCTGACGAACCATTACAGAAGCCTTAAAGAGGCTGGAAGTCAAATTTTCAATGTGGTGGTGGATTGTGCCATCGGGTCAATAAATGAAAGATTCCAAAACATTAGATGATGTGAAGGACATATTTGGGGTCCTAAACTTCACCACATGAACAAGGAAGACTTGTCCTGCAAGTGTGAAATCTCTCTAAGATACGAATGAGCTCTGGAGCTGACTCTGACATTGATGGAAGAGAACTGGCCCTCGAAATTAAGAAACTTGCCGACTTTACCTTCACACAACATGACTGCATTGGAGCTTCTCTCCTTCATTCATCAGAAGCAACTGGAGGAACTATACCCCAATCTCTGGGTTGCACTAAGAATTGTCTGCCTCTACCTGTGACAGGAGCGTCAGCCGAGAGGAGCTTCTCTAAGATGAAGCTAATCAAGAACTACTCAGATCATCAATGGGGCAGGATCGCCTCAGTGGCCTTGGCATCATAAGCTCAACCAGGGACGTTTGGCAGGGAGATTTCATATTATGATGTTTTGAATGATTTCGCCCAGAAAAAATCTAGGAGCAAAAATTTGAAGATACAAAACTGTTCTGTATAACTGTTAGCTATACCACGATTGTATCGTAGAGTTAGTAATTTTTTGGTAGTGATAATTGCACTATTTTTTTATATATAGTTCCGTCATTTATTTTATATAATGTTAGCTAATTTTCAGGAATTCATGAAGAGATTTTTTCTGTTTGTCTTCTGAAAGTACATATTTGTTGTTTTGGACATAAATGTTTCATTAAAATTGTTTCATAATTGTTTTTTATTAAACACAGCCATTTTTTTTGTACGTGTGTGCTGAGGTGATTAGTAAGGCGTGAGTTGGTGGATTGAGGGGTGGAGGCCTCAAATGGGTAGACTGCTTAGGGCCCCCCTAATGGGGCTAGAAACGGGCCCTGGGCGGCCACATACGCGCGCACACACACACACACACACACATATAATATATATATATATGTGTGTGTGTGTGTGTGTATATATATATATATTCATATATATATATATATGTATTCATATATATATATAAATATATATATATATATATAATATATAATATATATATATATATATATTATTATAATATATATATATTATATATATAATTATTTTTATACTATTAGTTCTCTGTTTACTCTGCTTATCCACTCTTGTATAGCTGTATGACAATATATATATATATATATATATATATTATATATATATATATATATATATATATCCCCGGATACGAAAACCTTCTCCACGTCAGAAATATGTAAAATACAGAATATGAAGCATAACGACATTAGCATCTAAATTAGGTTGTTTTTTATGCAGAAAGGAGGGGGAGTGTGTAAAATGCATGTATGTGTACTGAAGAATAGACGGGTTTTTGAAAGAATGCTGGACTGCTCACAGGGTAAATGAGACACGGTAAAATATCAGCTAAAGAGGCAGTGACAGGAGAAACGGGAGTTCTAGCACTCCCTGTCTCCTGCCTAACGTCCCCCTTCCGGAGTACCTCCGTGGTTGATTGGTGTCTACACTCTCTTCCTCCATCAATCTTCTTGCCATGGAAACGTTACATATATATATATATATATTACGTCATAGCAATCTTCGAAATTTTTGCACAACTATTATCATTTTATACCCATTTGACGTTTTAGATACGTCCGAGTTTGAAATATTGTTTCAGAACTAAAGAAATCGTACATATGAAACTATGGTATGGGTTATAAGTTATATTATATAGGAGGCGCGGAGGTAGCCAGAACGTAATTAAGTCAAATCGAAATTAATTCACTCATACTGACCGTAATTAAATCAATCTTGAATCGTTTAACTGGAATAATATCGAATCTGAGTTAATTCCGGATCAATCCACTTCGCGTACGTCATTATGATATAGGAATTCTATTTTATCTTCGCCTGAGATATGCCCCCGATCCCCATGACCTTACATCTTTACCTTCCGAAATCTATGCTTGTGTAAAGGGTTGTTATGGAAATAAGACACGAACTTAATGTCTGTATAATGCCATTATTCCTTTGCTGAAATTCCTCCTTATAGTTTACTGCAAGACATATTATGTAATACCCACTAAATTATTCGAATGATATAGAGGTGATGACGTAAAAGTTGAATTTCTAGTAATTCTTATGTATAAAATCACCCACTCTATCAGTTCGTTGTTATTTTAATAACTAATTCTACTTCATCTTCACATCAAGCACCGACAGAACCCTGAGGAACACCACTATCAATAGTTTCAGGAGAAGAATGGCCACCTACAACCGGAACTATAGATCGGCCGAGAAGGAAATCAAAGATGAAGGCACAGATAGAAGGGTAGAAACAGAAGGAGGGCATTTTGGAAATTAAGGATTTGTGCCAGATTTTATCGAAAACCTTTTGATATGTTTAGCGTACTGGTTCTCAACTTTTTCTTAGCATGTCGCTCCCTTTGTCACAAATTGCTGTCAGATCGCCCCTCCCTCCCAATAATTCGAACAAAAACTTAAAAATTAAACATTTATACTAATGTTTAGGGGCATTTATTTTCGCATGAAAACTACAAAAATGTTAAAACAATCAATACCAAGCATAAACACTACTATTAAATATATCAATGCAAGGGCTGTGCCTGATGTTTGCTACATAACTTGGAAATATCGAGCTGAAACTTCGTCAAAGAGAGACACTAATGATAATGATGATAAGCTTTATTGGGAGATATAAACTTTCAAAACAATAAGTAGACCCGAAGTACTCGTAGGTCTATATGCTTTTGAAGCATGGTGTGACAGCATTTAAGTTAAAGCCACATCTCTTATGATTAACGCAGAACTCCACTATTGCAGATATTGAGTGTGTTGCGTTTCTTCGTCAGTAAATTGCTTATTTGACTGAAACCCGTCTCAACAATAAAGAACGTTGAGAATGCACTCATGAGCAGTTTTATTTCATTCCACTTCACAGGGTAAAAGTTTTGATATTACTAAAATTTCATAGCTTGCGATAACCAATTAGCTAAAATCTTCTTTTGATATCAGCATCATGTTTAAAGTCAATGATTTCTTCCTAAATGTAGAAGTGGTAAAATTTTTTCGTTGATCAAAGCTTTAAAATGAAATTGTGAAAAAAAAAAAAGCATAGTTTTAAGTATTTGGTTAGATTTGAAATAATGGTTGTAATTAAATATTTGATTTCATCTTAACTGATTTTTTTCCCAAGAATCATTTGTAATAACTGGTTTTAAAAAAGGATTTTAATAAAATTAAATATAAAAGGATAACTAAAAACACTTATTTTCATGGAAACTTAGTTTTTTTCGATGAATTTAATTTGATTTGAATTTGATCATCGAATTAAATATTTTATTTTATTTTAATAAATTTAAACACCCAATATTTGATACGATTTAAAAATAAAATAAATAAACACCAATTATATGAAGAGTAAAAAGAGTATTTGGTCATCTATCTCTACCTGAATTGAGACTTTAACAGATTCTGTTTCAATAGAATGGATCGAAAACCCAATCAGGAATTTGAAGCTCTTGGAGATAGCAAAAGCATTCACGTTTCACCGGATGCAAAGACTGCAGGTGATTTGCATAAATAACTAGAGTGTCGTCCGAAAGAGGTTCTGCTTCCTGCTTTAGTGTCGGAAACTGGCTGAATTCACGTCGGCCAAGGTTTTGCTTGTAAAGCAACAATTTTTCAATAAAGAGCTAATCACACACTCTTGTAGTGGATAATTTTTACGTAGAGATGATCAAATATTTGAATTTTTTTAATCAAATCGTATCAAGTAAAATGAATTATCTAAGACTAGTTTAAAATAGCTGTTTTAGTAAAAATCAACTTAAAGTAAGTATAAATTGATAGCTAAAAACATAACTGAAAACCGTAAATAAAACTTTATTTATTGGTTTTCATGAAAATGATTTGTTGTAAGTTTCATTTTATTTGAAATATCATCGTAGAGTTAAATATTTTACTTCATTTAATTAGAAAAAAAATTTAAACACCCAATATTTGATTAGATTCGTGAAAAGAGTATTTGATTATATCTATATTTACCCTGTAGCTGGCGATTGGTGTCACTGAGCTTTTCGAAGATATGACAAAGATAAAAGGTGCCCTGCTTAGCTACTTTTAGCTTCTTAGATAGATTGGCATCATTCGTGTCAAGGAGCTCCACAATAGTACGAAAGAGTTCAGACGCCCTCTTCAGACAGTTTCCTTTGGACAGCCATTTTACTTTTATGGGCTGCAGCAATCGCTCAAACTCATCATTCTTTTGATAAAGTTCTTTGAATAATCGGTCACCGAGTGATTGAACTTTAATCTTATTGATTGTCTTGATAACAATGTTCACTGAATCGTAGAGCGGTACAATCAAATTCTTTGCAGCAGTATACTGTCGTTGGACAACACAGTGAATTGTAAAGCCCTCTGGAAATGCGTTTTTCATGAATGCGACGAAGCCACGATAACACCATATTATTGCTGGTGCACCGTCAGTGGCCACTGCAATTACGTTTTTTAAAAGGAATATTTTCCTTAGTTTAGTTTACTTTCGTCCCCCTTCAGACCAAATCGCCCACCAAGTCCTCTTGGAGTTTATTTTCGCCCCACAATCGTTTCCAATTGCCCTCGTTGAGAACCACTGGTCTAGCGCAGTAGCAAAGGTTTCACCGAAATCACGAAAGGACGATGACCAATAGACAGAGAGATATGCAAAAAGATCGCAAGTAGAACGTCCCTTGCAGAACCCATATTGACGATCTGAAAGAAGATTGTGAGTAGAGAGATGTTTAAGAATCTTCCTATTAAGGATAAATTCAAAAACTTTAGAAAGCCAACAAATCAAAGGAATTGGACGATAGTTGGAGGGTTGAGAGCAGTCACACTTCTTTGGGACAGGCTGAATGAGAGCGAACTTGAAGTAGGAAGGAAAAGTACCAGATGAAAGACAAAGACGAAAGAGTTTGCCTAGTAGGGTGTCAGCACAGAAACACGTTTCTTGAGAACAACAGGAAGGACCCCATCAGGATCGTACGCCTTCCTAGAGTTGAGCCCAGATGATACAGAAAAAATCATCTTTGGAAGATATTCTAATTTCAGACATAATTAAGTCACAGGGGGAAGGAGATGGAGGAACAGCACTGGAATCGTTTCCACCTATGGAGACAAAAGTTTGAGTGAAGAATTCATCTTTATCAGGAGAAGCGACGGCAACTGAGCTGTCGGAATGGGAAAAAAGGAGGGAAAGAAGAGGAAGTAAAGTTGTTGGAGAGGTTTTTGTGGCTAGGTGCCAGAAAGAGCGAGAAGAATTAGAATTGGATAGGTTTTCACTTATTTGTCTGATGAAGGAATTTTTGGCGAGTCGAAGAACAGATTTTGTACGATTCCGGACAGAAATATAAGCTAAGATAGAGTCAGAAGTTGGATGATGATGGTACCTTCTGAAAGCCTCCTCTCTTTTGAGGATAGCATTAGAAGAACAAGCAAAGTTAAACCAAGTTTTTGTTTTGTTTTTTTACAGTAGCCGTTGGAAAAGAATATCGAATGTACGCCTCTACGCCTGAGAGAATATCTCCACGATGCGCTGAGCAAGTTCGGAGTGGCCCCGGCCACAGAAGCAGTAACCATTCCATGGGAAATCAAAGTACTGCCCAAGGGCCTCCCAATTAGCGGCGTTAAAGTGCCAATGACGCCTCCTCTTCGGAGGATCCAAAAGCCGAACTGTAGCCATAGGACAGGAAACAGATATAAGATTGTGGTCGGGGAAGCCCAATGGAGAAAAAGTTTGATAGAGTAAGAAGAAGGATTAGTTGTTAGAAATAAATCCAGAATGTTGGGCCTATCTCCAAAGTGATCGGAGATACGAATAGGGTAGTGTACAGTCTGCTCTACAGTAGTTCATTCAGGATAGGGAAGTTGTAAGCTAATTCACCAGGGATGTCTGTGAAATGGGAGGAAAACCAAAGGTGGTGTTGAACATTAATTAATCACCTAAAATGGAGATTTCAGTGAAACGCGAGTAGGATAGAATGCATTCCACTTTGGAAGTGCGGTAATCAAATAGTTTTGGATAGTCGATACAATTAGGAGAAAGGTAAACAGTGCAGAGTGGCCTATCACAATACAATAAAAAGTACATTTGTTTTTCTGGAAATGATGTCTTTTGTTATACGCAAGTTAATTTTGACTGTTGTTTAGTAACAATAAATTGTTTAATTCAATTTTTAAATGTAATTTTTATTATGGGGTTTACGTAGCAGGCCCCGTACTAGTTGCTATGTGTGCGTTCCTACACTGACGTTCTAAGGTGAAGTGGTTTTCAATAAAGAACAGTACCCATCATTAAAATGAAAATACTAAAAAATATAAACTGCACACATTAAAAATGTTAAACTCGCAAAACTAAACAATTAAAATAAAATAAATTTATTCATAAAATATTTATTACAATTTTTTAAAGTTACAAAATTATACAACACTAAAGTCCTTTTAACAATTTATTCTCACCAAAATTTATGTCATAGAATGTCCAATCCATTAATTACTCAAAACTAATGTGATACTTCGGTAGTTTTCGCAAATAAGGAAAGTCTTTTACCTATTCTATCTTTCGAATCACCCAAGTCATGTAGTAATTTTAACTATTTAATGGGTCGGAACTCTTTCTTACACTATTTTTTCTTAATACAGCTTAATTTAAAGCACATAAACTCTCGAATATAGACATTTATCAAAAGTCTATAATAACAACATCATTTAATTACCATCAAATAAGTGTACAGTAGAAACGTACTGAATTCTTTTCCACATATCACATGGATATCTACCCACTTTAAAACCTTCTAAATTTTGAATACTCACAAATAGCTTCTAATCTTATGTAGATATTAATAGTCAAAACAGTTCTAAAGTAATTTTATAACTGTTTACTAACTCGGTCGGAGACTTCAATATGAACACTTAAAATATCTTGATAAAAATATCTCCAAGAAAAAATGTTTGCCTGTTTCACTCTTAAAATAAATGAGGGTGAAGCGAGTGCAGAAAAAAAATATTTTAATTCAGATTAATTTAAAACGTTAACTTTATGTTTATGTAAATTTTACGTTTAAAATTACAAGATTGCTTCAGTTCTTCACGTGACTATAACCGATCACTGTCTCTTATTTATAAACTGCTAAAAGATTTTCTTCTTCCATATCTGATTGATTATGGATTTTGCCATGCATGATCAATAAAGTAATGCATTTTAAATTAAGCGAGACAGTTTTCCAGCAGTTAATCAATTTATTCAATTATTTTCTTGGACGTCAACAGACTATGACTATCTAATTTGTTTTTTAAGGGAGATATCAATTTAGACTTCTTCAGTTATATATATAAGTATATTCACTTCCAGTATAGTTTCTGCCTTAATCTGACCCATTAAAAATTCACAAGACATGAAAGAGAGAAATTGTGTGGTTCTGGAAAGAAGTAGTACTATGAAGTCAGTGAAGCGAAAACTGAGGAAATGTGTTAAGTCGGCTTCGACATTTTGGAAGAATGGAAGATAACAATGTTGTGAAAAAAGTGTATAAAAGTGTTTGTGAAGGTAGAAGGAGGAGAGGAAGGCTGAGGAAAAGATGGATGGGCATGAGTAGTATACCCGCAAAAATGTAGAGTGCAAATCAATTGCATGCAACATGATCAATAATTACAACATGGGAGAGCTGGGGTAGGGAGGTTATGCAAAAGGGGGAGACTGGTTTAGCCCCCAAAGTATATATATATATATGAATTGTATGTGTGTATATATGTGGGTGTGTATGCATGTTTGCATGCACAAAAAAAACTTTATATATATGTGTATATATGTGGGTGTGTATGCATGTAGGTTTGTATAGAAAAAGTAAAACCTTTATAAAGACGTGCATGTGGGCCAGGACTAGGCCCTTCAAAAGTGGGTAACCTAAAATATAACACAAGAAGGGAAGGAGGAGAGAGAGAAGATCCATTCGTGGCCATGGTTCATCGCATAATGGTGTCTTCAGCATCACAGCCATCTGAATAAGATCCAGCCAATCGTATAGCGTAATCGGCTGCCAGTCAGTTTCTTTAGAGGGGCACAGCCAGGAGCTGGCACAGGCAGTCGTACATGTCTTAATCGTACACAGTTATTTCCTTGTACTTACGTATAAAGGAGAATTAACACCGTTTTGTCTAAAAAATAACAAAATACACCCATATACTTATATGCGAGCAAGCCTTCTTTAGACTACCTTACAATCCCCTTCATACATAGCCCCTCATACATAACACCGCCCCAACCACCACCCATTAGAACAGTAAGGTCTCAAAAAACGGCACAAATAATAGATAAAACTATTAATCTTTTCGTAACGGAAAACCGCTAGGAGACCAAGATTGATTATAAGGTATGGGAATGCTCTCTGTTCTTTCAAACAAAAACTGAAACATGGTAAACAAGATTTAAAACAAAAGCAAATTTTTCGTCTTAATCTGGAAATATATCTTTAAATCTTCTTATAAAAAATATTCATTTAATTTTATAATATTATAATAAACCAGATTTTATTTTTAGGATAACTTATTTATTTTTTTAAAAACATCCTGTTTTGGGTGGAGCCAGTATTTTACAGTATAAAAAGTCCGCAAACACTTTATTTCATAAAATAGAAATAAATACACGGTTATATATATATATATATATATATATATATATATATATATATATATATATATATATATATTTTATTATTATTTTTTATTATTATAATAATAATAATAAATATATATATATTATATATTATATAATATATATTATTATTATTATTTTTTATTATTATAATAATAATAATAAAATTAAATAAATTAAATAATAATAAAAAATAATAAATTAAAAAATTAGAGTAAAATCAAATTTTTTGAATTTGTTCTTATTTTTGTTGCAGGTTTGTTGCAGGTTGCAGGTTTTGTGCAGGTTTTCTGCAGGCAGAGTGGTAGGTGATGCGTATATGAGCAAACAGCAAACAGCAAACAGCGTTCAAGGAAATCGGTATCGCAGTGTGCTTGTGGCAGTGTCCGGGAGAGGTGCTATATCAGTGAGTCTCTCCGCCTCAATTTCTCTTCTATTTCCTGTATCTTAATTGTGACGAAAATGAGATCAAGAAGCTCAACAGATATCTGGCTGATCGGTCAACAAATAGATAAATTGAATCAAAGTAAGCTTCCATCAAAGAAAGAAGTAATTTCCTTATTCATGAATTATAAACATGTCAAGAATGAAACCGTCAGAGAAGAATTAACTTCAACCGTTAATGATGTATTGGAAGTGTGGCAGAGAGCAGGAATACCAACAACCCAGAAATGTAATGTTGTGAAGAAATTAAATAAACTGTATGATGAGTGGCAAGGGCTGAAGAAGAGCAAAGGAAAAAAATCGAAGTTTTCAATAGAGAAAGAGAATACATGGAAAGAAAAATTGGATGGACTCTTTGATATTGCGCATGCAAATGCTAACGAGTTAATAACTATCGAAGAAGATAGAGAGTTTCTACGGTTACAAAGGGAAGGTCGAAAGGGTAAAATGATGGCAGTTGATAAGGATGAAGAAAAACGTCGAAAGGAAGCTGCGAAGAGACATGAAAAAATGGATAAGAAAAGGTTACGTGAATCAAGTGCATTTGATGAAACAGTTGTTCTTGCAAGCAGCAGCAGTTCCTGCAGTGATTCACCTGCATCTACGGAAGAAGAAGTACATCTGGAACAGCCCTCAACATCCAAAAGAGGCCTTCCAAGAAAAAAATTCAAGATTATGAATGAAAATCTGCTTTCCTCATTGGATGTTGCTAAGATCAGCGACCGATCAGCCTCTTTAATAATTATTCCAACGATCGCAAATGTTGGAAAAGATCCAGAGAATTACAATGTTAGCTACTCATCGATTCGCAGGGCAAGACAGAAATCAAGAAAGAAGTTCAGTGAAAACTTGAAAGAAGAATTTCAAGCTGACAAACCCTTGATTGTTCATTGGGATGGCAAACTCCTCGAAGACATTACTGGGAATGAAGTTGGATCGGTTGCCAGTCCTAATCTCTGGCAGTGGAGAAGATCAACTGCTTGGAGTGCCAAAAATAGATCATGGCACAGGAAAGGATACTGCAAATGCAGTACATCAGGCGATCATTGATTGGAATCTAATAGATAAGGTAAAAGGCATGTGTTTCGATACAACTGCATCGAACACAGGTCGTAAAAACGGAGCTTGTGTCCTAATTGAACAGAAAATGGAGAAAGATTTGTTGTGGTGTCCTTGTCGACACCATATCCTTGAAATCATGTTGGAAGCAGTGGTATCCCCTGCATTACAGGCTTCATCAGGCCCTGACATTCAGTTATTCAAAAGATTCAAAACAAACTGGAATAAGATTAATCTAACTTCATACGATAAATTAGAAAATTATCCACAAAAGGAAAAAGAGGAAATCATCAACTTTGCAGCAAGAAAAATCAATGAAGATCAACCTCGCGACAATTACAGAGTTATTGGAACTGACAATCATCTTGCTTGGCGGTACTCCAACGACTGGAATAAAATTCAGGAAGACTGGGGCTTATCATAGAGCCCGTTGGATGGCGAAAGTCATTTATTCGATGAAAATCTTTATGTTCAAAAGTCAGTTCAAAATAACAGCAATAGAAGAAAGAAATCTAAAAGAAATTTGTTGGTTTTCTGTTTCAATTTATATTAAGCATTGGTTTTCAGCACCCTGCGCAGCAAGTGCTCCACGAAATGATCTGAGTCTTCTCAAGAATCTTCACAGCTACAAAAGCACAAATGAACAACTAGCAAATGCTGCTTTAGAAAAATTCAAGAATCATTTGTGGTATCTCTCAGAAGAGTTGATCGCATTGGCTTTCTTTGATGATAAAATCAGCTTTGACACCAAAAGAAAAATGAAGGAGGCTCTTACAAAATCTTCGGAGCCAGATCCTCCAAAGAAGACACAAATAGACATCAAAACTATTGACAATAAGCAGCTTGAAGATTTTGTAACTGCTAACGCAAAGTCCTTCTTCATATACTCGGATTGTCTTCAACGTTCTTGAGCAAACCAGTAGAAGATTGGCTTCTCGATGAGAGTTATTGGGTTGCAAAGAACGTAGTGAATCACATGAAAGTTGTTAATGATATTGCTGAAAGAGGAGTGAAATTGATTGAAGATTATAACAAATTAATTACCAATGATGAACAACAGAACCAATATCTACTGCAAGTTGTATCAAATTATCGGAAGAAGCTTCCGGACAAAACTAAGAAAACTCTCGTATCTTTGACGCAACAGTAAAATTTACGAGTATATCCATTCTATGTATCTATTGTAAATATCTATTGTATTGTATCTGTTTTATGAACAAATGGAAAAGAGGAAGGTGGTATGATAGGCCTCCTGGGGAACTTCCACTCAAAAAAAAAGTAACGTGACGCTTGCTGTACCTCCTGGGTGTCATGGAAATCAGCAAATTTTCAAATGGCGGGCGTGACCTCCAAATATTCGAATTTTGACCCGAAATTTCCCCAGGATCATTTTTCCACCAAATCAAACCAAATGAGAGGGTATCTCAAAAATTTGAAACAAAAACATTTTACTCCCCCAGTTTTGCATCACCCTATTAAATTTCTCCAATAGGGCTATGGCGCCTCCAGACCACCCCGTGTTGGTGTTGGTAGAGTCTCCTCCAATCATTACAAGGCTCTTGTCAGCTCCGTGATCCAGAAGCCACTCATGCAGGCCCTGAGCGATCTTATGAGCAGGCTTTTCTCCTTCCTCAGGTTCCTCGGAGTGAGATGGAAGAGGTAATTTCCTTGAGGCTCCCACGTGATAGTGTAATGCTCCTCGATCACTTTTCCAGGATGAAATCTCCCTGTCACTTCGTCATATTTCAACACCTTTGTGTTCCTATCCTGCTTGCCATCAAAGAATATCCCAGAGATCTTCTCCTCTGACCTCTGCGTGAGAGCTTCAACTGATGAGGCCATTACTTCCTTCTTGGCCCTCCAGACTTTCAGGCCATCTATGGCCAAGTAAGCCTTGTCTTTGGAAAGATGACTGGCCTTGATGAGGTCGTTCAGGAAGCCAGTGGCAACTGCAGCTGCCGGAACATTTGCCACCCTGTACCTCAAAGCTGCTGAAGCTGTCCCTTGGATCTTCATGTAGTTTCGTGTAGCAGAAGTTGGAGTTTCGGCAGGTACTTCAGCGGGAACGTCCATAGGAGCTTCAGTAGCCTCAGCATTTCCAGAGGCTTCTTTTTCAGCTTCTTCCAAGTTTGGCTCTTCGTCTTCCTCAAAGTCTTTCATGAGAAGCTCCTCATTAGTAGCCTCCTCTTTCTTCTTCCTCTTCACAGCAGAAGCTTCTTCAGCCTCCTTCCTCTTCGCTGCTTTGTTCTGTCTCCTGCTGTCTTCGAAGTCTACAGAAGACATCTGGATTCCTGAAGCTTCGGAAGTCTTCACTCTCTGGTAGTACAGCCACTGAAGGTCCAGTTTAGGAATCTTCACCTCCAAAGGAAAGTTACAGTTCACATGGGCCTTGAGGGAGCATCCTGAGCATCCACTCCCCTCTGAGCCGCACAAGAAGATCTGATGCTTGCAAACGCAGACTTCATAGAGTTTATCCAGATCAGCCATCCTCTTCTCCTGGGTAGCAGACTTAACTCTCCCGTTCACAAGGTCTGTCATCTCCTTCCATTTCAAAAAGATCTTATATGAGAGCGATTTTTCCGTGATTGTCACAGGCGGGGAGAACTTTACATTCGACTTCCTCCACTGAGTCATCACGAGTGAAGCCAGCTCGTCAGTCATCTCTCGGATAGGGTATTTAGACCTTTGGATGTCATGAATGAGGAACTTTTCCTCCTGCAGACGAATCCCTCTCTGAAGAACGGCTCTCTAAGTCGGCACCTCGCTGGGAATGAACTCCTTCCCCGGGCCCACAACATCCGAGAGCTTTGAACCTGACATTTTCCTGGTTTTGGGGGCAGATTCGGCCATCACGTCTAGTCAGTGCTTATTCTCGCTCTTGTCCAATCTGTAACAAATTCATATCAGTATGCTTAGTGTTCTTTCGCCATAAATATAGACAAGGAATATAATTTTTGGTTATAATCAGGGTTGTCAACCGGCATTTTTAATTACCAAATTAACCTAAATTTGGTAATGAATATTTATTTTGGTAATAGAAACTGAATTTGGCATTACAAATTTAATTTAAAATTCATAATAATGGTGTAACATAAGCTTAACCCTTTGTCATTCAGTACCATTTAATTTTAGCGTAGGTTCATTTTTTACTTGAAATATGCATAGGAGGTATATAATAGGGTGGAGTGAAAATGGCCCAAAAATTTTTTTTGTGAATTTTAACTTACTTGAGGTTTTAAAAGTTGCCAATGGACTAATAGAACAATATGCAAAAAAGGTTATTAAAATCAGACAATCTTTTGATCAACCACCAGACGTTATAAGTTTACAATAATATACGATTTTACACAAAAATACCTAAAATACGAGTAAACATCAGACTATATATTTTTAGTTATTTTGGCACACTATTATGCTAACGATAGAGTCTGAGTTATGCATGCATGGTTAATTCAGAATTGATAGTCACGTTTAGACTCAAGTTTCGGCATAAGCTGCCGAGAAGCGACGCGAGCCCGAATAAATCCATGGCGGGACGTCTCGCCACACACAGCGGCTGAAGCTTCGGTAACTAGGTTCACGCATCTTTCCACCGCCTGTGTGTGACAAGGGAAGCGAGGGAAGAGGACACTTGGTGAAATTTGAGCAGAGATCATGTCGTTCAATTCGTTGTCCGTCATATCCATCGTAACAGGAGGCTCCGTCACGGTCAAAGTCTGCCAATCGACCATGTCCTGGTATTCGGTCGCGTCGAGGTTGAGCGGTGGCACTCGAAACCTGCGGATTTTGTTTGCAGACACATGTGATCTTGCCTTCATGATTCTTCTGAGTCCGAGTTCCCTTATATGTGGTCGCTCATCTGTGATCATGGCTAATAGCACGTTCTCGGGGTGTCCGCAGAAGCCGTTTCGCCGAATCACCGGGTCGACGACTTTCTTTAGAGAGGAGCTGAGGTACCGTGTTCTCACCATCATCCCGTGCAGATGTTTGGCTCCATCTTTGCATGATGGCTGCGTCTTGATGGCGAACCATGTTGGGGCGTAGACCCGGATGATGAATGTGACAAGAGTTTTGATGTTGTTGGATGGTGCATCGAGGCCAACATAGAGGCGGAGGATTCTGTTGGCAGTTGTCAACCATCGCGAGTGGTTCAATGGTCCCGGTTTTCGCAATGCTAGATCACAGGGACAGTGTCCTTCACTGACAGCTTGACACATCTGCCACAGGTACTGCTGGTCAGTGCTCAGGTCCTTCACGTCAACATGCGGCAGTGGCTGTAATGGAGATATAGGTTCATACGATGTTATATGGAGTTCCGTGCATGCTGTGAGAGATTTCCCTATCGGTCCTGAGAAGCACTTAGGTCCTGTAGTTGCTCCATCTAAATGCTGAAACAGGTGTCGCAGGGGGAGCTCGTTAGCATGTAATAAGCACACGAGCCATTGCAGCGGTTTTTGTAGTAATTCCTCAAGCTGCCGAATAACTCCGCCATTATGTCCAGTGTTGACAGCGGTTCCGTCGCATCCGACGACTTTCACACTGTCGAGATCCACACTTCGCGCAGCCAAGCATTCAAAGATTACTTTGGAAATCGCCTTGCTTGATCCACTTGACGGCGTCACGTGGCCAAAGTACGATGAACCTGGTTCACAAATAATGCTGACGTGCTCTTCTGTATCTCTGTCCCGGTGGCCATGTCCTGCGGCGTCTCGTACATTTTTCATCGTTCTATCCTTTCGACCGTCGAAGTACAATCCAGGCAAGTCTGTCATACTGCTGTCTAGTTTTGTCAGTTCTTGACGAGTTCTACTTCTTTCTCGGCGAATTTTACTACGATTAATGACTTTGGAGGTGTCATTTGTAGACACAATTCCAATGTCTTGTAGCACGGATGAGGCAATAACGGCTGCTGCTCGATCTGAGACGCCCGTTCTATCGCACGCTTTAGCCAAACATGGTAATCGTACAGTCATCGTCATTCTTTGACGTTTACTCTCCAGTGTCGATAGATCAGGTTTACAGTGTGACTTAGATAGGGTGTATTCTTCGTCGCTGTTGTCGGTGTCGTCGTCCTTGTCTTCCTCGTTGTAGCTTCCAGAATTGCATTGCTGCTTCGATTGTTCTTGGTGAATGCTGTGTCTTCTCGATTCACAGACTTTCCTGGATATTTTCTTCTGTAGCTTTGTTGTTTCCACCAAATCGATGCCTCCTATAATCATCTTTCTGGCTCCTCTCTGGTCCTCTAGAAACTTTCTTTCTTTGAGTGGTACTTTGTCCGCTCTTTCGCACTTACAGCTCATGACGAAATCTACACATTTGCATTTGCTAATGTCGAAGAGTTTATCTGCGTCTTCTCTGAACTGTTCAAGTTGTTGCTTGTAGTTGTCGTTGTCCTTCCGAGCCTTGTATGGTTTCAAGATTTTCTTGTATTTCTCGTTGTACGGTCTGAGCGTTTCAATCACTCGTCCGTGCGTCACGGTCGGAAGAGACGCTTTCTCCCAAACAAGTTCAACATCAACGCAAACTTTTTTTGATACTTCGGCGAACGGTGGATATTTGTTATTCTTCGTTGTCAGCTGTTGTCTTGTATGGATGTAAGCCTTCATAACATCAGCGTAGGTGGGAAGAACATTTGTGGGTATCTCGCGTGGCGCGCCAAAAATCACACATGCCGCCTTCTCCCTCGTAATAATTTCCATTCTGAAAAAAAACAACAATTATTATAAATTGTAAGCAATGTAAGACTATTAAAGAATTTCTGAAGAAAAAGAAATATCAAATTAATACTGTCACACTCACTTGTCAAACACCTATAAACAGATATCAATATGTAATTAACTTACTTTTAATATCAAGTTTCACGAAAAAATGATGATAACAGCACAAATAACCTTCAATTCTCACTGCCACATGTGCACTGAGCTTGGCGGAGCAGCCGCGCTTTGCATATTACTCACTCTCCCCCCACTCCCAATCTCCCATCCCCTCTGACTCACGGACTGCATATGTTATCGCACCAAATCACTACCATCACTGAAACTAGCATTAAATCAATGTATGGTTAACTAAACTATTTCTTATCTCACTTACTCACATCAGCTCTAATAATTTGGCCACCCTCTGTAATTGCCATTAATTTACATTCCACACATGTTGTAATCTTAAATGTCAACCTCAAGTATGCAATAACACAGTCTACAGCAAACTAAGCTGTTAATTATTTGCATAAACATGGATGAAAGACCAGCATCTTGGATGACTCCTGATGGGCAAAGCGATCGTTAAAACATGAAATATGCCATATATTAAAATCGCTGGTGGTCAATCAAGCAATACTTCAATTGTATTATAATTTCACATGCTTGTTTCTAAAGCCCATTGGCAACTTTTCCACACTCAAGTAAATTAAAAATCCAAAAATGATATTTTCACTCCACCTTAATGCATAAGTGAACGCTTCAAAGATAAAAATACCTCCTCTCGCTCTGATTTCAAATTTATAACATATTATAACATATTATGTTGTATATAAATCCAAACCAGATGTGCCCCATGTACTTTGTATTATATTTCTAACATCTTAATTGTCTATTAATATGAAACACTGTAAAAACAAAACAAAGGTATAGTAACTGTTTAATTGTAATTAACTGTAATTAATAATAACTTGTAATGTACTTCAATGAAACTGTAATTAAATGTAATGATTTAATTTATAATGTAAGAATGTACTTTAATAGAACTGTAATGGACAATCATAAGCGAATGTGAAGTAATCCATAATTGTAATCGTAATTGTAATGAACCAAAATTAATACGTACTCAGTCGTGTACTTAATTTGTACTTATGTGTACTATTACGAAATGATATCGCCTTCATAAATGTAGACTCGGCGAAAAATACAAATTAGTTTTTATTTTTATTTTTTAAATTTTTATTTGCAATCTTTCAAACATCTGATCATGTGTTTAAAAGGGGGAAACTTAACCTTCGACTGTCTTCCCCCAAACATTTAGGTTTATATTATACATGTATTTGTAAAATTACGGCACTTGATTAAGTCACTTCATATTAGCACTTCATTATAGCACTTCATTAGGACTCCTTTGTTAGCAGCCTCGCTGCGGGGAGGGGGCAGAGGCCCCTTGCCTTCTTAATTTTTAGATTCCGGCCTGAGCCATGGTCGAAAGAGGTCGAACCTCTACCCCTGTAAATTCAGAGCACTACCTGTACATTTTGAGAAGTAAACTAATTGTAAGAGAAACTTTTTATTTTCCCCTTCGAGCCGTGCTCTCTTCAGAAGAACTTAGCCAGTTAAGTCGATAAGTTATAAAAGAAAAATCGATAAGTTTAGTATCAGAGAAAGTATCAGAGAAAGTATCAGAGAAAGTATCAGAGAAAGTATCAGAGTATTATAGAAAGAGAAGAATAAAAAAATTGGCGACCCTTTGCCCAAATTAAGAGACAACCCAAGCACCATAGAAGATATTGGCATAACAGTCTGGCGAGTCTGTAGCCAAGAGTTTAACAAGAGGCGACCGAAAAGAATTAGAATGTTATAGAAGAAATATCCGTTGCTTGCCTCCTAACTAGAACCCCCGTCGATCCGAACCACCCAGGGCCACAGACGGAGGGGTTAACATATATATATATATATATATATATATATATACAACCCATTCTTTACGTACACGTTATTATTTTACAGAGCTGATGCGTGTGTTCATTTGATGGGACGCGTGGACAATGACAGTGTATTTTCGAGTCAGTCTCTCCCACCCCAGCCCTGACTAGAAACCGGTACATGTTCAGGCTCGACTCGCGATCGATGTATAGCAACGGTGTCAAACACGGACTGCGGCGCGTCGTTGAGCGTATTGTGGAGTTTACCCTTCAGAATAGTGAGGGACGTGAAGACAGGACGCGATTGTTCCTCAGGTTCGGATCAGATGATGGTGGATAGAGATGATTTTTGGGTAGTAATACCCTACAGACGTTTGGCTGCCGTAGATGTAGAATACATTTTGGGACGTATAATGCAGGCCTCTCAAAGCAGTACAGAATTTAATATGGACAACTGCACGATAAATGTCGACCACGTTTTCCGTGTTGCCGGACATAAGGCCACACCTTATACTTTTAACTTTGGCATTTATCAAATATCCAGAAACCACACAAACCTCGATCGCGGTTGCGGCTTTAAGCAATAGTCTTGGCTTATATGTTCACTGTGCTAAATATGGCTACATATAATATCTGGTTACCGACGGTTGTGCAGCTCGCACGTAAACTGGCCATAGACTGCAGGTTCGAATTTTACTGTGATATGGGGCCTGAAGAGTTGAGAAGGGTAGAGCAGGAAATGGATGTCGTATAGTTGTATTTGGACTGGATGATCGTCGTAGGACTGTATGTTTTTAAAAGCAGTGTGAGAGAATATACAAAGCCTCTACTTATTTTAGGATTGTCGGGGACAATGTATCTCCCCATTCGCAATATAAGGGCTCTTTACGCGAGTTATGATAAAAGCCAAAAATATGGAAGGCATCACGATTCGTATAAGGGTTGTCTCGAGTTTGCGGATGATATAGTGAAACATTGTAAGGATTGCCACATGGTATGCGAGCAGTGTAAAAGCTCCAAATGTGAAAGTCGAGTAGTTGAAGCTGAGAAGAGGGACTGTAATGTGTGTAGACGCGCATTTTTCAATAATATCTGTTTTGAATTCCATAAATCAAATGGGACGTGGAGGAACATGAGAATTTGCGAGTGCGGCATGTTTCATAATTATGATGGACAATTGGGGAAAATTCGAGCATAAATGTGGTAAAATTCGTGACGAGTGCATGAATGTCGAGTGTGATGAATGTCGCAAATGTGGTAAACGAACAAATATTTTTAAAACGACAGCACACGACACCCATGTGAAGCTCTTTGTGTCCTATATAATTAAGTTAGCGGAAAAGTTAAAAAAAATGACTATGTATATGCTTACCCATAAGACAAAAAGAGGAAACAAGCTTGTACATATGTAGATAAGAGGTAATATTCAATTTAAAGACACTCTGTTATTTACACCTTGTAAATTAGCTAAGCTACCCAAGGTGATGGGTGTAGACGCCGAAGTTTCAGAAGGGTATTTCTCTTACACTTTCCTCACTCGTGACACTTTAAATTATGTAGGGCTACCATCCCCCAAACATTACTTTAGCTATGACAACATGAGTGATAGTGAGTGTGAAGACTTTGATCGCTACTACAACAGTTTTGATGAAGATAATCCTTACAGAATAGCGGATGAATGTGAGCGTTATTGTGTGAATGACGTGCACGTACTTAGAGTATGCTTTCAAGCCTTTATAAGGATGTACATAGCCCGTTTCAACTGTGATCTGCTACAAGCCGCAACCACGATCGCTTTATTGTGTTTTACTGTATTCAAGAATAACTTCATGCCTAAAGACACACTAGCCGTCATTCCCCAAAACGTCCCGCGCAATTATGAGTATAAGGCTATTTACTGGCTCACACACATACAACAGCAGACAGGTGTATACATAAAACATGCTCGCAACAGGGGGGAAGTGACCATTAAAATCAATGGTCGTATTTTTTGGGTAGATGGTCTAAGCGAAAACTCCGCCACTGGTGAGAAGACAGCGTACTCCTTTAACGGATGCTGGTGGCATGGATGCCCACGTCCTGAGTGTGGTATCATAGGAGACATCCATGGCAGATCTCCTGCCGACAGTCTCGCATGGACCCGGACCCGCGACCAACTTATAAGCTCCCAGTTCATTCACAAGGTTTTGTGGGAACACGAAAATGATGCCTGGATGGAAGCCGATGAAAAATATCGCGAAGAAATAAGGGCTATCAAACGTACAATGGTGCTGAACCCCCTCAAATGCGGCGATAGTTTATTTGGAGGACGCACAAAACCCTTCAAACTATACTTTCCACCTACGGACGGGGTGGAGATTCATTACTACGATCATACACCTACGTGATGAAGAACAATCCGTACCCCGTAGGGGTCTTTCTTTCGTAGATGTGCTCCCCCCCTCGCGACTTTTGAATGTCAATCTTCCCCGTTGTTATAGACCACAAACTCATGTTCCCTCTGTGTGTGAAGTGCGCAGAGGGGAACAATGGGGACTGTAATCACACAATCAACCAGAGGAATATCAGAGGTGTTAAAACAAGTCCTGAGCTGTCCCTAGCCATTCGTCACGGGTACAGAATAATGAAGATATATCAGGTGTGGAGGTTTCAGAAGCTCCCAAACCTTTTCACACCATATATAAATACTTTTTTGAAGAACAAAGTATCAGGTCATCCCATAAGTAATGTCGTTTTTTACGATAGATTAAGTTTAAACTAGTCCTATTCGGTTTAAGCATAAACTTTCCGAAGGTTATATCTAAGAGGAGATCTATCGTGTTTCGCTACATACTTTACAGACCTTAACCAGTGAAGACGTGTGTTTTGCTTTATGTGAACCCCTCATAAACATGGCCGTATCAGAAGAGCATATCAGGCATATAATGCCTTACGAGTTCGAAAAAGGGAATAGTGCTACTGAAGCAAAGCGAAACATTCAGGAAGTTTATGGCAACGATATTCTGCATGTGAGGAAATGTCAAAGATGGTTTCAAAAGTTTAGGAATGGTGACTGCTGTTTGACAGATGGAGCACGCTCTGGAGACGCCCTGTTGAGTTTGATGATGACTTGCTGTTAGCCGCACTTGAAGAAGACTGTTCAACAACTGTCGAAGAATTGGCCCAGAAACTTAATTCATCCCCGTCCACCATCTATCGACATTTGCAACAACTCGGGAAAGTGCCTAAGTTAGGAAAATGGGTGCCACATGAATTGTCGGTCGACAATCTGAGGGTGCGGGTAAACATTAGCACAGCTCTTCATTCCCGTGAACTCCAAGATCCGTTTTTGCACCGTTTAGTGACTGATGATGAAAAGTGGATACTGTACCAGAATGTTAAGCGCCGTCTACAGTGGGTTTGTGCCGGAGAACCAGCGACACCACAGCCAAAACCAAATCTTCACCCTCGGAAGGTGTTGCTTAGTGTTTGGTGGGATAAAGGTGGTGTAATACACTTTGAAACCTTACCACACAACCAAACAATCACCGCTCAAGTTTATTGTCAACAACTCAATCGATTGAACACTGCACTAAAAGAAAAGAGACCTTCTTTGGTTAATCGGAAAGGAATCGTGTTCCACCACGACAACGCACTTCCTCATACCGCTCGGATCACTTCTGCAAAAATTGAGGAGCTTGGGTGGGAAAAACCTCCACATCCTCCATATTCTCCAGACCTTGCGCCTTCAGATTATCATCTCTTCAGGAGTCTGCAAAACTATCTTGACGAGAAACAGTATACTTCTTTAGATGACCTGCACACCAGTTTTTTTATGTTTTTTGCCTCAAAACCGCCTGAATTTTATAAATATGGCATTGAAAAGCTTGTAGGACGTTGGTAGAGTGTCAGTGATTCCGATGGAAAATATATACTAGATTAAAAAGTTTCAGTTGAGTTTTTTTTTTGTCCTTCAAATTCCGATCTAAAAAACGACATTACTTATGGGATGACCTGATAGAAGCATCAGGCTACCCTCGAGGAGTTGCGACCGAAAATGAAAAATCGGCGTATATTCAACGCTACCGTGATCGTGAAGCAATACAACTTGAACGGGGCCAAATTCTGAGGAACTTTAGTGCAAAGTTGTGCCTAAATAGTCTTTGGGGGAAATTTGCCCAGAATACAGACAAGAGAAACGTCCATCTAGCTCAAAGTTATAACGAAGTGTGGAATTACGCCAACGCCATCGATAAAGAGGTCATGGAGATCTTGAGTGTGGGTAATACGTACATAATAAAGTACGACAGAGCCAAATTGGCTACAAATACATCACGTGTCACAAACATACCTGTAGCCAGTTTCACAACAGCCTACGCTCGCGTCAAGCTTTGGAGTCTACTGCATTCTCTTGGACAGAGAGTTCTGTATGCAGATACAATAGCGTGATATTCATGGAGAGGGAAGGTAAATATATGCCTCCTATTGGGGAATTCCTCGGAGAGTTGACTAACGAGATCAAGGCTGAGTATGGAGATAGTGCCTACGCTGATTCTTTTGTCTCAACAGGACAAAAAACTTAAGGAGTACGGGTGAGGTGGGGGAGGAGCTCAAACACATCGTGAAGGCTAAAGGTATCACTCTTAAAAGGCGAACCGTCAAATTGTCAACTTTGATTCGCTCAAAGAGCTAGTAAGTTTAAAAGATGATGGAAATGAGGGTGACCAGCCACCCCATCTGGTTGTAGGAACTCATAACTTTCGGGCACAGAAGTTAGGGGTCGTGAAGGAACTTAGGGGGACGAAAGTGTGTTGTAACATATACAGGAAACGATGCCAGGTGCCTGGCACCTACGACACTCTTTCCTTTGGATACCGTGAGGTGTGAATATTTGTTATATAAATAACACTGGTCTAAAAATTTTGAAAAAGTTTGTGCTTCGGAGATAAAACTGTGTTTCCTATTATGGATTTTGGAGTGCTGAAAACGAATATGACCATAAAAACAGTCGATTGGCTACAGTTTCCAAGAAAATTTAAGTTACACATTTTGCATATATGTATACCATATATTAGTAACATACCTCTATAATGCAGTCACTTATATTGATTCAACCCGTCGCTTCTTTGCTTGTCTCTTGTATTCAACTTCTGGAGCATCTCTTGTTATTGTCCAGCAGTAGTCTGCTAACAATGATGGACTCCATTTCCCCCTGGTAGCGTTTCTCCATCGCTGAGATATCCTGGTGGAAACGTTCACCATGTTCATCGCTGACTGCTCCGCAGTTGGCAGGAAAAAGTTCCAGGTGCGAATGGAGGAAATGTATCTTTAAAGACATATTGCAGCCCATTTTTTGATAGGACAACAGCAGGTTTTCCACCAGCTCCCTGTAATTGTCAGCTCTGGTATTTCCGAGAAAATTGGTTGCTACTAACCGGAAAGCATTCCACGCTGTCTTCTCCTCACCACCTAGGACACGGTCGAACTCCTCATCTCTAAGAAGCTCGCGGATCTGTGGACCAACAAATACACCCTCCTTGAATTTTGCTTCACTGAGCTTTGGGAATTTACCACCGAGGTACTTAAAAGCTGCCCCCGTTTTATCCATAGCCTTAACAAAAATTTTCATGACTCCTAGTTTGATGTGTAAGGGTGGTAACAAAATCTTGCTCGATTCTACAAGTGGAGGATATTGAAAATTTTTGTTCCAGGTTCCAATGAGTGTCGGAATGGCCAATCCTTCTTGATGTAATGAGAAGTCCTATCCCGACTATCCCATTCACACAGAAAACAGCAATACTTAATGCAGCCCGGCTGCAGTCCAAGCACGATAGCAACAACTTTCAAGTCACCACAAACCTGCCACTGATGTTTGTCATAGTTTATGCAGTTCAAAAGTTGCTTCATGTTGTCATATGTTTCCTTCATGTGGACTGCATAACCAACTGGAATTGATGGCAGTACGTTGCCAACATGCAACAAAACAGCTTTTAGACTCAACTTCGATGAATCAATGAACAGCTAAGCGAAATCAGGATTGTCTACAATAGTTGGTCATTTAGATCTCCTCATCTTAGTTAGGTCAGTGTTATTACCTTTGTTATACTAACCAGTGATTTATTATTTATTTAATTTTTATTTATATATATATTTATTATTTTTTATTTTATTCTATACCCATCGTAGATGGGGCATACCATAGGGTATTATTTTTAACGTTTCATTTCGTTCCCGTACTCTAACCGGGTCGCCGATCCAGAGTACTTTGCGTGTGTTCAAATTTTTTGCGTCCATACTACTATGCGATGCAGCGGCTTAGTATTACCCGCTGCAACACGTGGGGGGCAATCGCACTGTAGCGACGCTTAGAGAGACGCCTCATAAGAATACCTGATAATAAGAAGTCGACCGGATGTTATCCAGACAGAGAAATCCTTAAGCCTAGATAGCCTTACATTTCATTTCCGTCAAGAACATAATTGAGAGATATATATTATATGATTCACGTACTTCAGTCCAAGTTACGTTCATCAGTCCATAAAGTGAGTTACGTACGTCAGTCTAGTCGAATTCGACCATATAAGGAGATAATATTGATAATGCCAGCCAAAATTCATCTCATGGCAGCCTCGCAGAGTTAGAGCCTCGCCAGAGGTAGTCTGAGCCTCGCAGAGTTAGAGAAATGCCGCAAAACAGTATTTGTTATGAAGATATTATAAGTTAATGTGATTGGCCAATCCTTCTTGATGGAATGAAACGTCCTATCCCGACTATCCCATTCACGCAGAAAACAGCAATACTTAGTGTAGCCCGGCTGCAGTCCAAGCACGATAGCAACAACTTTCAAGTCACCACAAACCTGCCACTGATGTTTGTCATAGTTCATGCAGTTCAAAAACTTGCAGTTTCATGTTGTCATATGTTTCCTTCATGTGGACTGCATGACCAACTGGAATTGATGGCAATACGTTGCCAACATGCAACAAAACAGCTTTTAGACTCAACTTCGATGAATCAATGAACAGCTAAGCGAAATCAGGATTACAGAATATAACGTAATCAGAATCTATAAATAGACCTTATTTTTTTTTCATTTTAGTTTAGTTCTTTCTCTTGTCGGTGATAGACGTGTTGCTCCGTTTCTGTTCAGTGTATAGGATTTCATTATGTACTGCTACGTCATCGAATTCGTGGTAGGAGATATCTACGTCATCCTCATCGTAGGAATGTCAGAAGGCGTGAGAGGAAGACTATATTTACTGCATTCATGAAATTTGTTTATTTAGATAAAAATACTTTAGGTGTTAATACTGATGGAATATATAACACTGGGGAACACAACTTTTGGTGACTTAGATGT
Organism: Bathynomus jamesi; assembly: GCA_023014485.1. NCBI lineage: Eukaryota > Metazoa > Arthropoda > Malacostraca > Isopoda > Cirolanidae > Bathynomus > Bathynomus jamesi. The sequence continues at coordinate 243,026 of JAJOZX010003655.1, read as the reverse complement.
TAGACCTGTTTCTGGGTATATTGAGGTCGCTGATTCTAAAAATGACATTAGTTTTTCTCCATCAGCTCTGCTTATCAAGATATGATATATATTTATATATATTTCTATATAATGTATATAATATTATATAATTGCTGACTGGCAATCACTGTTGTTGTCAATTGAATACAAAAGTATGATGAATGTCAGCAAAAATAGTGTATTAACATCAAACAAGCATAAGGTACGAAAAATATTTATTAAATTCAAACAAGCTTGAGACACGAACGGCAAAAAAAGTTCTTTCATTGAGACATCTCACATAAACCGCGTTTCTGAGATTTCTTGCGATGAGATGTGCCAGGACATTCGCGTTGGATGCTCCAGCAGTAATCTGCCATCATGTGAGTATCCCATCGTCCGCGGTACCGTTCTTCCATGGTCCTTAGTTCTTGGTGAAATCGTTCACCCTGTTCCTCGCTTAGATCACCGAGGTTATCTGGGAAACGATCCAAATGACTGTGGAGGTAATGCAGTTTGATGCTCATTTTACAGCCAAGTTTACAAAAAGAAGAGAGCATATTCTCCACTAGTTCACCGTAGTTATCGGCCTTATAGATGCCAAGGAAATTCTTCACAACCATACTAAACGATGACCACGCACGTGCCTCAATGTTGTCCATTGAATCTTGGAAACGCGGGTCTTTCATGAGTTCCCGGATTTGCGGTCCATCGAAAATACCTGCCTTCAGCTTTTCCATGCTCAGCGCAGGAAATTTTCTACATATGTAGCCAAAACACGTCCCATCTCTGTTCAAAGCCTTTATAAATTGTTTCATCAAACCTAGTTTGATGTGCAGTGGTGGCAATATGATCCTTTCTCTGTCAACCAAAGCTTCTTTGATGATATTTTTTTCTCCAACCACCATGTTTTCTCTCAGAGGCCACTGTCTTCTCACTCAGTGTTCATCTTTAGCTCTACTGTCCCAGAGACATATAAAGCACGGGTACTTGGTGTACCCGCTCTGCTGGCCCAGGAGAAAATTCACCATCTTCAGATCCACACAGATCACCCATTGGTGGTCTCGGTATGATATCTTTTCTAGGACTAGGGCGACTGTCCCGTGCTCTTCTCTCATACCGACTGAGTGACCAATTGGGATTGATCTGTATCTGTTGCCGTTGTGTAGAGGAACACATTTTAGGCTCCGTTTGGAGCTATCTATGAATAACCGCCATTCACTTGGTGTGTATTCCGGTATGCCCATTTTCATCAGCAATCCGCGCACATTGTTGCAGAAAACTAAATCGTTCTCTTTTGAGAAGAAGGGCAGTAAATCCTTTTCTCTGTCGCGATATAACGTGATTTTGGTTCCCGGCAGCAGTAAATTTTTTTCTCCCAGCCTGGAAGCTAACAATTCAGACGATTTCTTCGAAAGACTTAAGTCCCTTATGAGGTCGTTTAATTCGTGTTGACTAAAACCTTCTGCAACTGATGACGGTCCTTCGAAATCGCTGTCATTTTACCCACATATGCTTTCTTTGTCAGTAGCAGATTCATCATCTTCTTGAGGGAGCTCTGGAAGATGGCTGAATGATGGGACAGGTATCTCATCTGAATGTGAAACAGGCCGTCTAGCTGAGTCTATGTCAGGATACGTCCATTTACTCCGGTTACGTCCATTGATGCCCTTTATATTCACCAAACAAAAGTAACAGTCATCACTGTGGTTTCTCTGTTCTCTCCATACCATTGGTATACCAAATTTCAGGCACCTCCTCTTTCCGTTGGTCCATTGCCGCAGATGCTCCGTACACGTTTTACACACAACATGAGGAGCCCATGGCTTATCTTGGTCCCCTAGTTGTACTTTGAAATAGGCAAAATAAGCTTTTTTCACAAAATCAGTAATAGTTTTTCTCTGTTCAATGAACGTGTACTCTCCGCAGATAAAACAAAACACATCTGGATGATTTAAACACTTTCTTCGTGATGAAGCCATGTCAACACCTGTAACAGGAAAGAATTCACGTTAGTACATGTACAATACACATGCAAAACAGCAACATCAGCAAAATCATAGCACCAATTTAATTATACAGATGCATTTAGATTTACGAGCAACTCATAATACCGTTCCAGAAGGGTAATAAAGTAGGTAATGACGTATGCAATATCCCAAAAACTATAGCTGCTAGAACAAAATGGATGATATTTTCTGAATCAGTGGCATGAAAATATCCAGAATAAGGTCTAAAATCTCAGGCACCAAGAAAAAAAATGTTTTTGTTCCCCAGTGTAATTTGTCTTTGAATCTTTTAACTAGTCAGGCCAAATCAACTATTTTAAATTTTAATTATTATCAAGTTACTGGTGTATCTTTTCAATGTGTACCCCAAATGAATATGTCTGGTTATGTTATTAATTTTGAAGATTCATTAGGTCGTAGGAAAGATGTTAGAGAGGTTGTAGAGAGAGACCCTAATGTAGGTATATCCCCTGTGCCTTATTTAATTGTCCCTCATGCTGTATTATTTGAGCCTAATCTTCATACCTCACATAGTGCCGAGCAAGTAATGATGCATCCAAGAACTAGGTGGTTCTCCCCTTTTAAAGGGTTTAGAATGTATCGTAGACTTAAACAAGTATGTCAATTAGGTCAACAAGTTACTGCTCAATTCCCACAAAGTTTGATTAAGATTTCAACTAATGATTTAACAAGGCCATTAGGTAGAATATATGTTATTAAATATACACCAGAGGGATCTCAACAAAATGAATATGCATTTAATTATGTAAACAGAATTGTATTTTACGCAAAGTTGTATGGTATAAAACAATAAAAAAAAATTAAAAATACAAAATTTTCCATCTTGCACAGCAGCGTCGTAAAGTATTACCGACGCTGTGTTGTGTTTCATGGTACAGTAAAACGGGGTTACCCTCTGACAATTTTTTTTTCTGAATCTAAAAATAGACTATGACTCATGCATCTCTCACTCATTTTGAACTTAAAGCCTAGCTAGCCTTACATTGAGATCTATAAATAGCTTTGACGTCATACAGTATAAGATTACACCTCATTCGTCTTGTCATGAATAACGTACGTCAGTCCAGTCTAATCAAACATTATACCGGGCTTATCAATCGATGGCATCCTCGCAGAGTTAGAGCCTCGCCAGAGTTAGAGCAAATGTCAGCTATCAGTATCATGTTACTTAGTCGTTCAAGTTATAGCCTTATTATCACCTTCACATAGAAGAGATTAATACTTTGTGTAGCCCGGTTGCAGTCCATGATCTGTCTACAACTTGTCAGTCACCACAAACCTGCCACTGATGTTTGTCATAGTTTATGCAGTTCTAAAGTTGCAAATTCATCTTGTCATATGTTTCCTTCATATGGACTGCATGACCAACTGGAATTGATGGCAATACGTTGCCAACACATGCAACAAAACAGCTTTTAGACTCAACTTCGATGAATCAACGAACAGTCTCCACTCATCAGGATTGTGAATAATGTTGAGAGCTGCCATCAGACCATCGATGTCGTTGCAAGCTACAAGGTCACCTTCCATGATGAAGAATGGGACAAAATCTTTTTGGCGGTCACGAAACTTACACACTAACATTTTCAGCGAGGAGATTCCGCTGCTGCAATCTGGAGCCCAACAGCTCTGCCTTACTCTTTGGCAGTTCTAAATCTCTGATAAGGTCATTTAATTCATTCTGAGTTATCATGTGCGGTTTAGAAGATGTCAAGTTATAAACAAATTCAGGGTCTTGTGAAGTTGAAGGCTCAAACGTTTCGCAGGTTCCTTCATTCTCCTCGTCCTCTGACTCAAGGGAGAATAAGTGTGAGGGCTCAGGAATGGGTAGTCCTTCGCCGTGAGGTACCGGGCGTATAGCAGAGGGTATATTCGGATATTGTAAAAACTAAAATCCACTTTTTCTTCTTGCAAATACCTTTCTTGACTGGAGGCGCCATGCAGAAGTAACAATTGCTGACATGATCTGTTGGTTCCCTCCACACCATTGGCACTGCAAAAGGCATAGATTTCCTTTTCCGATTCAACCACTGGCGAAGGTTTGTTGCACAAGTATTGCAGCATATGTGTGGGGCCCAGCTCTTGTCCTGATCTCCAATCTTACAGCCAAAATAAAGGTGATAGGCTTTCCTAATTACGGCGGTTATAGCACGCTTTGTGATGCAAAAGTAAATTCTCCACAAACATAGCAAGTTATCTACACTGTTCACGCAATTACGAGGCATCTTTGTTCAAATTAGGCTGAAAAAAATTCAGTTTCCAAAGCAAACACTAAAAACGGTTTGACAAGGGTGCGCTCTATGACTTCCGCGAATGAACTGATGCTGTGGCGTAATATGTAGACGCCTGTGACACATCGACGCCTTGATTCTACTGCGCATGCGCGTAGTTATATTTTTTTTATTTTAATAAATTAATGTAATTACATTGCATTTTAATAATTTTAAATTAGCTAAGGTTAAGTTAGGTTAGTATTCCATTTATATTAATATCAAAAACATTATGGGAAGCAATGTTAAAATGATCCACTCTAGTTTTTAAAAAATAATTTACAAATACATAATGTAATAGATAAATTTAAAATTACATTTTATTGTATATATATGTATATATTTACATTAATTTATTAAAATAAAAATATAACTACGCGCATGCGCAGTAGAGTCAATACGTCGATGTGTCACAGGCGTCTACATATTACGCGACAGATGCAGTCCAGTTAGTAGGGTGTAGGGTTGCCTGATATCTTTATAAATAGAGCCAATTGGCAATTTTAGGCATCATTTTCGTATTCAGTGACCCAAAATTAGTAAAGATTGACTACTTTTATTTCCGAAGCATTTTGGCTGTAGACCAGTGTAATTGTTATATTAGTCTATTTACTTGTTGGCGAAATTTTACAATTTATTTATTTTTCCTATTATGTTTCAGCTGGCGTTTCATTTCCTCCTTTGTGTGTGTGTGTGTGTGTGTGTGTGTGTGGTGCTAGAAAAATCTATGCACCACGCACTGTATGTTACTGACCAATAAAAAGAGTCACGTGACTCCTGCTACTAATCAAGCTTGCGGGTCATATCTCCTCCCTGCGCACTCAGTTGACCCTCGAAGGCTCTGGTTCTCCAACGCAAGGATGCCACTCCTTGGGATTTGTCCCAAGATCTTGGCATTTTTAGCGATACCTTGGGATATTGGGATTTCTTTAAACAAATATAGCAAATCTTGGGATTTTAATCTTGGGATATATATATATCGTGGGATTTCTCGGGATTTTTTACAAGTGGATCTTGGGTTTTTTGAATTTCTGAGTGGCATCTCTGCTCCAACGTATGTTTTATCTGTTGAGGAATTCTCGCGTAGACGAAAAATAACGATGGGGAGTGATGATATTGCATGCTCTACATTCCTGAAATGGTATTCGCTAAAGTCTACAGATGTGGTGAACACTCAAAGAATTTCTAGTCATCCTTTGAAACCTTTAAGGTCACATTAAATCGTGCGAAGCATGAGGAGCAAGACGTCCAAATACTCTATGAATATTCTGATGAGAACATTGCGGGGTTTCGCAATTCAAACGATGTAATGGAATATGGTGTAGGATTAAACTGTACTAAAGAGTACATATATCGTGACGTGAAAGAATCAACGCTTGCAAATAAGAAACAAAGGATTTGGGTTGTGAACCTTGTTGATGATTGGTGTGACACAAGATATCATACCATGTTACATCTCACTGAGTACGCGTACACTGGGGCGGTGAATGTAAATCTTGTGATTATGGACAATTTAAAATATTTCTACCACTACAGTCATGTATATCATGATGAGGTGCGCAGCGAAATTATAAGAAAAGGTTTATGCGAATTTTTAGTAGAGTTTAGGGACGAGTATCGTTTGTCCAGCAAAAAGGCCAAGTATGGACACATGTTTCTCTCAAATAGATCGCCAGAGTGCTAATAAATTTTATATGTGCATAGTTCTTACTTTAAAAAGTACAATCGTGAATACAATTACCCCTGAAGGTTGTAGAGGATGTATGGCTCGCATGCCAGAAAGTGTGTGTGTGTGTGTGATAAATCATTAAAACCGATGTTGCTTCATGTATCGCAGATGGAAAAATTCTCGAAACGCCTACCCAGTATAATGGGTTACAGTTTTAAATATTCGGGTGATTTACCAGTGCGCATCGAGTCTTTTATGTTGGAACAATCTCGTACACGAATCTGCGTTACTAACGCTCGGCGGCGATCATAACGCAACCCGTGTGACTCGCACCCACCTTCACGCCTCCCACCTCCCCAACTGCCTGCACAGTACAGCCGAGTCAAACAACGCACCGGTGGCTCATAGTCGCCTCAAAGCTTGACGTTTGCTCGTCGCAGGATCAATAGAAAACTATTAAAAGATGGAACTTCCGTTGAGCAGCATCCTCAATGCAGTATACGACGTATCCGTGTTGAAGTCTGTGCGTGTATTCAGGCGTAATACCGGTACTGTTAATTATGTACTTGAAACGAAATGTAGACAATCAAACTCTGGTAGACGCAACGTTATTTATTTAAGTGTTGAGGAGATGAACAGAATCTTCGTGGTGGTTTAAAAGTGGGGCGAAAACAGTTATAAAATACCTGTGGGTGTAGGCACAAAAAGAGAAGAGATTAGCTATGCGTAAACCATGATACAAACCAACCATCTGTTGAAATACGGTGGATGTAAAAGAATGCTGCTGACAATAACGCCTTTGTCCCCACGCGAAGCCGTTTCATTCTTGACAGAATGTTTGAAGTTGTCGGTTTCCGTAAACTAAAACCTATATTAGACGCACGTGTTGTTGATATGCGTTATTTTGACACGGTGCTTGAATATGCGTACACCGACCTGCTCGATGATTTTACCAAGTGCAGGAACGAACAAGGCGAGAATGGTTTGGAATTGGATGCGTATTTAGAAGGTACAGACTCCTCGAAATATCATGAACTTTAGTACAAAGGGCTAGAACCGTACAGGGCTGAACTCACCTTCACTGTTCATTCTAAAGAATTATTTCTTTATATAAGATGCAGTTGTCGGCACGATTTAGAAACATACTTCAATTGCCGATATGAGTTGAGAAGATTTTACAATTGAAAAGGTCAGCACAGAAAGAATAAATGCACGTTTGGAGAGGAGAGTTTATTAACTTGAATTTAATGATGTTGTAGCAAACAATGTCATATTTGTGCGTGCTTTTGACTATTCTATTAGTTTGACTCCCAATTGTAAAGTGGGTACAAAATTTGAATTAAACGAGTTGAAAGCCCTTTATATTGAATATAGACACCCGCATACTTTGATGGTAAATTAATGTTAAATCCCATTTATTGTGTAGTACTAAACAATAAGGATGTAACTGTGGACTCGATTACGTGTGAGTTTACTGTTTTATTTAAGCGTGGTAAAAACTGACCCCAAAGCATGTATTTCCATTTTTATGTATATATATATATATATATATATATATATATATATATACAGTGCTCGAAGTGGGAAAGAAAAGGTAGCGGGATGGTAAACTCGAATCATAATATATATATATATATATATATATATAAACTCGAAATTTTCATAATGTGCAAGGCCTCAGCCTCCGGAAATGGCAGATTTTTATGTAACTAGAAATTTATATATATATATATATATATATATATATTAATATATATATATATATATATATACAAAATCGAGAAAAAAATATTCGTTACACTGCCATTAAAAAACTCTGTATTTCGCTTTGCGCCTGCGCCGAACGCGTTTCTCTCCCATTCCCTCCCAACTTTGGGAGGGAATGGGGAGAACTATGACCGTAAAGGGAATGAATAATGATTTTATTGGAATTTATGTAAAATATTGTTCTATTTTCAATAAATTTTCGACAAAAACTATATTTCATCATTTCATGTAATCTTATTTAGCGAAACAAATAAGCTAACAAAAAGCCTGTTCTATTTCTGGAAAATCATATTTAGATTGTAAAGTTCCGGGATGATTTTAAGGTAAATATGAAGTAGTGGGATGATTTTACATTTAATTAAAAGTCGTGGGATGGCATCCCACCCCATCCCGCCTCACTTCGAGCACTGTATATATATATATATATATATGTGTGGTGTGTGTGTGTATATTATATATATTAAACAAGTGTTGCGTATTCTGATTTTGCTGTACATAGAATTCTTCTGTACTAGTTACATTATTTTTTGTTTGATATATATATATATATATATATATATATATATATATATATATATATATTGTGTGTATATATAATATATTAGGGCGGCTATCAGCATATAGGGACAAAATTTATTTTTTTTAACTTTAGAGTTCGGAAGATCGAATTTTGTTCTGTATCATGAGAAAACTTAGCATGCCATTTTTTTAAGCAATCAAATCAAATTTAGGGGTGGCGCACGGCAGTATAAAAATGTAGAGTAATGTACGTTTAATCAATACTAAAATACCCCATTTATTTCTTTGAAAAATTTGCAGAAATTATTATTGAGATGTTTATATGAAATATTCATATGTTTTCAGATATATAGTTGTATTTATAATATAATATCAATATATTTAACTACGTCTTGTGACTTTTGGCATCTGAAAAACTGACAAGGAGCAAGCTGCAACTCAAATCCTCAGTTAACTACATGCTGAGGAAGTGCGTATGTCGTAGTAATTCGTGCTCCATTTATTTCACGGTTAGGAGTTTCACGCCCTAAAATTTTCAATATTTTTGCAATCCCGGCTAGTACTAGTTATAGTACTCGTTCTAAAACAGATATATGGTTTGTTGGTCCAACTTTACTAAAAATATTGGGCGATAATCTCCCTTCTCAACAGCAAGTTTTGGCACATTTTTTTTACCATCATTCAGAGATGAAGTTCCCTTTGAAAGATAGTGCTAAGAACACTTTGATCAGTGTTATGGGTTCCTGAAAGAAAGCCTGTATTCCAACTGCGCATGACCATGATCTTATTAAGCTGTTGCTCAAACTTCATTCTGAATGGAAAGCATTACAAAAAAGTAAGTCCCGTCGATCTCAAAAGCAAATTTCCAATGAAACACACTTCACATCACGACTCAATGAACTATTTGACAGTGCACACGAGAATGTTCTGTCTATGATGAAAATATAAGATAAGAAATTTCTTATTGCTCAGCACAATGGAAAGAAAGGTCACATAGCTGGCATTGATAAAGTGACAACCATCAAGGAAAGAAATAAGATAATTAGAGAGCAAAATTTTATTAGCTGCAAGAGAAAACATGGAAAAGAAATACAACTAAGCAAAGTTCCAACAATAAATTCAAGTACCAGTAGTGATAACGAGTTGATCCATCCGGAAAATAGTATAGCTCAAAAATTTAAAAGTTTTTCTCAGGGTGACACCCAACTACAATTGAAGAAAGCAAGACCTCAAAACATAATGATTCCCGAATTAACGCAAGCTCTAGACCAGTGGTTCCCAACCTTTTTCAGGCCAACGCCCCCTTATGTCCATCAATATTTGCTAGTGCCCCCTCATAAAGATAATATGAATAAGGGATAAGTGATAAGTGATTTATTAATAGAAGGTAACAATTTTACAGTTTCGTAGCGCCCCCTAAGATTCTCAAACGCCCCCTGGGGGGCGGGGGCGCCCACGTTAGGAACCACTGCTCTAGACCATACAAAGACCAGCAACCGAGCAGCAGCTTATATCGTTGCTGCCACGGCAAAAGGTTTAGGATATGATGTAGAGTCACTATCGATCAATAAAGATTCTATTCGCACTAAAAGGCTGAAAATGAGAAAAGAAACTTCAGCTAATATCATTGAACAATTTGCTCCAGAAACCCCCCTAATAGTTCACTGGGATGGGAAAATGCTACCTGATATTACAGGAAAAATGTCTTTCGGTCGTTTGCCTGTGGTAGTGACTGGTAAAGATAGCGGTAAGCTTCTTGCAGTCCCTAAACTTACCTCCGAAAGTGCAAAAGCAATTGCAAAGGCTGTTTTTGAAACTGTAAAAGAATGGAATTTAACCAACCAGTTCAAAGCTATATCGTTTGAAACCACGGCAAGTAATACAGGAAAGAGAGGAGGTGCCTGCATCCCGATTGAACAAATATTGGACAAAAATCTTCTGCATCTAGCCTGTCGTCATCATATTCATGAGATTATAGTTGGAAATGTATTTGGCGTCCTTTTTGGTCCCTCATCAGGACCTGATATTGCTTTATTTAAGCGATTACAGCTAGAATGGAGTAACATTGATAAGAGTAAGCTTGAACCAGTGACTGGTGATAAAGAAGTGACCTTAGACATATCTCAATGGAAGGAAATAATTGAATTCTGTAAAACTAACCTAGAAGAACGTCAACCAAGAGATGATTACCGAGAAACCTTAGAATTAACATTGTTGTTTCTGGGAGAAGTACCCCCACGAGGAAGAAGAATGATGCAACCAGGTGCTCTACATCGTGCACGTTGGCTAGCAAACGTAATTTATTCTATAAAGATTTATCTCCTCCGTTCATAGGTTCGTCTAGCATCAAGAGAAATATTATCTTTAAATAGATTCATTTTATTCACTACAAAGATTTATGTAAAAGCATGGTTCCAATGCCCCCAAGCAACTTTAGCTCCTGCAAATGGCCTTGAGCTCCTTCAGCAATTAAAAACTTACCCAGACACTGTCGTCTCCAAATCTGCAGGCAAGGCATTCGATAATTATTTGTGGTGTTTAAGTGAACATCTGATCGGTCTCTCTTTCTTTGATAATCGTGTACCTTTAGAAATGAAGAGATTGATGGTCGCAGCTCTAAAAAATGAAGGAGATAAATGCCCTCCAAATAGAATTTGTCCAACAATTGCTGAAGGAAAAGATCTGTCATCATTTTTCACAGCAAAGTCTCGACAACTGTTCTCAATTTTAGGGTTGGAAGATGACTTTCTAACTTCTGTAGATCCAGTTCAATGGGAACAGATTCCAGATTATCCAAACGCTTCCAAGATTCTTAAAAGCATGAAGGTTGTCAATGATATAGCAGAAAGGGGAGTAGCATTGATAAAGAACTTTAACGCCTCTGTAAAGAGACATGAGGAACAGACACAGTTTTTGCTTCAGGTCGTTGTTGTTGTTGTTGTTGTTTAGCCGATCAGCCCACTCTGATCGAGCAAGCCGGCGGCACGCAGGTAACTGATCGCCCTCTCCGGAGTGAACCAGAGGTTCAGCGCACTAGTGATGTTGTGTTGTGTTCGTTGTTGTGCTAGAGCGGTAAAGTCTGCCATAATGTGTTCAATTGCTTGTGGTGTGTCCTGACACAGGTGGCAGGTGTCGTCTGTGGAGTTGTCTAGTCTGTGTTTATATGTCCGTAAGTTGGGGTGATGTCCACATCGGAATCGTGCTAAGTTAACTCGATCCGATCTGCTCAGGCTGATCTCTGACCTGTTAATGGGTGGCGGCTTCGCTTCAGGTCGTTGAGGAATATCGTAAAACATTCCCAGATGCAAGAAAGAAAACATTAATTGAAGGTCTCCAAAGTTCAACCAAGCGACAATGAGTTGTTAGCACCGACGAAACCCCCTCCATTGAGAGAATAATACTCACCCTTATGGGTGAGGGGGACCTGGAGCTGAACTCAAAAAACACTGTAGGTTAAAATCTTCTGGATTCTTTCGGCACCTCTAAAACATTTCCGATTTGTATACAAATTACAAGTAGTATTCTGAGTTTTTTAGGGAATAAGAACACTATTATGGGTTCCGAACTTAACTTTTTGAAGATTATGTTACATAAACCGTATATATATACATATATATATATATATATATATACATATATATGGGTCTGGGTCATAATCCCGAAAGCCGAAATCCCGAAAGCCGAAATCCCGAAAAGCCAAAATTAAGAGAAACCAAAATTAAGAAAAAACAAAATTAAGAAAAAACAAAAATTAAGAAAAACAAAAATTAAGAGAAACAAAAATCCCGAAACTACAACTTTTTTAAAAGATAAGGGATCACGCAACGTGTTAAAGACTTTGGTTGGAAATGGAGGGGGGGAGGTAAACGTAGAAACAAGTAGGATTTATTAAACTTTTCCAGACCTGTTTGGGTTAGGGTAGGTTAGGTTGGAGATATCTTACAGATTCCCGCATTTTAGACTATATTTATATAAATTCAGTGATTTCCTGAATCTTAAATTTTCTAGGCCTAAATATGTGGCGTATCGTAGGTTAGGTTTGGCTAGCCTAGATTTTTAGTATATTTCGAACATCTCTAAAACCTTTACAAAGGCTAGGGTCTAAAATTTAAAAAAAGTGAAGAAGCTGCTCTTAATTTTGTTTTTTCTTAATTTTGTTTTTTCTTAATATTGTTTTTTCTTAATATTGTTTTTTCTTAATTTTGGTTTTCTTAATTTTGGTTTTCTGGATTTCGGCTTTCTGGATTTCGGCTTTCTGGATTTCGGCTTTCTGGATTTCGGCTTTCGGGATTTCGGGATTTCGGCTTTTCGGGATTTCGGCTTTCGGGATTTCGGCTTTCGGGATTTTGTCCGGCACCCTATATATATATATATATATATATATATATATATATATATATATATATATATATATATGTTAAATAATTCCATTGTATATTATTCCTGTTTTTGCGCCCAATGTATATGCAATTCTTCTCTACTGATTGTGTTATTTTTGTTTGATTTAGATATGTGTGTTAAATAAATCATGTACGCATTATCCCTGTTTTGCACTTAATGTATATACCTACCTAAATGAACAGAACGATGTAGTTGTGTTTTATTTCTCTTTTACACTATGTAAACAAATATTAATGGAAATGAAGGGTGTATATATATATATTATATATATATATATATATATTATATATATATATATATATATATATAAATAAACGATACAGTGAGTATGTGGGGGGGGGCGCCTGTACCCTCTAAAGAAACTGATTGACAGCCGATTACGCCATACGATTGGCTGGATCTTATGCCAGATGGCTGTGATGTTGAAGACAACATTATGCGAAGTGTTATGCCAGCTAGAACATCAAGGATCTTATCCTCTCTCTCTCTCTCTCTCTCTCTCCTCCTTCTTGTGTTTTATTTTAGGTTACCCACATTTAAAGGGCCTAGTTCCGGCCGACATACACGTCTTAATAAAGGTTTTACTTTTTTCTGTACAAACCTACGTGTATACACACCCACATATATACAAATACAGTTCATATATATATATACACACATATTTTCTATACATGCAAACATGCATACACATCCACATACAATTCATATATATATTATATATTTTGGTGGGGCTAAACCAGTTTCCCCCTTTGCATAACCCCCCTACCCCCTCTTCTCCTTGTTGCAATTATTGATCATGTTGCACGCTGGTATTCTACTGGCATGCATGGTGAATGACTGCGTGAGTAAGGGTGGACTTCATATATATATATATAATATATATATATATATATATATATATATATATATATATATATATATATATATATATATATATATATATACAAACTCAGAATGGTCCGCTAAGAAACTTATATGTTAAACACAGACCGTGCATGGAACAAGGAACTCTTCTGGGAAATTACATCCACTATAGTTCGAATAAGTAATGATAAATGACAAATACTATAGTTTTTTCTTTTTCATGATGGAAAGCCCAACGTGGGCACCGGGTTACTCGCAAAGAACCCCAAAATATAGCTTCCCTCACCAGCTGTCTGCAAAGCAAATAGGATCCAGCTTTGTTATGTATCATTACTTATTCGAACTATAGTGGATGTAATTTCCCAGAAGGGTTCCTTGTTGCATGCACGGTCTGTGTTTAACATATATATATATATATTATATATAAAATGCGCCTCGGTGGTGTAGTGGTTAGCGTCGCTGGCTACAAATCCATCGGCCCCGGGATCGAGACCCGGTGACGGCAGCCGGCGCGCAGCAAAACCCAACTGTTCTTCCTTCCACACAATAAAGAAAGTGGTTGGTAGATAAATGGGCACCCTAGGTGGCCTGGTGGTTAAGACGCTGGGCTGCTGGTGAGGCGTGCTTCGGATTCCACGTTAAACTGTACGTCTAAGGTGGAGTGAAAAGCTTGACCTTCGTCAGAATGAACAATTCGGGCAGAAGCTAACCAAAGGGGTGTGTGTGTGTGTATATACATAACAGTATGCAGTCCTATATATACATAGTATAAAACTGCCATTTACAAGCAAATTTTATGTTTTAATGGTACTGTTTAATGGGGTTATTTGGGAAGCCTTGTTAGATAATGCAGAGAAATGAAGTTACAGTATTTACATTAATTTTAAAGACATGGGAACAAAGCGAGATAAAGACAGGTTATCTGCAGTAAGTTTAAGATATACTGTATGTATATTTATATAGAAATTCGGCTGAAGTTACCCATTCTTATTTGTTGAGCTATAAGAAACTAAATGGTAAATACTTTACTAATTGAATATCTTCACAGACTTGGTATCCTCATACACATATTTACTTTTATCTTTACATGTTTTTATTAGTATTTTTGTTTTGCTATACAGCAAGGGTGGGGAACCTGCTGCTCGCGGACCGTTTAATTATTTAAAATCATACAGTATTTACATCTTAATTATGTCCCAAACTATTTTTAAAGCTGCAATTTACCCGCTAGCGAGTATTTTAGTTGAAATTTTCCCGTCACATTCTAAAGGTTCTAATTGACTTTTTAATGTATGATAATAGGTGTTTTGTTTTGTTTTTTGTACAGCAATATAAGATTATTTATTATTAATGTAACTGGAGTGTAGGAGCGTATGGAAATAAGAGAGAGGATACAGTATTATGGTTTGTAAGATTTGATGAATTTATCTTTAGCGATCTAGATTCTTTCATCTCCTGATCGAAGGTGTTCCAGAGGTTAGACCCAGTGTAGCATAAGGATCTAGAGTGTAATTTGGCTTTCTGATGTACGCGTTTGATTGCATTGTGTTAAACCCGTGTTGAGTTATGGAAGCTAATAATTTATTTTGGATGACTTATGATGCAGTATTATGGACGAATTCAAACCTATGTAGTGACATTCCGGAAATCCTTTCTTCGCCTCCTTTCTCACGTAATGTGATAAAACTCAAACACGTGGATGGAAGCCCGCATGGAAAATGCAGACATATAGAAGATTCCTCTGAAACCGCGGGAAATTTCCGCGTCACCAGAATGCGGCTATAAAAGCATGAGTCCATTTCACTTCGCTCTCATTTCACTGAAATCGCTCTCTGACTTCCGTCGCAGAAACTTTGCTCCATTCTGCCTCATTCGACTGCGATCCCTCTACCTCGTTCGACTTTCGCTTCATTCAACATCCGTACATTCGACGTTCGATTCTTACTTCTCGTTCAACAAGAACTTCATCGCTGTTCCAAGCCTGCAACCACTTCATCCGTCGTACAGCTTTTTCAACCGATGCCCAGTGCTTCACTCACTGCCGTAACCACGTCATCAATCCACGACCCCGACATCGAAGCGCTCGCATATCTTTCGTTTGTATATAACTTTATTGTTGTTGTACTTAATTTGTTCTTTTATTTGTGACTGTTAATAGAGAGGTAAATTAAATTATAGTTTTCTTACCCTTGCACCTTAAAACTAAACATATATGAGGCAATGTTTAATTTATAGAGTTCTACTAATCTGAGAAATTTTAACTTGGTGAACATTTTGTTTGGATTTCATTACGTTTGTTCGATTTATAGATTTTCCTAATTATTCTTGTTTCTATTACCACCAGTGGCTGCATAAAATACTGTCAGCACTTCCGTAAGTATTAATGCAGTACGACAGGTGTGGATATACCATAGTGAAGTATATGGATCTAAGAATTTGTTCTGGGAGAGCTGTACTTACTTTTGTAATTATGAATGAGACCTTGGCTAATTTGTTACATAGATCTTCAGTGTGTTCTTTGCATAAAAGGTTTGCATCGAGGGTAATTCCTAAAAGTTTGCCCGACTGCATTCGTTGAACGGGGATTGAATTTATTTTTAGGTTTAAAGGGGGGGCAACGTCTTCTTTTTGGATGACTATGTAAGCTGTTCTTTTTACATTTGAGGATAGTTTGTTGGCGTTAAGCCATACATATATCTTTGCAGTTCATTATTGGTAGTTGCTTGGAGTGGTAGTAAGTCTTTGTATGAAGTTATGCTTGATGTGTCATTTGTAAACTGGTAACGAGACGAATTATTTAGTGATCGATGGACCTTGTCTGTGAAATAAAGAGTAGTATACTATAAACTGTATTCTCTTAGTCAACTATGAAAGGAACCATCTTGAGGGTAGTCCTCTGAAGCCGTAATGTCCGAGTTTTTTCAGAGTATGTCATGAGATACTATGCCAAAGGCTTTAGCTAGATCAAGTAGGATGAGTGATGTTTTTTGTCGTTCAGATCGCTATAAAGTTTTTATAATATATTAGCTATTATAAAAATTATAAAATAAGATTATAAAAATCAAATTTTATGCAGTTATAGTATAAAAATACCACGTATTAGTGTGAAAAACGTTCTACTCAAAAATAAACTCACCTTAATCAATAACTGTGTTCATATAATGAATATAAATTGTTATAACCCTTACTTTATAATTTAAGTTATATATTTAGTTAAAAACACAAAGACAAACATGGTGTGCCACAGGGCTCAGTTCTGGGTCCACTGTTATTTTTATTATATATAAATAACCTTCCACGTTCATTTGATATAGTGTATACTGAACTTCATAATGTTTGCAGATGATACAACTGTCTCTTTTTCTTGCAGAGATGTTAATACAGCTAAGAATATATTCATTCAGAATTCATCAGTGTAATGAAATGGTTGACCACCAATAAACTCTTCCTAAATACCAGTAAAACAATTTTCACGATTTTTACTAATAAAAGAAATGTATATCTTGATGAACTTAAGGTTACTGAAATCGCCATAAAGGAGTGTACTGTAGCAAAATTTCTTGGCGTAATGCTAGATAAGAATTTGCAATGGAGTGATCATGTAAATTATATCGCGAAAAAGATTTCAAGGAGCGTTGCTATAATGTTTAAACTTAGAAATGTAGTCCCTAAACAAGTTTTATTGACTCTTTATCATACTCTTGTTCTTCCTTATATAACATACTGCACCCTTGTTTGGGGGAACTCCCCTAACAACACATTAAATGGTTCCTTGCCATCCAAAAACGAGCAATAAGGTTATTATCTGATGTTGATTTCCTTGATCACTCTAGTGCATTATTTAAAGAGCTAAACCTACTGAAGCTCAAAGATATAACCAAATGGCACATTTTATTTTTATTTACAAGTGTAAGAACAAAATCATTAATTTGCAATGGGTAAATAGATATTTTTAACTCATCAAGAAATCCACTCGTATCAGACCAGAAATAAATCAGAGCTTGTTATACCTCAATTTAGATTGTCTTCATCTCAAAAACTACCCATTTTCATTGGATTGAAACTATGGAATGACTTGCATGCCGATATAAAAAACATTGTGAATGTAAATTTGTTTAAAACCAAGTTGAAATCCCGATTAATAATGGCATACTAACAAAAATCTAGGATTAATGTCCACTAATATTGTTTAATATTGTCCATTAATATTGTTTAATATTGTAATACATGTTTTAACTATTAATAATACTTATTTACTTATTTATTTATTTATTTATTATTATTAATTAATAACAACTAGCTGCTTATTTTTAATAAGAGCCCAGTAAAGCCTAAAGCTTAAGGGCCAAATTAAATAAAATAAATAGTCGAGCTTCACAATTATTCATGTCATTATAAATTGAAAAAATGTATTTATTTTATTATTATTAATAGAGGTTATTCTATCTATCTCTCTATCTATCTATCTATCTATCTAATTTCTCTTTATTTATTCTAGAAAAGTGAAGATAAAAAATTTCGTCCATCAGAATTCCATAAAGTCCCATATGGGAAGGGTTTTTCAAGTAGATTTACTTCTTCCCCCTCCCCCCTTGGTGGTACGTCAATGCATAACAGGTTTTCTGGGTGAAATATGGGTCCCAGAATACTTAGGAACCTTTGTGTTTAAATGTTTTGTTATATCTTAAATGTAACCTCAAAAATAAATTGTTTTTAATCTCTTTGTGTAATCTTTTCATTAATGTTAGAAACACAGGGTGTTCTAAAACTACCTAGTAAACTTTTGTGTTCTAAAATTACCTAGTAAACTTTTATATGAGTGCAATATCTTAACAAAAATTATGCTATATTTAACAATTTTATTTTAAATAGAGCAACAATAAGAAAAGCAACAATAATTGTTTATTTTAGATGTTCAAAGTGTCTTCCTTCAACTTGAACACATTGTTCACAACGTCCAGTTACTCATATATGTGCGTGTGCGTGTGTGTGTGCGCGTGTGTGTGTGTGCGGGTACGCACGCGCGCGCATGCTCAAATTACTTAATTTTGAAAACTCTTTTTAATGATGTAAAACCCTTTTGTGTTAAAATGCTTTTTTATTCCTCTTTATTAATTCTCGTTGTTTTCGTTGAATGAAAAATCGTGCTCCGAACACTGCTGCATTTAATAAAATGCTTCATTTAGAATATTCAATTATTCTGTTTCGTAATAAAGACTTCTTTGTTTTGTCGAGTGACTTTTTATAATTCATTGTGAATATTAAGGTTTGTGAGTAAAAGTAATTTGCATTTATTTATTCTTCAGTTAACTCTGAACTGTTTAATTTGATAAATTAATAAATTTGATAAATTTCATTTATTCAATTTCGGATCAAAAAATAGAATATTGTCTCAAATGCCGCTCATGACCTTAATAATACATCTAAGTTATACACCTTTATGAGGAATATCGAGTATTTCTGACGACATTATGATAAAAAGACACCTCTGTCTTGAAAAAGAAACCTTATTAAATAGAAAAGAGTCAATGCTCAGCGAAATATCAAAATATTAGAATATCTTGTCAGGTGTTACAAAAAATAGAATAAGTTCATTAGGTTTATTGAGTACTGCCAATCAGTAGTATAGCCGCAAAAGGGGAGAGTGCAAGAATGTTGCAAGTGATTACGTAATGTTGCAAAGGGGGTGGGGGTTGTTGCAAAGGGGGTTGGGGTTGTTGCAAGGGGGTGGGGTTGTTGCAAAGGGGGGATGTTGAAAAAAATTACCCCAAAGGGGGGATGCTGCAGGTGCAACAAGGAAAACTTGGAGGCGGCGTTATCCCCCAAGAGAAAGGAGAGAAAAGAGGAGAGAAAGGAGGAGAGGTGTTCACCTGGCAGGAGCCAAGTGCATATTAAGACTTCAGCCGAGTAGGCGTTGTTTTATAGGCCCCTAATCAGCCAGTTGGCTTAGAAGGCGTAAATGGCTTGAGTTGCCAGATAGCGCCATGTATTCATTTAATTCTAATCGAAAACTGAGTTGCCAGATACCACTTTTTAGCGATACCATTGTATACATTAATATAGACTCCTAATCAGCCAGTTGGCTTAGAAGACGTAAAAGGCTTGAGTTGCCAGATACCACTTTTTAGTATTATTATTGCCAGATACCACTTTTTAGCGATACCATTGTATACACCATTATAGACTCCTAATCAGCCAGTTGGCTTAGAAGGCGTAAATGGCTTGAGTTGCCACTAGATACCACTTTTTAGCGATACCATTGTATACACCATTATAGACTCCTAATCAGCCAGTTGGCTTAGAAGGCGTAAATGGCTTGAGTTGCCAGATAGCGCCATGTATTCGCTATATATTTAATTCTAATCGAAGACTGAGTTGCCAGATACCATTGTATACACTATTATTAGGCTGACCATACGTACCGTTTTGAAAGGGACAGTACCGTTTTGTATGGGTTTTTGTATGGGTTCTGTCACTGAGAATAATTGTAAGCTCAATATGTTTATGTACTTACTTTTTCATGAATACAGAATATTACATAACCCCCGTCCCTTTTTTGCCATCCCAATGTCCCGTTTTTGTCTCAAGGAAATATGGTCAGCCTAACTATTATAGACTCCTAATCAGCCAGTTGGCTTAGAAGGCGTAAATGGCTTGAGTTGCCAGATACCACTTTTTAGCGATACCATTGTATACATTATTATATTTCTTAAAAGTTGGTTTAGAATACCGGTAGTAGGTTTAGAAGGCGTAACATGATATAATTAAGTAAAACAACATTGCATCATTCTGTTTATTATAAATATATAGAAAATAAATATACATTTCAATAATAATTGAGGAATATGCATATAATCATAACAGTACAGGAAATATATACACACAATTATGGAGATATATATATAAAATAAATATACATTTCAAATAGAAATAAATATACATTTCAATAATAATAGAAATATGCATATAATCATAACAGTACAGGGGAAATATCACGCAAAATATATAAATACATTTCAATAATAATAGAAATATGCATATAATCATAACAGTACAGGAGAAATATCACGCAAAATATATAAATACATTTCAATAATAATAGAAATATGCATATAATCATAACAGTACAGGAGAAATATCACGCAAAATATATAAATACATTTCACTTTTTTTCAAAATACTAAACTCGGTCTTAATCGAGTTTACAATTACATCATTATTGCTCTGCATTACGCAGTATATGCGGCTTAATAATATTTCACCGCTTAAAGTATAGGGAAACCTGTACTCGATATGAAGGGCTTTCATATCGTTCAGTACTATTTTTGTTCCCACTTTACAACCGGTTGGTAAGTCATCTTTAAATACGTCTAGAATACAATCAAAAGCACGCACAAAGAGTTCATCGTTAGCTACATTATTAAACACAAGTTTATAAACACGCTTTTCCAATCGAGGGTTTATTTCTACCGACTCGAGCTTTTCAATCGTGAACTCACTCAACATAGCGGCAATTGAAATAATCTTCTAAATCGTTACGACAACTGCGCGATATATAAAGAAATAGTTCTTCAGGGTGAACGGTGTAGGTGGGCTCAGCCTTGTACCGATCAATTGCTTTGTACCAAAGTTCATGGTATTTCAAAGAGTCTAAACTTTTTAAATAAACGTCAAGCACTAGACCATTCTCACCAGCCCTACACTCGGTAAACCCATCGAGCAGAGCGGTGTATGCGTATTCAAGTACTGTATCAAAATAAAGCAAATCCGTAACACGCGCGTCTAATATAGTTTCAGCTTGCGGAATCCGACGATTTCAAACATTCTGTCGAGGATGAAACGGTTTCGCGTAGGAACAAGAGCGTTATTATCAGAAGCATTCTTCCACATCAGCCGTATATCAATGCACGGCCGATCGTTATTTATACACAACGTACATACAACGGCGTATGAGGGTGCGTCACTAATCTGCTCTCTTCTTGTACCTACGTTAGCAGGTATTTTATAACGATCTTCACTCCACTTCTCAACTATCACGAAGATTCTATTCATCTCCTCGACACTTAAATAAACCCGTTTGTTTGTTTGTCTACATTCCGTTTCCAGTACATAGCTAATGGTACCGGAATTACGCCTGAACACGCGCAACGATTTCGTCACGGACACATCGTACGAGGCGTTGAGAATGCTGCTCAAAGGAAGTTCCATCGTATTCGAGGAGCGCACGTCCACTCGGTTCAAGCTCTGAGATAACTATGAGCCGTGTGAGGCACGCAGGTAGGCAGGAACGGTTCGACGGGCGGCTGACTCGATGATACGTGAATGGGCTTGTTCGTATGATCCGCGAGTCGTACCGAATTGTTGTACATATTTGTTTTTCCGGTACAAGAATTAATTTCATCACTACCAGCCTACGCACCAGACATTTTACCTCAGGATAAGAACTAGGAACATTTTATGTTTTACTAAACATCTTCACACTCCGGCGCACTATTTGAGAGGAACATATGCTCATATTTTTCCTTTCTGCCCATCAAACGATACTCGTCTCTAAAGTCTGTTAAAAACTCACGCAGGGCACTAGCCACAACCTCACTACGAACCTCATCATGATATACGTTAATATAGTGATAAAAATACTTAAGATTGTCCATGATCACGAGATTCACATTTTCAGTCGTAGGGTATGAGTAATCGACATGGTGTAGCATGACGTAATACCGCTTGTCACACCACCCATCCGCAAGACTCATTATCCATACCTGCTGCTTCTCTTCTGCACGCGTTGTTTCTTTTACTTCACGGTGTATGTGAGACTTTATAAAGTTTAGCTCTGCAGTATACTTCAGCACATCGTCTGTGCACAATCCAATGTGTTTTTAAAAGAGGTATAGGAGGGAGGAATAGGAAGTTTTTCGGTATCCACCACATCCTGACACTTTGCTGAATACCATTTCATAAACGTTGTACAAGCAATATTAAAGGTCGCCATTTGAATACACGTCTGATCTGAATACACGTCTGATCTCTCGGGCTTACTGCAGTCGACTGACCACGCAGGGACTCCCAGATAGTAGCATGACTCACGGTCTTACAGTGGGCGGAGCTTAGAACTTTCATCTGCGCACACACACACACACACACACACACACACACATACACACACACACAAAGGAGAAAGTGAAACGCTAATTGAAACATGATTTATTTAATAAACGAGATATTCAAGTTATATATATTTACAAATACGATTTAATAAACGAGATATTCAAGTTATATATATATTTACAAATACGTGTAATAAATCAATAGATACTTTACAAATACGATTTAATAAAGAGATATTCAAGTTATATATATATTTACAAATACGTGTAATAAATAGATACGATTATATACAAGACAAATACGTGTGAGTTAACAATAGAAGCATCATACGTATGGTATCCAAAGGGTACGGTATCATAGGTACCAGGTAACTGGTAACGTTTCCTATAGGTGTTACGGCACACCTTCGTACCCCTAAGTTCCTTCACGCCCCCCAGCTTCTGCGCCCGAAAATTGTGGGTGCCTACAATAGTTGGGGAGGTTGTTCGCCCTCATCATCGTCCAAACATACTAGATCCTTCAACGATTCAAAGTTAACAACCCGCCGATTCGCATGGTTGAGCGTAATACCCTTTGACTTCACGATATATTTCATTTCCTCCCCCACCCTGACCCGTACCCCATAAGTCTTAGGTCCTGTTGAGACAAAAGAGTCGGCGTAAGCGTTGTCCCCATACTCGTCCTTGATCTCATCAGTGAGCTCGCCGAGGAACTCCCCAATAGCGGGCATGTATTCACCCTCCCTCTCTGTGAATATCACGCTATCTGTATCGGCAACAATACTCTCCGCCCAAGAGAATGCAATAGACCCCAAAGTTTTATACGGGCGTAGGCTGTTGTGAAGCTGGCCACAGGTATGTTTGTAACCCTTGAGGTATCTGTGGCAAATTCAGTGTTGTTGTACTTTATTATGTAAGTATTACCTACATTCACGATCTCCATGACCTCTTTATCGGGAGCATTGGCATAATCCCAGACATCGCTTAACTTTGTGCCAAATGAATGCTCCCTCTGCGGTATTCTGCGCAAATTTTCCCCATAGACTGTTTAGACACAACTTTGCACTAAGCGCTTGCCAGGATTCTTTACAATTTGGACACGATCAAGTTGTATACCTTCGCGGTCGCGGTAACGTTGAATATAGGTAGACTTTTCATCTTTGGTATCAACTCCTCGCGGATACCCTGATGCCTCAACCTTATCCTTCAAAAAGGCGTTTATATATGGTGTGAAAAGGTTGGGTAGCTTCTGAAACCTCCACACCTCATGTATCTTCAGTATTCTATAACCATGGCGTACGGCTAGGGCCAGCTCAGGACTTGTATATACGCCTCTGATCTTACGCTGGTGGGGTATATGGTTACATTCGCCGTTATCCTCTTCCGCGCACTTCACGCACAGGGGAAACATGAGCTTGTCGTCGATAACGACAGGTAAGATCGGCATCCATAAATTGCGTGGGGGGAGTACGTCTACGAAAGAGAGCCCAAAGTAACGATCATTCAAATTTTTTGAAAATTCATTGATGGAGGGTAGGCTAGGTCCCACCAGTTTCTCAGGAGCGCCCACGGGGTACGGATTCTCTTCATCACGTATGGGTATAAAGAACAGAAATCGTAGTAATGGAGCTTCACGCCCTCCGTAGGTGGAAAGTATAGTCTGAAAGGATTTGTACGTCCTCCAAACAAGCTATCACCACATTTGAGAGGATCCAGCACCATTGAACGCTTGATCGTGTTTATTTCCTCACGGTACACCTCGTCTGTCTCCATCCGTGCATCATATTCATGCTCCCACAAGACTTTGTGAGTGAACTGTGATCCTATAAGTTGATCGCGGGTGCGGGTCGATGCAAGACAGTCGGCAGGAGACCTACCGTGGATATCTCCGGTGATTCCGCACTCAGGACGGGGGCATCCATGCCACCAGCAACCGTTAAAGGAGTACACAGTCTTCACACCAGTGACACGGTTTTCACTTAACCCATCAACCCAAAAAACACGTCCATTAATCTTAATGGGTACTTCACCCGTGTTGCGGGCGTGCTTTATGTATACACCTGTCTGTTGCTGTAGGTGTATGAGCCAGTAAATAGCCTTGTGTCCGTAACTGCGGGGGTTGTTTCGGTGAATAATGGCTAAGGTGTCTTTAGGCATGAAGTTATTCTTGAACACCTAAAACATAATGATGCGATGGTGGTTGCGACTTGCAGTGGATCGCATTTGAAACGGGCTATGTACATCCTTCTAAAGGCCTGGAAACATACTCTAAGCACGCGCACATCATTCACGCAATAACGCTCACATTCATCAGCTATATTATAAGGGTTACTTTCATTAAAACTGTCGTAGTATCGATCAAAGTCTTCACGTTCATCCATACAGTCAAAATAATGTTTGGGGGGGGTGGGCCTACGTAGTTTAAAGTCTCGCTGGTGAGGAAAGTGTAAGGGAAGTATCCTTTGGAAACTTCAGCTGCTACTCCCATCACCTTGGGTAGCTTTGCTAATTTACAAGGTGTGAATAATAAAGTATCTTTAAATTGTACATTGCCTCTTATCTGCATCTGTATTAATTTGTTGCCTCTTTTCAATGGATCACCTGTAAATATCTCAGAGGATTCGTGTTCAAGCAACTCCTTATAAAGGAACTGCGTGTCAAACTTTGCCCCGTTATGGGCGAGAACATACACAGTCATTTTTTTTAGCTTGTCGGCTAACTTGACAATATAGGACACAAATAGTTTCACAGGACTATCGCGGACATTCGTTTTAAAAACGTTTGTCCGTTTACCACATTTGGGGCACTCGTCACATTCGATACCCATACACTCATCACAGATAGTCTGGCTCACAAGTAAATGTGGAATTACCTCTTTGGTTTCAGCGTTCGTATATGTTTCTATATCGTAGTATACAGTTATACAAGGGTTATTTTTAGGCTTAGCATCTTTCATATAACATACATGCTTTACTCCATCCGCCTTATATTCCTCCTGGCATGTAGGACAGTGAATTACGTCACACTTGTGCTTAAATTTCCCCCAATTATCCATTGTGTGAAACATACCACATTCACAGATTCTCATTTTCCTACACGTGCCAATTGATTTATGGAAATCAAAACAGCTATTATTGAAAAATGTGCGTCTACACACATCACAGTCTCTCTTCTCAGCTTCAACTACACGGCTTTCACATTTGGTGCTTTTACACTGCTCACATACCATGTGACATTCTTTACAATGTCTCACTGTATCATCCGCAAACTCGAGGCACCCCTTACACAAATCATGATGTCTCCCATATTTTCGACTTTTGTCATAACTCGCGTAAAGCCACCTTATATTACGGATGGGGAGATACGTTGTCCCTGACAATCCTAAAATAAGTAGGGGCCTTGTACGATCTCTCACACAGCTTTTAAAAACATACACAGTCCTTCGACGATCATCCAACCCAAATACAACTATGCCGACATTCATTTCCTGTTCTACCCTTCTCAGCTCTTCAGGACCCATATTACAGTCAAATTCAAGTTCACAGTCTACAGCTAGTTTACGGGCACGCTCCACGACCGTAGGCAGCCAAATTTTTTGAGTCCGTGTATTTTGTACAGTAAACATACGTGCTAAGAGTACCGCTATAAAGCCGCAACCACGATCGACGTTTTTATGCTTTCGGTAAATAGTCGGAGAATTGAAGTTAAGAGTATACGGTATGGCACTATGACCCGCAACACGGAATACACGGTCAATATTTACCGTGAAGTTGTCCATATTGAAGGCTATACTACTTTGGGCGGCTTGCATTATACGTCCTAATATATATTCTACATCTTCAGCTGCCAAACGTCTAAATGGCACTATCACCCAATAATCGTCTACATCACAGTCATCTGACCCGAATCCAAAGGACAGACTCGTCCTGACTTCACGCTCGTCGCGTTTCTGAAGAGCAAACTCTATAATACGCTGTACAACCCGGTGTAGCCCGCACTCAATTCCATTGCTATACATGACTCTAGGGTCGACCCTGACTCTATACCGATTTCTAGTCAAGGCTGGGGTGGGGGCTGCGGATCGCACCAATTCGATCGTTATATCATCCTCAGCAGAACGGGGGGCGGCGGATGAATTAGGGGGTATATTAGCGGAAGGTGCTGATGGGGGGCCTGTTGCGTAGGAGGTTGAGGGTTGGGGATCTATTATTGTAGACTTAACAGAACGGGGGCGGCGGATGAATAAGGGGATATATTAGCGGGAGGTGCTGCTGGGGGGCTTGTTGCGTAAGAGGTTGATGGTTGGGGATCTATTACCGCTGCAACAGGCGCGTATTTCGGGCGCTTTATACCTGACGTGGGGTTCTCACACCTCCGCTTTGGACGTGCTTCCGGTATCGCTGGTGAGGGTTCGTTGGCAGGGGAGGAGATCACAACTACACTGTCGTCGAGGTCATCCGTAATGTCAATGATGGGAGGCTCTACCTCATCGTCATTCACGGTTCTGTGGGAGAAGAAAGCAAAATATAAGGAACAGCACTCAAAATTTGTAATATTTTGTAAATGACCCACTTAGGAATGTGACGTGTTAGAAATGGAATCTGTAGAAAAATTCAGATTCACGAGCCCATCCACATGTATTATATCTGGACCTACAGGATGTGGTAAAACTGTGTTTATGCTTAAAATCATTAAAGAAAAGGGAGAGATGCTCTCGAAATTTGTGCATAAAGTTATATGGTGCTATTCGACGTATCAATCAGTGTTCAACGAGTACCAAGATGATATTTTGTTCCACAAAGGCGTATATGACGTTAATTCGTTAAAGGGAAATGAACATACAATCATTGTAATTGACGATCTCATGTTGGAGATGGATAAAACGTTTGCCGAGACATGTACAGTATTCTCCCACCATCTTAACATAAGCGTGTTCTTCATCAATCAGAATCTATTTTCCAGAAATAGATACATGCGCGATGTGTCGTTAAATACGCAATATCTAGTCTTATTCGCGCAACGTAGAGATGTATCACAAATTGGGGTATTAGCCAATCAAATGTTCCCGAATCAGCGTAAGGAGTTTTTGGAAGTTTATAAAGAAGCTACAAGCACGCGTTACGGATATTTGCTTTGCGACCTTCATCCGCGAAACACATTTAGAGTGCTTCTGCGAACGAATATATTTCCAAACGAGCCTGAAACGGTGTATATTCCAGAATGACAAAGAGACTAAAGAAATACCGTGAATTAATAAAAATCTATCATCGACTGCCCCGGGCAATGCAGCAGATGTTTATTAAAAATATCGACGCCGACTTTTTAAAATGCATCTGTGAAATCTGTCTTAACGTTATAAATTGCAATGTATCAATGAAAACCCATCAGAAGGCTTGCCTACGCCGCTACAAGAACATAATACGTGCACTCGCTCGTAAAAGTCAAACTGTAGGGAAGAAAAAACGAATTATTGTACAAACAGGAGGGTCATTTCTCCCCATCTTATTTTCAGTTTTGGGTCCTTTACTGACTAGATTAATATAATGAAGAAAGTGGTAGTGATTCCCCACGAAGTGTACGCTTCACTGCAAAGGAATCCAGACACGGATCTAGATCCCCGTAAAAGAAGACTTAAAAGAATGGAAAGCGAATTGCTAGCTCTATTAAACAGTGAAAAAAACACCTGATGAGAAAAGAATCTTATACTAAGAAGCTCTGCAGAAATTTCTTCACGAGTACGAAAATTGTACGAGCCCTACAGAGATTCCTGTGGTTATTAGGCACAGCACGGGGGACGATGGACATGGCGACATAGGATCTGAGCCCGACGATACAGCTGACCAACCAAAAAGATTAGCCACACAACATATCGAACATGTATTAAAAAGCACCCTCCCACGTACATTGATGAGTAAAGGCTTAAGTCTTTATAATCTATTGAATGAGGATCCAGCCATACAATGGACCGATACAGGCGAGCTCATTGTGGAAGGATCAAAGGTACAGGGATCGAATATCGTAGACATTGTCCATGATCTGGTGAGAAAGTGGGATAGGCCATCACCATCAGGATGGAAGCATATTAAAGCAAGACTACAACAAATAAATGTCCATAAAACGTTGATAGGAAATCTGAACAGGTTAAAAGACTTGGAACATGCAACGCATGTGACAATTGAAGACGCCGTCACCCCCGGCGGTAACACCTTTGAAGAGGAGAAAGAAGAGGTTAAACCAACCCTACCCACGTGCCTCTAAAATACGCAAATGGCTAACGTATTAACTAAACGCTATTATGACGTTTCTAACCCATCCTCTTACGGTGGCATAGATAGACTGTACAGAAGTGTTTACGGAGTAGGAAAAAAAGATGTTGAAAGATTTTTGAGGGAGCAGGACGCTTATACGCTTCATAAGCCTGTGAGAAAAAGGTTTAAAACAGCCAAGACAACGGCTTCCTCGATTGATTCTATTTGGCAAGCAGATTTAACAGACATGCAAAGATATTCTGTGTATAACGATGGTTACCGCTACATTCTATTCATAATAGACGTATTCTCTAGATATCTGTGGCTAGTTCCTCTGAAAAATAAATCACCTGAAACAGTTGCTAAAGCCACCAAAACGCTAATATTAAAAGAAAACAGGGTTCCTGGCTATTTTTGTACGGATATGGGGAAGGAATTTATAGGCCGTGCTTTTCAGAACATGTTGACAGAGTTTAATATCAGCTATTACACAACCAATTCTATACATAAGGCTTCTTTAGCTGAAAGAGTTCAGCGCACCATAAAGGAACGCATGCACCGTTATTTTACACATAAAAACACATACAGATTTCTAGACATTCTGTAATCATTGGCATCGTCCTACAACCGCTCACACCATCGCACGATTGGGACAGCACCTAACGAAGTTTTAGAAAGAGGTACGCTCCCGAGGAGAGATGGATCACCACCACCACCACACTCTGCGCGCTTCAAAATCAATGATTATGTAAGACTGTCGCGTTCGGGGAACAAATTCGCAAAGGGTTTTGAGCAAGGATGGACACGCGAGATTTTTAAAGTTAGGGCTATGAGACCTAAAGGTGAGATAATGATGTATTACATTGAAGATTTGAATGGGGAAGAAATCTCAGGAGGCTTTTACCGCGAGGAATTGCAGAAAGTTGCGTTTAATTTAGGAAAAAATGTGTTTAAAATTGAGAAAATTTTAGGAAGCAAAGGTTCAGGAAAGAGAAAAATGTACCTGGTGAAATGGCTAGGGTACCCAGAAAGCTTCAACACCTATATAAAAGCTGATGCAATAATGAAGCTTAAATAGTATGCAACATGGCTCCTAACCATTTCTACGTCACACTCCCGTCCTCCTCGTCCCTGTCTGTACACCCTAACAACACACTAGCCAACTTTGTAACAGAGCTCCAGAAGCACATTGAATTGGGTCGTGATTCGTATGAGGTGGGGATATGCGAAATTCAGCTGGACACCATCTTTTTAAATATTGAACATAAAGAAACCGTTTTTACGATTCTTAGAGACATTGACGAGTGTGAAAAAGCTGGAATAGCTATGGATGAAACTATGCGTATCGCTCGGACTAAGGTTGCACGGTATTACAGTACAGAAGTAAGACTAGGACCGGGTCAATATGGTTCGGCCGAGGATGTTGTGAGAGGCTTAAACGTAAGTTTAAGAAACTCAAACCTTACGAATGATTTAGTATACGAAATCGTAAACAACCCTGCACATACACTAATCCTAAAATCAAAGACTAACAGACGTATTAAAGACCATAGAAAGTTCCAAATTCTAACCAATGGCCGATATAGCGCAGTCTTCCAAAGAGACACATTTCACGAGGCACAGCATGACTTGTCCAGATTAATGTAACAATTGAAGATGGAGAAATTGGCTGAAAGGTCCCCAGACATGTGCTATATTTACAGTAATATAGTGGAGCACCAGTTTGTTGGGGATACCCAGGCACGCCTGCTGCGCATTGCTCACATCCCCAACCATAGAGGAAGGAGTTTGAGTATTACATATGACAGACCCCATTATGTGAATGTCGCAACTAATTTTATAACCAATATCTCAATATATATAAGAAAGATTGAGGGTGAAAACTTCCCATTCGGTAACGGGAGCTTAACAGTGAAACTACACTTTCGACGCACTGAGTTATAATGGATAGAAAGCCTTTCACCGTCTATCGAGGGGTGAGATACCAGCGCGGTAGTGGACTTGGGTCCATTTTTTCATCCATACTACGTACGGCTGTTCCTTTGCTGAAGAGGGGTGCCAGATACCTCGGAAGGAAAGCGCTACAATCAGGTATTAACACTGCAGAAGACATATTGGCCGGGGCTAAACTAAAGAAGCTCTAAAAAACATTTAAAGCGTACACGGGACGAAATCATCAAAGATGCAAAGAGAAAAATGCGTGGTGGCGGGAAGAAGAAGAAGAGGGCTCCCCGGAAGAAGAAGGGGTCACGTGGTATTAAACGTAAAAGGCTATCAAAAAAGAAGTGCTGTAAGCGAATGAAACCTATGGTTGACCACTTTTTTGACTGATATAAGCTAAGGACATTGATCTCATGAATCATAGTTTGTTTACCACTTGTCGAGAGAGGAGTCCCTATTTCGCCATGGTACGCTTCATCCACCCATGTAGTTCACAATGCTGTAAATCGGAGCTGTCCCTTTTTGAGCTGCCTCCAACCCAAGTTTCTATTGAGCACAGTGACTTTATTACAATTAACCCTTTAAACACAATTAGTTCCCCGAGTGCACCTATAGAATTCGTGATACCCAGCTCAGGTCCTTACTTTTTTGATCCAAGCTGTGTGCACATGTACGCTAAGCTACGTATAGCCCATTCTGATGGAACGGTCTGCGATGACAAATATGCTGTATACCCTGAAACAAACTTTCTGCACTCCATATTCAACCAGTGTGACGTATATTTAAATCAGACCAACATATCGGCAGGCACGGGGTACTATCATCTACGAGTCTATCTGGAAAATGTCCTCAACTTTTCCAAAGAAGCGAAGGCTACCTTTTTAAGTGCCGAGGGATATTATCAAACTAAAGATGAAAGTAGTATAAAGGACAAATTTAAAAATTCTAAAAAGAAAATATACGAGTGTTTTGGACGGTTGCACACAGATTTCACTTTCCAGGAGAAGTTGCTTGTCAACGGGGTGGATATGAAAATAAAGCTCACCCGCACGAGTCCTGAGATCTGCTTAAATCTGGATGCTGATCAAGAGGAGGGTGCAAAGCCCGTTGTGGTTCACATTATGGACACATACCTCCGCGTACGGCGAGTGAAATTAAGTTCACCAAAACAACTAGAAATTGAGAAAAATTTACTAAACGCTACAGTGAAATATCCTATTAACAGAGTGCAAATCAAACTGTATACGGTTCCTGCAGGGTTGGCATCGAAGCAGATAGAAAACATTGCCCTGGGAAATCTTCCTAAAAGGATATTAATCAGTATGCAGGACCATGCTTCGGTGAATGGAAAATATAAAAAGAGTGCCTTTAAATTCGAGAATTTCGGACTTAAAAATATAACTCTATACGTTAATGGCACTGCTTTGGGTGGAACAATGGGTACGGACTATTCATCAGACGCTGTGTTACCTCTTTGTGCCAGAGCCTATAGTAATCTGACCCATATTGCATGTGATTGTGATGAGCTTGGTAATGGGGTAACGCAGGAAGAATTCATTGATCAATTTAACCTTTATCCGTTTGACATTACACCTGACTTATCTGCTAGCGTAAATACCCATTTAACCCCATAGCAGAGCGGAAACATCTCAGTGCGGCTGGAATTCGCCAAGCCTATAGACGCTCCTATTAGTGTACTAGTATATCTCGAATCGCAAGCCCTAATAGAAGTAGATAGATTTAGGAGCGTTATCACTGACTTTTAAAATGGATGCTAATACACTTCAGAAAGTAATGGAACGAGTCACACGTTCCAAATTTATCGGAGTGTTTGCGAAGAATGAAACATTGAGTTTGCCAAGTACGCGAGAATGCGGTAGTCTTATTGTGAACACATATGTCATCGGTAATGAAGGGATTCACTGGATCGCTGTCTATTTTAAAAATAGACAGCGCCTGTACTATTTTGATTCACTTGGTACTCAACCCTGGAGTGACCCTATTATTGTAAAATTTCTCGCTCAGTTACATATTCCCGAAGTTGTATGGAACCCATTTCACATACAAGGATATTTTAGTAATGTTTGCGGAATGTACTGCGTCTCATTTCTCACGCATATGTCATGGGATAAAGAATTTATAAATTTTTTAAATTTATTTGACCCGTGTCACACTCGCCGAAACGATGAAATGGTATGCAGACAGATAAAAATCCGTTTTCCAATTGTACGTACTCGTTGTATAGTATAATGTTTTTGTTCGTATATTTGTAACGATATATTCTGTAGTTGGTTTATTGTACTGATTTCTTTCATTTAATAAATTTATGAAAATATATTGTGTCTTCTTACCCCAAAAAGATCGAAAAACACTTACATTATTTCGGTGTGACATTGCTGACTGATCAGTATATCCTCCGTGTTCATGACACGAGATTCTTCAAAAGATTGTATAACACGTGTCAAATCCTCATCGGACCTTAAAGGAATAATGTTCATTCTTTTAAAACATATACAAAGTATACAGACAGATCCCCATACGTTTGGTATTTTTCCTGATTTTCATAATATATATATATATACAGGCGTGTGTGTGTGTGTGTGTGTGTGTGTGCTTGTGTGAAAGTTAAGATTTGGAGTGAAGGGGGACGAGAGAGAGAGACGAGAGTGAAGGGAGGCTTATCAGGGATTGGGGGGAAGGTCTCTCAACCATCAGGTGTTCTTCGAAACCGACCCCGTTATAGCGGATTGTGTTTTGGCTAATTTCAAATGATTAATTTCTTTAAATTTCGTTTTTTCAATTTTCTTCGCATGGGGATGAGGCTCGTGTGTTTTGAGTTATATATATTACGCGCGCGTTTAATGTTTAATTTCTTATATTGAGTAATTAAATTCTTATAATAAATTATTCTCTTAAAAGGTGAAAATAGTAATTAATTTCTTATAATATAGGTTTAGGATCATTTAAATTAATACACGTTTGGCATTTTTCCTGATTTCGTAATATATACAGAGGTGTGTGTGTGTGTGTGTGTGTGTGTGTGTGTGTGTGTGTGTGCGTGTGTGTAGATTTGTGAATATGATAATAGAGCGAATTCTTTTAACTGCTTAGTGATTTGTTTTAATTCGGTGAAAGTCCATTTATATATATATATACACTATATGATCAAAAGTATTCGGACACCCCTCAAAATCCGCATTTCTGCAAATATCACCTTCGCCGAAAGGTATGCTGGGAAAAAGCGTGGCGAAACTATAATGCTGAGGTGTTCTGTTAAGTTATCAGTAACTGTTGTGAAGCCATGCCGCGCGGACGTGAACTCTCCGAGTTTCAACGTGGACTCGTCATCGGATGTTATTTAAGTAACGTTTCTATACGAAACATTGCAGCCAAACAGGATATACCAAAGTCGACTGTAGCGGATGTTATCATGAGATGGAAGCACGACGGTGCAACTAACGCGAAAAAACGTTCCGGACGACCACGCAAACTGACGGAACGTGATAGAAGAAGTCTGGTACGACATGTCAAGAAGTCCCGCACCACATCCTCTGCCGCTTCCATCGCTGAGGAGGTAGGAAGAGCATCCGGTACCTTCGTTAGTACTGTAACTATCCGCAGAGAGATGCACAGACTCGGTTATTATGGTAGAGCAGCTGTACACAAGCCACTGATTACAAAAGTTAATGCCACGCGTCGTTTGGCCTGGTGTGTCTCCCGTCGTTCCTGGACCGTGGAGGACTGGAAAACTGTTCTTTGGAGCGACGAGTCGCGGTATTCACTCTTCCAGTCTGATGGGCGTGTTTGGGTGTGGCGACAGCCCGGAGAACGGCTTCTTCCTGACTGTGTACGTCCAACGGTGAAGTTCGGTGGAGGGTCCATCATGGTATGGGGTTGTTTTTCCTGGCTAGGGCTCGGCCCGTTGGTTGTTATACCCACTACCATGAACGCTGACGTTTATCTCGACGTTCTGGACAATTCGGCCCTCCCTACACTGTGGCAATACTACGGAGATGGCCATTGTTTGTTTCAACAGGATCGAGCTCCCTGCCATACTGCAAGGCGTGTGCAGGACTGGTTTCGTGAAAATAAGGTGGATTTGTTAGACTGGCCTGCTCAGAGCCCCGATCTCAACCCAATCGAGCACATGTGGGACGAACTGGAGCGACGGATACGAAACCGCACACCACGCCTGGCTTCACTTGCATCTCTTGCATCAGCTCTGCAAGAGGAATGGCGAGCCATTCCTGCATAGACTTACCGAAAACTGGTGGAAAGTATGCCTCGACGTGTTGACGCTGTAATAAAAGCAAAGGGTGGACCTACTGGTTACTAAATGCCATAATAAAACCATTTTTCCCAAAATCATGCGGTGTCCGAATACTTTTGATCATATAGTGTATATATATATATATATATATATATATATATATATATATATATATTGTATGAGAGATAGTTGTTATTATTACTAAATTGAGGGTATTGGCGGTGGATTTGAGTAAGGTGATTGATGTAATAGACCATAATATTCTACTTGACGATTTCATTAACATTAAATTCAACAAGGCGAGCACGTGTGATTCGTTCTGCTCCACGGAGAGATGAAAAATGCATTGGTTTCGGGCGTGTGGTGTGTGTGTGTGTGTGTGTGTGTGTGTGTGTGTGTGTAGAGTTGTGAATACGATCGAGTGTTTTGGTTTTAGTTCGGCGAAGCGAGATGCTACATCATGCCATATATATATATATATATATATATATATATATATATATATATATATATACATCAAGAGCGGTTTGGAAGGAAGATCTCTCATGTCGTCCGACCCCGTTATAGCGGATTGTGTTTTGGTTAATTTCAACTTTTAAATGAATTGTTTCGTAAATTTTCATATCGTTTCGTTTTCTCCACTGATATTCGAATATTTATAATAAAAATTAAGTGTGTAAAAATTATTTATTTAATAAACAGAATTTAATTGGATTCATCTACCATCATATATTGTGGTACACTATTTAAATGGATGATTAATATATGGTTTTTGTTATCTGGAATACATGGCGCTATCTGGAATACATGGTGCGATCTGGCAACTCAGCACCTGAATACATGGCGTGATCTGGCAACTCAGCAACTGCATACATGGTGCGATCTGGCAACTCAGCAACTGAATACATGGCGCTATCTGGCAACTCAGCCAGAATAGAGGTTTATAAAAGACCGAGAGACGACTGACGGAGTCATTCAAGCTCGGCTCCCAGCCGAGCAAGGACCTCTGGTCCTTCTCTTTCTGGCCCTTTGGGAAAACCCCTTAGAGGCCTCTTAGGTTAGGTAAACGAAAATAGCTTGGGGGAGAACTCCGCCTCCAAGTTGCATGCCTTGCAATCAAAGGCAACTACTCTCTCTATCTCTCTCTATCTCTCTCTCTCTCCTGCAGGTGTACCCCTACCCCCCTTGGCTCAGCCAACTGGCTGATTAGGAGCCTATAAAACAACGCCTACTCGGCTGAAGTCTTAATATGCGCTTGGATCCTGCCAGGTGAACACCTCTCCTCCTTTCTCTTCTTTCTAGCCCTTTGGGGGAATAGCTTGGGGGAGAACTCCGCCTCCAAGTTGCATGCCCCTTGCAACCCCGGTTGGCAACAAGGCCAGTACTCTTTTTTTTCAACACCCCCACCCCCCTTTGCAAAAACCCCACCCCACTTTGCAACAACCCCACCCCCATTTGCAACATTGCAACATTACATAATAACTTGCAACATTCTTGCACTCTCCCCTTTTGCGGCTATACTACTCCAATCTATTAAACCATTATCAAAGACGTTTTAACTTTGCTTCTTAGTATTTAATTGGTCCACCCTTAGCCCTGATTACAGCCTCCAATCGACACGGCATCGAGTCGACAAGCCTCTTGTATTCTTCTGTAGTTATCGATTGCCAGGTTGTTATCAAACACCTCTTCAGTTTACCAAGTTTCCTGGTTTACGCTTTTGGAGCTTCTGCTTAGCAATATTCCACAGATTTCCTATTTAAGATTGGGAGAATTAACTAGCCATGTAGAGACGATTATATTTACAAATACAAGTGACCTCACACCATTTGCACTCATGCAATCTCATAATAACACACTCGTCACCGTTATGAAATGGGACTTCGGTCACGAAAATCGAAAATTAAGCCGACGTTAAATGCGAAGCAACGAGAACACAACTATCCTGGAGCAAAGAAAGATTTGCATGGACTGCAAACGAGTGGCAAAAAGTGCTTTTTTCAGACGAATCAAAGTCTTGTGTCATTTGGTGATAGGGGTCCGCGAGTTTGTCGAAGAAAGTCTGAAATGTATCATGAAAGCTGCCTGAAACGATCGGTCAAATTTGCGGCGAGTGTGTTAGTGTAGCGGTTGCATGAATGCAAATGGTGTGGGGTCATTTGCATTTGTAAATAGAACTGTCCTCTTGCCTTCGTAGCCAGCTACGTATCGCTGGTCAGAGACTTTGCACAAGAACTTGTCCAAATGGTTCTTGAAATTATTCAGGTTGGTGTGCTGGCGGCTCCGCAGCTCTTCCGGTCGGAAGTCAAATAATTTTGGAGCACGTATTCTGAAAACATTTTTTATCTTTGTTTTCATGACTTCCTATCTCACGAGAGCTGAGACAGTACATAATCTACCTCTTCTCTCATTCCAGTGTGTTTCT
Organism: Bathynomus jamesi; assembly: GCA_023014485.1. NCBI lineage: Eukaryota > Metazoa > Arthropoda > Malacostraca > Isopoda > Cirolanidae > Bathynomus > Bathynomus jamesi. Next base: position 205,515 of record JAJOZX010003655.1, on the reverse strand, counting down.
ATTTTATTGCTAAAGTTTTTAAAATTAAAGTTTTTAAAATATATAAAATCATAAGACATTGTCAATCATACTCAGAATTTAAAAAAAAATATATTTCTTTGGATATGATGAATATCTCGTGCTAATATTTTAGATGTTAAAATGTTACAGTACTTCAGTGTTTCAAGTGATTACTTGTTCTACGTACAGTCTGTAGAAACAGACCCGGGGATTTGCTGTAGGGGAGAGTTGTTTTCAACTCTTATCCTGCACTCATAGCCCAGCTACGCATGATTGGCCAAGGACTTTGCACAGAAACCCGTTGAGTTGATATTTGAAGGAAACAAAAGGTTGGTTTGTTGGAGGTTCTCCACCGTCTTCATAGGGTCCCTGTCCCACCCCATTTGGGATAGTACAGCTTCTACTTCTTCTCTCATGCAAGTGTTTTTATTTCATCTCTAAAGTTTAATATCTATCTCTCATATATACAGTATGTATATATATATATATATATATATATATATATATATATATATATATATATATTATGTGTGTGTGTGGTGTGTGTGTGTGTCTGTGTGTGTGTGTGTGTATATATGTATATATATATATATATATGTATGTATCGTCGTCATTAATATTTTAATGAGGACGAAAACTCATTGAAATGATTAATTACAGGACTATTTTTCTGGGACGTGAAACGGATAAGAGAAAAAGCACTTATTAATGTACAATATATATATATATATATATATATATATATATATATATATATATATATATATATATATATATATATAATTTAACGGTAATGCGAACAGACTGTGATTTAGATAAAATTCTTTTAATTTTTAGAAAGTTGTCAGCCAATCGCAAAAACAAAATTAATTGAAATACAAGATAACTTAATGGATTTCGATGTTTCCAATGAAGTTGGAGAGAGAGAGAGAGAGAGAGAAGAGAGATGAAATTTCAATTAATTTTTTTGGTGCATGCTATATTTTGCTATAAATTAGGTTGTGTTTTTGATGAGCGAGAGTCGTTCAGAAAATTCAAACATTATTTTACCAGATTTACTTCATATAGGGTGGTCCAAAAGTCCTTACCTATTTTGCTGAAATAACAGTATTTTAGGATAAAAGTGTAGTAACATAATTAGATGTCTATTTATTTATCAAGCTTAGGTTTAAGATTCGACATGAGAACTATCAGTATCTCTGCAACTCTCAGATCTGTCTACTGCATTGCGGAACACATTCTCAAGCATCTCTGGGGTTATTTTAGCGACTGCCGCGACAATGCGGGTTCGCAGATCCTGCAGGTCTGCCCACAGCCTGTTTCCCTCACGTCCAATCCAGTGATTTGGTAAGAGCTCATCAAGGTGCGCCCGAACGATGTTTGCATAGTGACAAGAAGCTTCATCTTGTTGAAAGAAAACAGTGTCGAGAATGCCATCTGAACGAAGCTGGGGTTCAAGAAACTGCTCGAGTATGTCAAGATAAATTGGTCCTGTTATCGTAGTTTCTGCAAATAAAAAAGGTCCGTAAATCTTCGAGCTTGTCATACCCAAGCCACATGCGGCAATTATGTCGATTAACCTTTCCGCATGTGTGGAATGTTGCCTCATTGCTGAAAGGAATGTGGTTTAATAAGTTTTCCGTACAAACTTTTCCAATCAATTCTGTGCACATGGCGGCTCGTCTTTGCAAATCCTATTCGTGTAACTCACGAAGCACTTGAATATGATAACTTTTCTTTTTTAATGTTGATTTTAAAATCCTTAGAACATTTGTTTTTGGTATGCTCAGTCTACGTGATACTTTGCAAATTGACATTCTAGGCTTTGTTTCAAAAGCATCTCTTACCAATTCGACATTTTCTTGATCCTATTCTTTTAAATTTACTGACAAGCTCGCGAATTGCTTTGTCTGTAGGTCCTGGTTTGTAAAATCTTCTTTCGAATTTTTCTCGAATTTCTTTGCACTTCTTCCCTTGGATGTGTACTGTAGTGTTATTACGATCACACGTTCTTGTACATCCATCATCATTTATGGCCAGTGGAAAATACAGTAAAATAGAAATATTATTTCAGCATAATAGATACGGACTTTTGGACGACCCTGTATAACACTGCAATGAAGTTGCTTTAGTCTTTATATATATATATATATATATATATATATATATATATATATATATATATATATATATATATTAGTGGTGGACCGGATATCCGCATCATTTTTAACATCCGCATCCGCACTTCTGACTGCGGATGTTATGCGGATATTACCTCTAATAAATTATGCAATTTACAATTAAATTAGCTTATAAAGTAGCTTATAAGGCCCAGTCATGCACATTTCATGTAAAGTATTAATTAATGAACAAACAAATATGTAAACCTCAAAATATAAATAGCTGGTAACACAGAAAATTGAATGAAACTTGTTTCATTGAATTTTAATGTGGCTGAAACTCTTGAGAAAGTTATTATTTTTATCATAATGAAAACATTAATATTAATTTTAATTCTTATGCATTGCCTGCCATAATAGTAATACACGAAATTTGAAAAATTATGTCATATATTCATAATTCTATATTATATTGATAGATTAACTAAATATCCGCATCCGCGGATATTGAAATTAAAGATCCGCATCCGCAAATGTTGAAAAACTGACATCCGGTCCACCACTAATATATATATATATATATATATATGAAAATGAAAAGGTTTATACAATGACAGTTCACATACTAAGGCTAAAAATATACAATTGATTAGAAATAATATAGTAATGTCGGAGTTAAGTGGAGCTACGGACATGTTTTTGTACCAAGCATTCCATAGCTTAAAGCAGAGCTTTCCAAACTGGTGTGTCGCGACACATTAGTGATTTTGTATTTTGAAAATTTTGATTTTTCTATCAACAAAATCGGCTACAAGATAAACCACCTACTGAAAAATTATCTGATATTTGATATTTGATAACAAAAATTAATTAATGTGCCGTGAAAATTGTTATGCTTAAATAGTTTGTCGCCAACGTTAAAAGTTTGGAAAGCTCTGGCTTAGAGTAAGGGTCGGGGAACTTTTTTGGGTATTACCCAAAAATCTATTTGAGTAAACTGAAATTACCCCCAGACTTCAAAGTAAACAAAAACAAGCCAATTGCTCTTAAAATTGTTGCATATGGTATACAAAAAATTCAATTTCAAAAATTTTTTATTGGATCCATTATTATGGAGAAATAAAAAAAAGCCACACATACTGGCATAAGAATAGCACACAAACAAAATTAGTAAAAAGGATTGAAGAACTGAAGAATTTCATTCAAAACATCTCCACTTCAGGTTTTGGAAAAATGATGCTGTTTCATTTTTGATACAACAACATCAAAATCAGGACGTAAATTCGTAATATTCTAAAATTTAGAATAACGCCACATTTATGTAACAAAATAAAATAAAAATATACGAAAAAAATATCAGCACAAAGTGTCAAGCACTAAAAGCACCTCTTCGTTTCATGATACCATACACACGACTGAGGCTCTGAGGGAAGTGTCTCCCATACCGCACGCATTACCCCCAAAATTTTTAAATTTACCCCATTTGGGGTAATTTACCCCTGTTCCCCGACCACTGCTTAGAGGATAAATGGCAGGACTCATGGATAGCTTGGATAATCGGGTTGGTTGATTTTTTAATTTTTTGCATTAAACTGTATTGAGCGCGTCTTGTTACCTCCGGGAAGTTCGGGACATTGCGGGTAGCAAACATTTGTGAAGCTGAGCATCTCGGGGTAATTTATGTAAGAGTCTAAAAGACCTGTTGTACAGCAAATTTAGGGTTCTGCCAGAACCTTTTTTATAATTCACCCAGAGTTGCTGTCCGTATATATTACTGCAGAAATTACGAAAGAGAGTGTCTTCAGCTTCACTTGTACAGAACCGAAAGTTCCTTATAGTCATTTTCGCTTTAGCACAAAGGCTTCGACAGTGTTTTCTTATATCCGAATCATCACTCAAGGAGCTGGTAATAGTTTGACCCAAATACTAAAACTCTTGTACTTCCTCGATTACTTCACCATTCATTTTAAACCTAATATCAGCTGGCTGATTACAGCTTTTAGGATGAAACTGCATAACCTTAGTTTTTGTAACATTAAAAAGAATATCATGTTTCTGCGAATACACTTCGCAGACTTTTAGTAACCGATCCAGACCTTTAAGAGAGGGACTTATTAACACCATATCATCGGCATGAACTAAGTTATTTATCCTTGTGTTTTCTATGCAAAATCCCACTGTTGCCTCATTAAGTGAAACAATTAATCCGTCAATATACTCATTAAACAGCATAATGTAGAGCAAGGAGCCTTGTCTCACCCCGCAAGAGGAACCAAAACATTCGGATAGTACATTGCCCCACCTAACGGTAAAAGATTGGTGGGAATACCAAAATTTCAATAAATTTAATATGTGCATAGGAATCTTCGTGTCTTCTAGTTTTTTAAAGCAAGCATGGCTGATAAGAGCAATGATATATGCAGACATACTACGTCATTGGCATATTTTAAGTGCTCATTCGATAGGTCATCTACCCCTGACGCAGAACCAGTCTTTAACTCTTTAATTAACCTCTTTACTTCAGGAACTGATATCAGAGTATTTTCCCTTGTCCCTCCCACAGGCGTTTCGCTGCAATCTATCTTAAGATTATCCCTACTCACACTGTTAAGAATGTTAGAGTAGTGGTTTTTCCACAGTTTTGCAATATATATATATATATATATATATATATATATATATATATGTATATATATATATATATATATATATATATAGAGAGAGAGAGAGAGAGAGAGAGAGAGAGAGAGAGGTGTCCATAAAGTCACGCATCATAGGAAAATACATTTATTTATTTTGTTTATTTATTTATTTTGTTTTATTTATTTGTTCAAAGTGATTCCCACCAATCTCAAAACATGTTTGTAAACGAAAAAGCAGGTTTCTTTGAATGTTCCTCAACATATTTGACCTGATGGAGACATAAATAAATAGACATTGCTTAGGTTCCTATGATGCGTGACTTTCTGGACATCCTGTGTCTATATACTGTGTATATATGTATATATATATATATATATATATATAGCACTGGAAGACTAAGAATAAACACAGGAATATTATTCCTCATCAGCTTAGATTACTTCATCTCGAAAATCACCTAATGTCCTAGATTTGAGATTATAGAATGATTTAGGAATTGATCTTAAAAATATTTTTAAGTGATCAACTGCGTTTATTTTAATAAAAGAACAATGATAACTATGATAAAATTCTGTTTTCAGAATTCATTTATCATTTCAGGTGTAAGTTCGTTTGCATGTGTTTCCTTAAATATTAGTTTCCATAATCCTAAATTATATATGGAGTATTCATTTAATTTTATGCTTAATCATAATCGTAATTAATGATAATACTTATATATTACATAGCCATGACTACCTTTGAAGTGTTTGTTTTATTTTATAATTAATCATTATAACTAAATACGATATTCGATAATGATATGATAATGTTGATAATGATAAGCTTTATTGGCAAGATATAAATCCCATAAAATAGTACGATATTCTTGAAGGTAATAAACGATAACTCAAACAATAATAAATTTAATAAACTAAAAATTATGACTAAATCAGAAATAACAATAAGACACGTACTCAAACAAGCAATAATAAAAACTACCCAAAGCTAAGACTACAAAAATAAAAAAAATAAAATAAAAATAAAAAAGTACACGTAGTGGCAATACCAACATGTATAGTAATAATAATAATATGGATAATGATGATAATGTTAATGATAATGTTTTTTTTTGGCAGGAGACATATAGACAAATCCCATAAAATAAAAAGGTACAGTTTCCATCAAGGAACTGAACGATACAGTTAATTATTATTAATTGTAATGAACAACAAATTTTTCATTAGACAAAAACTTTTTATTAGACAAAATCATTGTTGAACAATGTTATTAAACAATAAACTTTAAAAACAAAAACAAAAAAGGACTACGGTAATAAAGCAATAACAATAATACACGTAAAGAAACGAGAAATAATAAAATTAGTAATAACAACTTCATAAAAATAAAACGTACATGTAATGGAATATCTAATGCAGGAGTTACAGTAAGTGGAGCTATAGACAAACACTTTCACACCAAGAACTGATAAATAACTTCGACAAATGGATTGTCTGAGTTTTTAATTCTTCGCATTAGACTGTATTGAGCACGTCTTGTTACCTGAGGGAAGCTCGGAACGTTGCGGTTAGCGAACATTTGAGAGGCTCAGCACTCAGTCAGTGTCTAAAGGCAGCAGTCTAAAGGATCTGTTGTAAAGCAAATTAAGGGTTCTGTTGGAACCTTTCTTATAATTAACCCTAAGTGGCTGCCCATAAATATTAGTGCAGAAAGTAAGAAAAAGAACGTCTATAGCTTCGCTTGTACAGAGTTTGAAGTTCCTTATTATCATGTTTACCTTAGCACAGTAACTTCGATATTGTTTCGTTATGTCTGAGTCGTCACTCAAGGAGCTGGTGATAGTTTGACTCAGATATTTAAATTCTTGTACCTGCTCAATTTGTTCGTCTTTCATTTTGAAAATAATATTAGAGAATTAGCCGTTTGGTTTGAGCTTTTAGGATGGACCTGCATAAGCCTAGTTTTAATAACATTAAAATTAATGTCATGGTTCTGTGAATATGATTCACAAAACTTTATAAGATGATCCAGACCTTTCACCGACCGACTTATTAACACCATATCCTCGGTATAGACCAAATTATTTAGCCTCATACCATCTATACAGCATCCCACTCTTGCCTCATTAAGAGAAGCACTTAATCCATCAATATATATATATTAAACAGCAGCGTAGAGAGTATGGAGCCTTGTCTATCTCCGCATGAGGAACCAAAACATTCGGACAATACATTTAATCAGTGAAATATCTGCAAATTTGCCGCAACAGTGGTCAAAAGCTTGAGTTTTGGTACAGATGTTCTATGGGGTGATCGAAAATTTTTTACCTTATAGGATGAAGGTCAAAGTTAATCAAGGTTTCAAGGTCAAATGCTACAAATGCTTCTAAATCGGCTCCCCAAAGGTCTAGGAAGCTGGTTCTTGGGTCAAAATGATTTTTGTAATAAAATAAAGGTACCTTGTCGGACACGTACAATCCCTCAGGTTAAGAGGTCACACACACGAGGTCATATTGTGAATTAGGTGACCACTCGGTTTGTCTTCTCTAAAAATAGTAAAAGCCGTGCTGTGTGTGACCTATCATATCAATCGTTTCGATAAGACAACGATAATTACTGATACTTGTGATGACTTGAACTGTGACCTTGACCCATGACGAAGGTCACGACTCAAGTTCATTATAACTTTTTCGACAAAATAAACACCGTGTGATATATCAAACTGGAGGGCTCAATAAAACGAATTGGTTTGCAATGTTTTTATGAACATCGGGAGTGCTCATGACTACAGAGCTTGCATTAGGCGTTCGTGAAGGTCATAGTCATGAGCTCACTTGTTCATCCTTACTTCTTGCAGAAACAAGTGCACAACCGCGTGCTGGCGAAGTACTTCAGTAAAGTACTTCAGTTCCTGCCAGAAAAGGAACACTAGATTACAGGATGGAAAATAGAAGCAGCTGATGCATGTATTACCGCTCTAAAAATAATGCATAATGTTGTTCTATTGTTTTGAAAGTATCAGACCCAACTATTCCGTTGCATACGGTACATGTATAATTATATTACACTTTTTATGTACGTGATGTAACGTAGACATTCTGAACTCCTGTTGGAAGTTCATCCATGGCCATGACCTTCGAGTTGATGAATTGGATCACCTCCGCTTTGTTCGCTGCATCATGCTCGAACAAAGAGAAGAAGAGGTACTTCCATCTGCATCACAAGATTCCAGAAGCACGAGTAGAATGTTGACGACTTCTCTTTCATTGCCGACAGCCAAGCTCCCTCATTGTCCATGAACTCGGGATTCTCTTCCAGAGCTTCCTTTCTGAGCTTCCTGAGCAACCTTGACCTGATGGCAGTAACGGGCCTTTATCACTCGAATGGCCCAGAAGTATTGCCTGAGCAACTCCAAGGCCAACTACTCCAGCTTGCAATGGCGTGATCCAACCAGACCTTTGAAGAACGGCCCTGAGTGTCGACAACATTGCCATTTCTGTGTGCATGCCGCCATGCATGAGTACCAGGGTCTCCTCTCCGAGGTCAGGATACGTCCACTATAAGTACTTCGATAGAGCCAACAGGGGTTGGTCCATAGCAGACACGGGGATTTTCCCAGGATTGACGTGTTGGATAGCTTCCATTTGTTTCTCCAGCCCGTGTTTCATCACTGAAGCAGAATTTGCGTTCTCTTAAAACATTGGAAGAACAGCCTTGCTCGCTGGCAGCTTTCCTTCACTGCCATCTGTATTCTTCAACTTTGCGGCGTGATATCCTGGCCATGACACTTCCTTGCAGGATCCTTGAGTTAGAGAATGTGTAATGTGACTCAGCCATTCTTGTTCTTCTTTGAAGGACTTTTCGAAGATGGATGAATTCTTCGGGACGGTGACTGGAAGTATGGGTAGTATTGCAACCCTTTTGACATCGGCATCCAGCTGAGGTACGAACGTATACAACTTTGGCAGGCAACTTTCGACATGAACCTCCTCACTTGATTCTTGCTCATGAGGAATTGCTGGTGGTTCACGTGTTGACTTGATTTGGAAGAGGCTCATGGCCGTAATAGGAAAGCCTCTTTCGCAGTAGTTGAGGATGGGTTGTGATCTAGTATATTATCGATCGCACTGATCGTGAATACACTGCTCTGGAGATTCATCAGGAAAACCAACCCTTCCTCTAAGAATCGTTAGGACAAAGAAGAAGACACCTGTTGTTCATGTTGAATGACCCTTTCGTAGTTGTCAGATGCTCCGAGTCTGTTCAGGAGATTGACAAATACCTTGTTTCTGAATTGAGAGTGACAGTAAAGACGCGGAACTTAGCGGCAGAGTGCGAGACTTGCTCGTATTAGACTTAGCCCTTTTCGAAACGGTATTGAAGGCTATCAACTGTCCAAGTGTCAGCGCCGGCTGGCTCGATTCGGCTTGCAGTGAAGTTTTTGAGACATTGAAAGTCACGAGGTTTTCTCTGCCCCAATCTGAGATAGTATAGAAAGATCAGAGGTCAGGTGTACCATACACGTCCTACGCAAAGCATGGAGTGATTGTTGAGAGGGACAGTTTGTGAAGCGGGTGGAGAAGTGGAGAGTGGAATCATTGGCATAGGAATGGATAGGACAGGAAGTGCGACTCAATAAATCATTGATAAATAAAAAGAAAAGAGTGAGTGACAGGAGAGAACCCTCAGGAACACCACTGTTAATAGCTTCAGGAGAAAAGCACTGGCCATCTACAACCGTAGCTATAGATAGGCCAGAAAGGAAATCAGAGATGAAGGCACAGATAGAAGGACAGAAACCGAGGGAGGGCAGTTTCGAAATTAAGGATTTGTGCCAGACTCTATCAAAAGTTTTTCATATGTCTAGCGCAATAGAAAAGGTTCCACCGAAATCCCGAAAAGAGGAAGACCAAGAGTCAGAGAGGTATGCAAGAAGATCATCAGTAGAGCGTCCCTTGTGGAACCCATATTGACGATCTGAAAGAAGATTGTGAGAAGAGAAGTGTTTAAGAATCTTCCTATTAAGGATAGATTCAAAAACTTTAGAAAGGCAAGAAATCAAAGCAATTGTACTATAGTTGGAAGGTTGAGAGCGGTCAACCTTCTTTGGGATAGGCTAAATGAAAGCGAACTTGAGTCTACAAATAATCCAATTCAGTTTGAAAGGCTTTCTCGTTTTTTCTGAAAGTTTCATTCTTTCTGGTTTTTCCATTTTCATATTAGTGTACTAATCGCAGAGTTTCTCTAACCGTTTCGCTACACTGTCTCTATGGTTGTGTTGTAGGGATTCTGGCTTTCAGCCAAGTTACTAAAACCGAGTCCGATAGTAAGTCTTAAATTCTCATGTATTATGTTTTTAGCAACATTTTCATAGTAAAAGAAGTTCAATAGTACTTGATCTTTTCTTATGACAATCTAGGGCCAGATATTGTCTATTGGCTCTCCTCTTAACTACACCTCACTACATTTTTCTCTTTTGTCTGTTCATACTGCTACTGGAAAAAGTACAATTATAGTTTACATGATATTATATAGTCAATGGCTTTCACTGTATTTTAATTATTATATTAAATACTTGCAATTATTAACAAGTAAATATTCTCTTGTAAATATCACCCTGGAAGAGACATAATATAAATCTAAAGGATGCAAAACCTTGACAATAAAATTTTCTGTCACTTAATAATGTTAAATATAACATTTCTTTATCATAAATGACTGTATGGAGTCAGTTTTTAAAGTAAAGTCACTCCCAAATTAAATCACCGGTATAATAGTAGAAGAAAAAGGAAAAATGAGCCAATTTTTGTTAGCAATTTACAATTTTATTTACATTATAGGAAAAAAATTCTTAACCAAACAATACAAACAAACAATAAGCTGATCATTAAAAATGTAAAACACAAAAGTAATGAACCCACGTTCCCTTATACATCCGATGCCACCAATTTCTATTCCCATTATCTGAATGGGAACTAATCTGTTTACTTGGAGAAATGATAAATAAACACATTTCCACATTCTAAGTATGATATTTTTAAAATCTCAGGATAAGTACTTTTATACGGGGAAATTTCTTATTTATTATCTACAGAAGATCTACAGAAGCTAAGGCTAACAAAGCCCCTAAGATCCACTCTAAGGTTAGCCCGAGAGAAAGGAAAGAGTAGGGAGTTAAGAGAAGAGAATAAGGGGTTACGTAAGCAGTAACACCTATCACTCGTGGGTTAACATTCATTCAGTAAAAGAGAAAAAAGACTCTCCATCATCATCATCATCATGGACAGACCTTTAAATATTGATCTGATGAGCTAATATTGTGCATGGACTATGTTTTATGCAAAATAAAACAGATGTGCACCATTGGTCACCCGTACAACATCCAATCGATATTCAGTTTCTCGCCATGTGCGTTTAAGCATGCCAGCATCGACCATCGCTATTGCATCACTAATCCTGATTCGTACTTCATGGCTGTTGACAACCTTTGGTCTTGTACAAAAAAAACTTTATTAGTTGCTCTATCGCTTACACATACTTCATGCTTTATATCTTATTTATTATGAAAAATATTAACGAATCAAATCACTCAGATTTTACAGGTTATCAAAGTTCCAAGGATCCACTCTAGTGTAGCCAAAGAAAGAAGGAAAGTAGGAAAGATAAGGAAGTGGACAGTTCTAGAAGATTCCAAGTAGAGCTCTCATACTATACTCACACTCATGCAGAAGCAAACCTCCACTCAGAAACAATAATGTTCACACCACGCATACATATTACCCCGTGTACATATATGAAAATTTGAGGTAATAAGAAGTAGAAAACGAAAAAGGACAGCGCGAAATCTAATGTACACCTTGAGGTTTTTTTGTTTTTTTTAATTTATTAAGTGAAAGAAGCATCGTTTCATCGAAACATCATTTACTCCGCATTTGCTCTTTTCCTGCTCGGTGTGACGGCGGTCACGCCAATTCGGAGGCCTATATACGGAAATTAAAAGAATATATCTAGATCAAATGGCGTCAAACTGTATCTGAAAGCATACTTCACAATGCCTCACACCAGTTTTGTCCTACCTCCATACTTTACAATTTTAGTTAAATGTTTACTAAACCGTTGCCATCAATGTTGCGAACGTCATCGTGGACTGACCCCACTACGTATTAATTGATTCTAAAGGTTTATCCACAATCGAAGACAAATTAATCGGCCTGTACTTGCCAGCGACCTTTTTATCCCCCTGTCTGGAAAGTCAGACAGACGGTACAATTCCCTCCTCCAACATTCTATTTAAAAGTTTAAAGAGAAGGGGTATTAATTCGTTTTTCAGTTTCTTGTGATGCTTAAGGATAAAACAAATCAGGACCTTGTGATTTACCAGTCTTTAATTTATTTATGTAATGCACAACCTGCTCTTCATATACCGTTATATCAGTTAACGTTAATTCTTCATTTAGATTAAACATAGCTCGTGCTTCTGGTGTGTTCAATACGTCTTCTACTGTAAACACTTGAACAAAGTAGTCATTTAATAATGTCACTAGTTGGTTCTGATCGCTTACTAAATTTCCACTGGCATCTAATATTGGCCCAATGGTTTCGCTAACTGGATTTTTATTATTAACATATGTATAAAACCTTTTAGATTCCTATTTGCATGATTTTGCAAGAACCAACTCATACTGACGCTTTGCTTATTTAACTTCGCCTTTAACAAGCCATCTTACTAGAACATACTATCCTACAAATTAATTACGTTACACGTTTCTAAGGTGACATTGCAATTTATTTGACGAAGTTGGCTTTTATGGCTATCGAAATCGGTGTGTCTAAAATGAAGAACTTTATTAAAGCAATTATTTCCCGTGTTAACCTTTAGATTTACTCTGAAACGTAGTAATTTATGGTCGGAAGCACTCAGTTCCTCTCCGACTTCAACATCTTGAATAAAAGTCTCATTTGTCGTCATTATTAAACCTAGTCTATTGTTTCCGCGGTTTAGCTCTTTTACACACTGGTAAAGAAAGCTGTCCTCTAAAATTTATTAATCGTATATATATATATATATATATTAGGGTGGAGTGAAAATTATAATTTACAATGGCATACTGATTATTTTATTGTAGTTTTTGCTGAGAAAAACGAATATGATGATACAAATTGTGCCAGATTTCTCTAACCGCCCCATTTTTGCATGAATACAATTTAACAAACGTACTGTAGAAAATAAAGTTCTCATCTAGCATACAGTCGTTAACATTACATCGTATGAATAACCCCCATAAATGTCATTATGAAACCACAATTATCAATTTTTATAACTTTAATATATTATTTTGCGTCATTCCCAGATTTAAGTATTCCTGCCAAGGTCGTACTGTATACTTGTACGCATCTTGTCTTCTGACTCCCCAGGTACCACATTTCGCCTGACAGCCAGCTGCAGTAGTTCTCCCCTAACTACAGACTCCTGAGGGAAGAAGCTAGTGAGCATACTATGAGAAATGAGATAAAAAATATTCTGTTACACTTGTTACAATGTACATTTGACTAACGTGAGTAAACTGAGTAAATATTTGTTTTTCCTTAAGCAATTAAAATTAACTGAAATTTATTTGAATTTCTGTTCTTATTTTTCAGTTAATAATTTACCTATAGAAGAGCAGAAATGGAAACAGCATCCCACAGACCAGTGTCTCCACAACTGAAACAACATCCCACAGACCAGTGTCTCCACAACTGAAACAACATCCCACAGACCAGTGTCTCCACAACTGAAACAACATCCTTCTTCACATCAAGCTAGCAACATCCATCTTGCAGCAACTCTACACCAACAGCTTTCCATGCAGCGGCATCTACGCTTTCAAGTTCCCCATGAAAAAAATTATGAGCACAAGGCATTCTAAGCAACATTGTATGTTTGGAACTCCTGAGAAGTTGCCTCATAATCTTTTGCCAACTAATTCACAAGTGGCTCGGTACTTTCTCTATCTCAAAGAAAGGAAAATGCAGCTAACAAGCCAATCGTCAGACAAATAACTAAGAAGCTACTAAAACTTTGGCAGCAAGCATCAATCTCCACAGTTCAGGAAAAAGCTGTTTCAGAAAGTAGCAAAATTCATAGAAAGAAGAGCACTGTTGAGTAGATCAAAAACATCAGTGAAACTAAAAAATGAATATATGAATAGTCTCATTAATTTATTTTTTCGTTTTCTTTTTGTTTTTTTCCCTTCTACTCCAGCGGGAGAGAGTTTCTTACTTCCGGGGTTAAACCTTAACCGGAAGGAATTTTCAGGTACAGCCGAGTACTAGGCGTAAGATAGAGGTGCTGTATCGAAGTATCTCCCCTACAATTTCTCCAGATGTTATACTTATGGGCAGTTGGTCAAGGAACGCCACTGTAGATTTCTTTACTGCCCCTGTCGCTCCTACCACTATCAGGATGATCTCAGGTTCTACATTCCACATTCTCCGTATTTCATGTTTGAGTCTCTGGTATTTTAAGACCTTTTCCCTTTTATAGTTAGCCACATTCCAGTCCGCTGGGACTCCTACTTCCACCAAGAGGCATTTGTTACCCTCCTTCTCTCTCACTACTATGTCTGGCCTGCATCCTGCTACCCTGATATCAGTTGGCATCTCATGATCATATAGTAGCAGCACTTTATCATTGTCTTCTATTTCTTGTAGAATATGTTCCCAATGCTTTTCTGTTTCTAGCCCTATTTCATATTTCTTACACAGCTTGAAGTGGATTAGCTTGCAGACTGCATTGTGTCTGTCTGTGTAGTTTCCTCTGTGTAGGAGTATTTCGCATCCAGATAGTATGTGACTCACAGTCTCTGGGCTCTTTGAGCACAGTCTGCAAATCCCAGTTTCATTTATACCCTCGATATTTCTTTTGAACCAGTTTGTCCGTAGTGCCTGGTCTTGTGCCGTCACCACCAGCCGTTCATCTTTTGGTCTCAGTGACCCTCTTACCAGGAACTCCACGGTTTTATCCCTCTCTATGTTTGCTCTGTTTATAATAATGTTATAATGTAATGTTTCAGACCAACAAAAACCCTAGGATCCACTCATGGCTGGTCTACCTAATTGTGTTCGTAATTCTGTATTCTGCATGTCCTCCGTGGTGACGGAGAGGACCTACAATTTTACGTGGGTTCCGAACCACAAAGCCTTATTTTTACTACCTTAAACTATACCCAATCTATCAACATATGCGTCTAATCGACTTTTAAACATGATTATAGACTTGCTACTAATTATTTCTACCAGGAAACTATTCCAGCTCTTTACTATTCTATGCGTAAAAAAAAATTTGGCAGCTGCTGTCTCGAACCTTCTACTTTTCAACTTACACTCGTTGTTTCTAGTCTTATTATAGAGATATTTTGAAAAAGCTATCTCTATCTACGTTATCGAACCCATTCATAATTTTAAAAACCTGGATTAGATCACCCCTTACCCTCCTTGTCTCGAGTGTAGTCAATTTTAACTCCTTAAGCCTATCCTCGTACGACTTCGACCTAAGCGACGGAATCATCTTAGTTGCTCGTCTTTGAACTCTTTCGATTTTGTCTATATCTTTTCGCATATGCAGATTCCAAAATTGGATCGCGTACTCCAAATGGGGTCTACCTTTGGTAACCTTTGGTTATCTTCCGCCAGAATTGTTCATTCTGACGAAGGTCAAGCTTTTCACTCCACATTAGACCTACAGTTTAACGTGGAATCCGAACCACGCCCAACCAGCAGCCCAGAGTCTAGGCCACCCAGGGTACCCATTTATCTACCAACCACTTTCTTTATTATGTGGAAGGATGAACAGCTGGGTTTTGATGCGCGCCGGCTGCAGTCACCGGGTCTCGAACCCGGGGCCTATGGATTCGTAGTCAGCGACGCTAACCACTACACCACCGAGGCGCATTCGTCTAACTAATGATTTATAAAGAGGAACAATAATATCGCGTGATTTGTACTAAACATTCCGAGCTATAAAACCTAGCACTTTGTTCGCTTTATTGACCGCTGCTGTACTTTGTTTCGCCACTTTTAAATCACCAGTGATTATAACTCTTAAATCTTTTTCCTGCTCTACGCTTGCCAACTCCTTCCCTGACATACTATACGCAAAATTACCGTTACGCAAACCTATATGTAAAATTTTGCACTTATCGACGTTAAATCTAATTTGCCATGTGACTGACAATCAACGATTTTATTCAGATCTTCCTGGATTTTACCTCTATCTTCGTCATTAATCGCCCTACCACCCAACTTCGTTACATCCGCAAACTTTGAAACTGTACTTACTCGGCCGACATCTAAATCGTTAATATATATAAGAAAAAGCAAGGGGCCCAGTACAGAACCCTGAGGAACGCCGCTCGCTACATTATCCCAACACGACTCCGCTCCATCAACGACCACCCTCTGTTTCCTACTTCGCAACCACTCCTCTATCCAATTTATTACTACACCCCTGATTCCATGAGCCTTAGTTTTTTCAATGAGTCTTTTGTGCGGTACGGTGTCAAACGCTTTTTGAAAATATAAATACACTACATCAACCGCCCGATGACTATCGTAAACTTCAACCACGATTTGAAAAAATTCTAAAAGATTAGTTAAGCAAGATTTGTTTCGCCTTAAACCGTGTTGCGTATTTCTAACCAAGTTATGCAATTCCAAGTGTTCGACTATACGATCCCTAATTACTGATTCCAGTAGTTTACCTACAACAGACGTTAAACTGATTGACCTATAATTTCCCGCCGCACCTTTATCGCCTTTCTTAAAGATAGGTGTTACATTTACTAACTTGAAATTATCTGGTACGCACCCCTCAGAAATAGATGCATTAAAAATCTTTGTTAGCGGCACAACAATGCTTTCTTTTAATTCTTTTAGTTGTATGGGATATATGGAATCCGGCCCCGGTGATTTACGCATTTTCATTTCATCAATATAGCGCATTACCACCCTTTCACTAATCACAATATTATCCAAAGTATTACCAAAAGGTATTATCCAAAAAAAGTATTATCAAAAGGTATTTTGTCTATGACCGTAGGGATATTCGTTACGTCTTCTATAGTAAAAACTGACGTAAAAAATTCGTTTAGCAAGGTAGCCATTTGCTTGTTTTCAGAAACTAGCTCTCTGTTAAAATTTTTCAACGGCCCCAAGACACTTTTTACTGGATTCCTATTGCTGATGTATTGAAAGAATCGCTTGGGGTTTTCTTTACCGTCTCGAGCTATGGAGATTTCAAATTCGCGCTTGGACTTTTTTTATTAAACTTTTCGCTTCACGCCTTACAGATATGTAGTTGTTTCGTCACCACAAATTGTCTTTATCGCACTTATATAGCCTATAAACCCTGTCTCTACTCTTTATAATATCTCCTACTCTAGAACTAAACTACAAGGGCTTGTTGTTTACTTTCGCAGGTTTAATCTTGTACGGTACACATTCCTCATTTATAGTCCTAAATACTGTTTCAAATGATTCCCACATTAGTTTTGCGTTGGAGATCCCCATTACGTTTTCCCAATTGACGTGTGACAATTCATTTCTAAATTTACAAAAGTCTGCTTGCTGGAAGTTAGGAATTTTAGTCGAGTTAGCTGGTTTCGAGTGACTTACCGAGAGGACAAACTCTACCATATTGTGATCGCTATTGCTTAACGGTTCTATTACTTGAAGATCAATGATTAGCCTATTATCCATAGTTATTACTAAATCTAAAATACTGTCCAACCTCGTAGGTTCCCCAACCTTTTGAATAAGAAAGCTATCCTCGAGAAAATTAACTAAACGATTACCTTCCGCGTCTTCCTGCATTGTATCGTAATTCACGTTGGCGCAATTAAAGTCACCCATAACTAAGGCCTGCTCACTTCCTATTATTTTCTTTAATTCACGATATAACGCTTCGTCCGTATCAACTGTTTAATTGGGCGGCCTATACATAACGGCAACAAGAAGTTTGAAATCGTTCAATTTAAGTTCTGCTATAGTCGAATCTATCGGTTCTGAAATTGTGTGCGTTACTTCTATAACGTTCGCAATATTATCTTTGATATACAACATACCGCCTCCTCGCCTACCTATTCTGTTTTTACAAAAAGTCTATAACCTCTAATTTCATACTCCCCTACAAAGTCACGTGTTTCAGTGCTAAGCCACGATTCATTTATCGCAATTGAATCATAGTCTTTACAAGCAGTTAAAGAAAACAATTCGTTTATTTTATTTCGTAGGCTACGAGCATTTAAGGATAGAACTTTCAAATTGTTTGTAATTGCGATACCTTCGCGAGCGCAAGGGAAATTTGAGGAAATTACGCCGGGACCGTTCGAGTTACGGCAGCCTGAAAAGAAGAGACAGTATTATGAAAGTCTTCCTAAACGCGCAGCTCCAACGTCATTAAGATGAAGTCCATCTCCGAGGAACAAGTCCCTCCTGCCGTAGAAACTGTTCCAAAAATTCGCAAAATGCACTCCTTCCTGTTGGCAAAGAGACTTTAGGTTATTGTTGATATAGGTCGCCTTGCTGTAGAAATCGCTACGTTGGATAATTCGAGGAAGTATACCTGTTAAAACAATCTTATTAGTTTTTCCTTTAGTCGCTCTAGTAAGTCCCTGTACCTCGCGAGCAGCTCTTCCGATCTAGAATTTAAAACGTTATTAGTACCGACATGAATAACATACGTTGTGTCCTCAGAGGTTCCGTCTGTAAAATGGTCAACACTATTAGTTATATCCTCCACCCTTGCACCGCCTCTTTGTATACTTTGTTGAATTTGTGGTTTTCCCAGTTCTTCTCCTTTTCTTCTGATCTTTTCCTGTTATACCTTCTTTTATGGTGCTTATCTTTTTCATGAGAGGTTTATTTACAATTTCTTCAAGCTGTTCAGGTCCTATGTCGGCAAGGTGTTTGTGTGCCATTGGTCCATCTCCACTTTCATCTCCTCCTCATCCTGCCCTGGGCAGACATCGTGCTCAACTTCTTCTGTGCTGTCTCTGGTAGGTGTTCTCTTTACAGCAGTTGGGATTGTCTCCTTTGTTTTCTCTGCTACTGGTGCTTCTTCATTTACTGAGGTTTCCATTTGACTTTCTGGTGTTTTGTCAGGTTTATTATTTTTTGGCTTGTTTCTTTCTTCTTCCTACTGTCCCTTTGCTTGTTCTTAGTTCTTCTAGGATGTCAGCAGTTATCGCCAGTTGTTCCTGTACAAACCTAATTGCCTTTTTTTTACTTTCTGTGCCTCATCTTATGTCGGTAGCGTGGCTCTTTGTTTTCTCTCATGATCAGTTTTCCTTTCCGCGATTGTCTTTAGGATATGATGTTTTTGCCTGATCACTCTTTTACGGTCCACCATATGGTCTGTGTACCGTTTCTGGAACCTGTATACCATGTAGTCATTCTCAACGAACTCCTTCCTTTCAATTGCCCATTTTAGGAGTTCGCTCTTGTTCTCTTTTTCTGGGATCATCTGTCCTATATACAGGCTTTCTAACAGGTACAGATTTCTCTCCAGCGTCCATGTCCACTCGCTCGTGGTGTTCTCATTTCCCTCTTGGAAATAGTCTTCTACCCCTTTTTTATCTTTTTCATTTCTTCTGCTGTGATCTCTGATTTCCCTAGTTTGATGTTTGCGCTAATGCTGTGGAACCTGCAGTCTTGGCTTTTTTCTAACTTCTCCCTATCTATGACGCCTCTCTTTTCTAGCATTTCTCTGCACCTTTTGCTCGTTCCATTCTTTGGGAACTGCTCACTTGTGGCATAGGTGATGCACCACAGTATTTCTATCTTTTCCTCCACAGACCATTGTGTCCTGGTACCCCCTCTGGAGTTGTGGGTGAAATTAGTCCGTTTCTTTTTGTTGTTGTGTGAAATGGGGGCTTCCTGAGGTAGCCCTGGCATATCACTTTGTGGAGTTTGCCCCTCTTTTTGTGTAACTCGTCCACACCGGGGGACATTAGTGTGGACTTGGGCCTCTTTTCCAGGGCTGGTATTGCTCGGAGGGTTTGCCGCTTTTCTGATAACGGTCACATGGTACTCGGTTTTCGACACCTGTGCGACCGGCGAAGTGGCTCTGGTTGATTCACCATTACCTCTTTTCACGCCGTTGGCTTTCCTTCTTAGGTTGTAGTTCATTGTTTCTTTTTCCGCTGTCCACGGCCTCTTATTCTTGTATTTGAGGCTTCGCTGCTGGACAGAATTTTTTCAAGGATCACGTTATGAATGTGGTTGTTTGAAACGTTTAGCAGTTGTCCAAAGAATGTTAATATAAAAGGTGGGAAAGTTGAGGAAAATATTGCTAAAAAAAAATTTTTTAAGTTTTAAATCTTCTTGAAATAAAACGATGTTAAATTTGAATTAGTTGTTGAGGATTAAATCGCTTTTCAGAGTTGGGAGCAAAACCCGATTCAGATTAATTAAAGCAGGGAATCCCAAACTGGAATTCAGATTAATTAAAGAAAGAATCCCAAACTTGAATTCAGCTTAATTAAAAAAGCGAATCCCAAACTGGAATTAACTTACGCTGAAGGAAACAATCGTCTTCAACAATCGGTTATTATTGCAAAGTCACGTACGGCACTCGACAATTTATACATATATATTGTGTATATATATATTATATATATATATATATATATATATTATATATATAACGTAAAGAACGACGCTTGTATAGGAGATATTCCGCGCAAGACGAGAGAGAGAGAACGAAACAAATGAAAAATGAGGTAACCACCCGGAATCGAACCCGTACAGTATCACGGATACGCATTTACGAGTTAAAGTTGATATTCATTTTAAGTATTTACCATTTGTTGTAATTTTGTATTAAAATAAATATTTTCCTTTGGATCCAGACTTTCGGCCCACCCTGTATATATATATATATATATATTATATATATATATATATATATATATATATATATATATATATTATATACTGTATATATAATATATATATATATATATATATATATATATATATATATATATATATACACAAACTCAGAATGGTCCCCTGAGAAACTTATATGTTAAACACAGACCGTGCATGGAACAGGGAACTCTTCTGGGAAAATTAATCCACTATATGGGATCTCTTTGCGAGAGACCCGTTGCCCACGTCGGGCTAGCATCATGAAAAAGAAAAACTATGGTATTTGTCATTTACCATTACTTATTCGGACTATAGTGGATTTAATTTTCCCAGAAGAGTTCCTTTTCCATGCACGGTCTGTGTTTAACATATATATATATATATATATATATATATATATATATATTACTGCTTTCGGATCACTTGAAGATCAGGGCCCCCAGCCTCAATTACCAAATGATATCTTCATTAAAACTAACGAAAATATCACGACTTAACCTAACCAATCGTGAAGGGCGTACAGTTGACCTAACCTGGCATTCAATTTAATATATTATTATATTTGGTACTGTCAAGCAAAGAACAAGTATACGTGGGGGCCCTGACCTTCAGGTGATCCCTGCTTTCTGTTTATCATTTAAGACTTTAAAATAATATCTTAATCCACAGATTAAATTAAAAAATATCAAAGATGTGCTCGACGGTTTTATCGCACCAAGCGACCTGTTTACGACCGTTTTAATTACTGAGTTTTAATGACTAATCATTAAAACGCTCGTGAACTTGGTCTGACAAAACCGTTAAAGACTTCTTCGATAGTTTTTATTTATCCTTTGGACTAAAATATCATCATTATTATTTATTATATATACTCTATGTATATTTATATAGTTTCTGTAATAAAATTTTAACTGCTATGGAAAAAGAAATGTTTTTAGGTTTAAACTTTGATCTACCTCATTATAAATTACATTTTTATACGTACTCCTCAGCTTTGAAAATCTTGTTAATAATATGAAATTTGACCAAATTTGGTCGAATTTGACCAAATTTAATGCAAAAAAACTTCACTTTTTCTACGTGAAGGTCAAAATATGAAAATAAAAACCCACTCTAATAGACAGAGTATATTTCCACAACAGTTTCGACGCCCACTGGCATCCTCCTCGGGTGGAGGATGCCACCCGAGGAGGATGCCAGTTGGCGTCGAAACTGTTGTGGAAATAAACTCTGTCTATTAGAGTGGGTTTTTATTTTCATATTTTGACCAAATTTGATGAAATTTGACGGAATTTGTGAAATTCGACCACATTTCTCATTTCGCAATTTATTAAAGCAAATAGAGAGTATCTCTTTTAAACCCGATAAAGTGTTTTCACTCCTTTTTGATAAGCAAGATTTTAAAATTCTCACTGACTTAAAAAAGGACAATTATCTCCGTTATCAATTGGAGACCAGATAAGGGTAAAGGGGGGTAGTATTACTTAATTCAACCGTTTACGTTAATAGAATGGAGACTAAAAAGAGGTTCTGATAACCTAAGGGAATTATTTAAAGCAAATGATTATGACAAATATAAATATGAAATAGGTTGTAAAATAGAGTTAAATTGGTTTTAAAATCAATACTTATAGAATATAGATAACTTAACATGCTAAATGGGTCTGTCATCATTGATCGTTTATCTGCTCTGATTCAAAGTAAGGAAAATAATAGTTCATGTGTTTTTGTAGTAAAATAAATGGAAAAAATACATCTATTTATTATCTATCTTCTCAAAGGTAATTACAGTAAAAAGTAGAGTTTAAGTCATTTATAAACAGTACACATTACTGAATTTAGTGTAAAAGAATTCATAATAAAGGAATTTAAAAATTATTGTACGTATCAAAACTTTTTTTTTTTGACGTGATGACATTAGGATGTTACATTTTATGGGTTCTAGGACAACTGCCACCTGGAAAACTGCCACCCGGACAACTGCCACCGGACAACTGCCACCTGGAAAACTGCCACCTGGAAAACTGCCACCTGGAAAACTGCCACCCGGATAACTGCCACCCGGACAACTGCCACACTGGAAAACTGCCCCTAGTGTTTATGCCCTTGTTCCTGGCACGAACTTGTGTTAGGGTGTGGGTTAAAATGCACCCTGCTGGTTTTAGGGTTTGGGGGGGGGGACGAGGTACTCGCTGATAGCAGTCCTTGTCATTGTCGATTCAGTTTTCACCACTCCGGGGTGGGTTCAGGAGAGTTGCGCGCCCTCCCGGTCCCTACCACCCAAAGTCTTCTCTTTTGGCTACTCGGGTTTATGTATTTCACATATCACTTCTTCTAATTTTACCACTTTCTTTACGAACTTCTTTTCAAAGACTTTCTGGCGAAATGCCCTCGTTAGTTTTCGCCTTTTTTAAGTTAAAAAAACTGGAGGGGTTCTTTTATTTGTTTTCCTCCATTCTTTTCCTACTAGGTCAACATGCCCTCGTTGGATTATACAAGTTGATGGTGTTAAACCAGGGTAGCCACGAGTAACCTCGAAGCTCGGTTTCGACCGCCACCCTCCCGGTCACACTGGAAAACTGCCCCTAGTGTTTATGAAAATTAACAAAAAAAGTTGTAAAAAAATATTATTTATAAAATAGACTTTTTAAAAATGGATATTTAACAATGAATTATTAATAGATATCTATACATACATAAAATAATATTAGAAAAAACTTAACCTAACCTAACATAACCTAACCTAACCTAACCCTACCTGTGGCAGTTGTCTGGGTGGCAGTTTTCCAGGGTGGCAGTTTTCCGGGTGGCAGTTTTCCAGGGTGGCAGTTTTCCAGGGTGGCAGTTTTCCGGGTGGCAGTTGTCTGGGTGGCAGTTTTCCAGGGTGGCAGTTGACCGGGTGGCAGTTGTCCGGTGGCAGTTTTCCAGGTGGCAGTTGTCCGGATACCATTTTATGACATTGAGATAGACTTCGCATATCCATTTTAAAAAGTCTTTGTCAATATTCTTTACAAATAAGCGCTGTAGATATGCAGGTAGCCTTGGGAATGATTTTATAAATTCAAAATGTTTCTCCACTCACCAGGAAATATGCCGGTCCTTAAAAGTACTCCGATGTGTTACGTGCATGGAGATCACGCACCCTATAACCGTACTGGCGACCTGTACCTTCTTTATAAATTTTAAAAATGTCGCATGGTCCAAATTCCCATGATCCCGAAAGAGTTTGTCCATAACGAAATATGCATTTCTTTTTCCCACTTTTAATAATTAATTAATGATGTCATGTCAAACTGAGCACGCATGCAGATTCCCCTTACGTATGTGGCTTAAATGACATGCCTCGCATCTCATAGCTCCTCTCCCCCATATCTATTTGTATAACATAAATCCACATAACATGCGCCCTACTTTCTGAATGTACTCGAACGATCGTTTCAGAAGGGCGACCAATTTAATTTTTAAAATTTTATCTTCGACATTGATCGTATTTTCAGTGTTGTTGGACATGACCATGACCTTCTACACTTAACTTTAATCACCATAAAATTTACAGACGATACGCAGATGTAGAACGTGCTTATAGTTTTATAGCTGGTATCCTAGTCCACATGCCTCACTACCGTAGTTAGTAGGTAATGTTCCAGGTAGTAGGGTAGTAGATGATATTCTAAACATAGCCTTTAGAAATTTATGATTAGGTCCATCAAATTTTCCACCCTCTCCACCTCACCTCTTCCGCTCCACTCTCCTAATTCCCCACACCTCACGATGACGTCACTGTCTCTCCAACTGTACCCATATTCCTAACCTTCCTTCAGATGCGTACGGAAAGTAACACTTCCAAAACATTAAAAAAAACGATGTTTAATACACTACTGTCAAAGGACAAAACTCAAATGCCGTTTTTCTTTATTAATAACTTGTCAGTTAGCAATTTCAGTGCAATAAAATGTTTCGGGTTATCATACAGTATAATAATAATTATTTATGGTTTGTATACAGTATATGCGTAAAAGTGAGTAATGACTAATTTTTATATTCAATTTTGCATATAAAGTCCAAACTCGCTTGACACTCTAACTGTATATACAACGCAAGCATTTGAAAATGTTTTAATTTTCTTTCTATTTTATTTTTGCTAAATAATTGATGAATTATTCCTTTTTTAAATTACTTAATATTTTTTTTAGATTTAGCTTAATCATGTAATCGTGTTAAATTCTGCAATATTCATTTTCTTTATACATTCTCTCTTAGTTGTAAAAGATGAAATTATGTCTTGCTTAACACTTAATTTTAAATTTTAAGCATTTAATTTTGGCTCATATGCATGTTTAATTCTAATCCATAATAAAATGCATATTTCAATTTCAATTTTTAGTTGACTCGGAGGATCATGATAACATCAGATCTGTCAATATGTTGTTTAAAATAAAAATGGACTGCATTAATTTAGCGAATACACATTGAGCGAGTGCACTTTAAGCGAAGGAAATTGAGCGAGTACAAATTGAGCGACTTGACGCATTGAGTGATTAGGCTAACTGAGCGAGTACAGATTGAGGGAGTGCAAACTGATCGCAAACTGACGCAAAAATAATAAACATTCACCTTGTAAAAAATATTTATTTAAAACAAATATATTTAACTAAAATGTATATTTATTCAAAACAGATTTAAAACTATAATAAGTTAAGCAGTGAATTATATATGTATTTCCAAATTGTAGGAAACATTACGCAGAAAATCGAGAATAATTTCATCATTATCACCTTCGATCAGACGTTGCAAGCGAACGTTTACTTGTTCGTATTTCTTATAGGCTTAATTCCTATTTAACCGTCGGAAACTCAAATCGGAAACTCAGTCCGAGTGGGACGTCATGTAGACCTAGGTTAGGTTAGGGTACTACTTACCTTTCCGGGTCCCGAATTCACTATGGGGTACCCATGCCCGGTTAGGTTTAATTGAATACCCGGTTAGGTCAACTGTATGCCCGATTAGGTCAACTGTATGCCCAGTTAGGTCAACTGTATGTCCTTGACAATTGGTTAGGTTAAGTTGCGAAGTTTGTGCTCAGTTTGCACTCGCTCAATTTGTACTCGCTCAGTTAGCCTAATCGCTCAATGCATCAAGTCGCTCAATTTCCCTCGCTCAATGTTTACTCGCTCAGTTGTCGCCCAATCAATAAAAATATGGCTTCAGCATCAAATATCTTGCTTATCTGTCTAGACGCTGTTACAGCTAAAAAATTTACCTTATCTTCAAATATTTGGCAAAAAAATTCACCCTCTTGAGAACAAAAAACGAAACAGGTCAACATTAAATAATAATGTCACCAAAATTTGTGTAGATAAACTTATATAACACTGGTATGCATATGAAATGTTTTTGTCTGCTGTGAGGGTTTTTTCAACTCATATTATATAATTCGACCATGCTGAATTCGAAAATGACATTGGTTTTCCTCAATCAGGTCAGGTTTTTTCTCTATTGGCCATTTATTATAAGTCCAATTTTATCCCCAAATTTATTGATTTTTTTAGCTTAAACACTGTAGATACGAGTAATATTATAAGAACACTCGTGAAAAATGAAAACATTGTGTGAATAAATACTTTTATTCATACAATGAATATGGAAAAAAGTTTATTGAGGAAGGAATGAAGTTTTTTTGGCTTTCCGTCTGTGTTTTTCTTTGGGTACGTCTCGCTTCAAACACCAGCAATAGTCCGCCAGCATATTGATATCCCAGTTTCCCTGGTACCTCTCTTCCATTATTTTGATATCTTGGTGAAATCGTTCACCCTGTTCCTCACTATAATCCCGCAATTTTCAGGAAAATAGTCCAAGTGGGACCACAAAAAGTGCATTTTTATGGACATGCGCGACCCATGAGCTTTGAAAGCTTCCATCAAGTTTTCGACAACGGACTCGTATTCTGGACTTCTACGCTTGCCAAGAAAATCAGTGACACTGATTTGAATGCCTGCCAGGCATTCTTCTCAGTGGAGTCATTGCGTTTTCGAACTGAGTATCCTTGATCAAAGTTCGAATTTGAGGACCATCAAAACCCAGCATTTAGTTTAGCATCAGATATATGAGGAAATTTACTCTCGAGATTTCGGAATGCTGAACCCTCCTTATTCATTGATTTGATGAAATTTTTCATCAAGCCCAGCTTAATATGAAGTGGTGGGAGCAAAATGTTTGGTGGTGGTACAAGGGGCACTGAAACGACATTATGCGACCCAGGTTCAAAATTCTCTCTGGATGCCCATTCACGCTGTGCATAGTGCTTCTCATCCGCTCGGCTATCCCATTTGCAGAGGAAACATGGGTATTCGTGTATCCCCTTGCATTCCCAATACAAATGCCACAATCTGAAAAAAAATGAAAATATTTAAAGAATTTAGAGAATTTGTTCTATCAGAAAAAAATCTATGCATTGGACTGTATCACTTCTGTGGGGAAGTTAAGTGTTCTTATCGCTCTCAAATAACCTTTGGAAAAAACAACAGAGTCAATAGCAATAGTTACTTATGATATTAGTATTACCTTCAAATCTCCACAGATCCTCCAGTTATGTTGGTCGTATACGAGAGCATCCAGTAAAATTTTCATGTTATCGTAGCTCTCAGTAAGTTGTACGGAATGTGCTACAGGGACTGATGCAACCCTATTCCCAATGTTGAGAAGTACTGCTTTCAAACTTCGTTTAGACGAGTCTATAAATAGCCTCCATTCTGATGCGTTATATGGCAGGCCCAAGGATTCGATTAGCCCCTCAACATTGCAGCAGTACACTAAGGAAGAGGTATTTTCGTGCACTGCAAAAACTTGCGGAATTCTTCCTCTCGTTTCCTATACCAGGAGAATGTTGTTCCGGAGCCAGCAAGTTGTCCTCTCGAAGTCGTGAGCCAAGATCTCGGCAGCTAATTTGGAAAGTCCTAAATCCCTGGTAAGATCATTAAGTTTGGCCTGGTTGAGAGGCCTCGGCTCATTTGAAGCGGTATTTTGAGGTATATACGACTGGGACTGGTCATTGGCATTGGTCATTGATTCATCATCAGAATCATCGAAGTCCAGGGTTTGAGGTGGGTCGGGTATTGGAATTCCAGGACCATGGGGTACAGGTCTCATAGCAGAAGGAATGTCAGGGTATAAACAATGTGTTTATTCTTCTTGTTAACTCCTGAAAATAGAAACACAGAAACATGGATATAAAACTTGCATATGAAATAGAAGAAGCATTCAGACAGTGGCGGCTCGTGAGGGAAGGCTGCGGTCTGTAAGATATGAAATAGGTCGATGGAGTCTGTATATTTTCTTCTTTTTCATTCATATTGTCCCTTCGGGGACAATATGAATGAAAAAGAAAGAAAATATACAATCATTGTATATGTAAATGTAACTTGTGTAACAATATGTATGTGTAAATGTATTTTCTATAACAATATGTATATGTAAATGTATGATTACCATTATGGTGAATATTATGCTATATATGGTGAATATTACATTATGGTGAATATTATGTCAAGTTTCATACGAGGATTTCAAAATATTTAAGAAAAATAAATTATAAGCACACCTTGGAGGTTTGTCATGCAGAAATAGCAATCTGTCACGTGATCCTTTCCTTCTCTCCAAATCATGGGAATTCCAAAAGGCAAAGATTTCGCTCTGCCTTTGCTCCATCTTCTCAAATTTTCAATGCACGTCTTGCAGCACATATGAGGGGCGAAATTTTTGTCCTGGTCCCCTAGCTTAATTCCAAAGTATGCTCTATACATTGTCTTCACAAATTTAGTGATTTGGGACTGGTTATTTGGCATGGTAACCGTCCCACATATGTAGCAGAATCTATTGGGATAATTTTTACACGCTCTATTCATTATGAAATATTTTATCTATATGCCTGAAAAGTAAAAAAAGATATTATACAAGTGAAACAAGTGATGATAGATGTTACTGTTCCAATTCCGCTTTGACAAAATCACGAAAAATTCTATTTTACTTATGAGGCCATATCCGAATAACCTGAGCTGATTGAGAAAACGGATTGCAGATTCGAAATCAGCAGGAAAAACTCTATAAGAATCAATTACAAAACCCTTGACAGCAAAATTGATGCATACCAGTGTAATTTGTCAAATTTTCATTCTGATTGTTACAATTATTTTGATCTGACCTAGAGCTGAAGCATTACCTGTAACTTTTTAAGCAGTAAACTACAGTAAGAGAATATCTTTATCTTCTCCTTCGAACCCTGCTTTCTTCAGAGAACTTAATCTTAAAATAGAAAAAAATAATTTCCCGATAAGCTACAAGAAGAATCGGGGAACCATTAGAGAATTTAGTAAGTTTTACAGAATCCTCCGACCCACCACAACAGTGGTTCTCAACCTGGGGTACGCGAGGGAATCTTAAGGGGTACGCGAGGGGGTTCTGAAAATATGACCCTTTTAATTTGATATACGATTAACAAACGGCCACAAGTCACACGGTCGTAAAGAAAGTAAAAATCCTCTATTCTATGCCTCTCGAAAATCCAGAAAATCCCTTGAAAGAGTTCAAGGGGTACAGAAGGAGAAAAAGGTTGAGAACCGCTGCACTACAAGGATAAATCGGAGTGTAGTAGAAGAGAAACTACCGCGATCCCCTACATGGTACCAGCTACCCCAGAGTGAGAAATCCGCTGCTGCCACCTAACCAGAACCCGTCAACCTCGAATCGCCCAAGGCCATAGACGAAGGAGTAATATTATATATATATATATATATATATATATATATATATATATATGAAGAACAAGACCAATAGCTCAACTCACTAATTTATTACCCAGGCGTTTTGGGATGTCCCCCACCCAGCATTAAAGGGCGGGTAAATTGGGGATGTGATTTTTTTTATAGGGAGTGCCTGATTTCCTTTTTGTTTTAAATGTAGTAGGGGGTACTGGTCGGGTCTAGTTACAGAGCACTGGAAGTTCTTAAATGATACCCCATTGGTAGAGACGGGAAGCTTGATGGGAATTTTTGGGAGTCAAAACCTCTAAATAGCTTAATTAAGTATAAAGGATGGCTACTCCTTAATCACATAGTGTTTATTTATTGAGTTAGAAACAGTGATTTTCCTCAAAAGATATAAATGTGGTAGGAGGCGCTGGTCTGATCTGGTTACAGAACACCGGGTGTTGTCATTGTGAGAACACTCGGGAGTCAAAACCTCCAAATAAGCCTACAAAGGGGGGGGTTATAAGGGGAGTTGGTTGGGGTGGAGTTGGAGATGGTGATGTTCACTTTTGATCGTAAATGTAGTAGGAGGCGCTGGTCGGATCTGGTATTAGAGCAATGGGAGTTTTCAAATGATAGACCTTTTTTTTTTTACTTCTTTACTTTTATTTATGTCTTTCTAATAGATAGGAATTCTCGGGAACAGCTATATTAAATTATTTTGGGAAGCCACTCCTCTCTCCCCTTCTTTCTTTCTTCTGATTCTTCCTTTTTTTTTGTTTTTCATTATTAAGAGGGTGCTGCTTGAGGGAGGGCTAGTTAAGATAGAGTATAAATAGTGTTGTTCCCTTTGTAATAAATGCAGTAGGTTGGATCTGGTTTCAGAGCACTGGAAGTTCTCAAATGATACCCCATTGGTAGAGAAGGAAAACTTCATGGGATCTCTCGGGAGCCAACACCTCCGAATATATGTTTTCAATTTTTGTGATACTACTTGGGTTTATAGTGTAGGAATGTTAGTACTTATTAGGTAAATCACGGAACATCTAACTTAGCTAGCTAGAGAAAGTCTAGATTTAAATAGAAGTACTGATGTTCCCTTTTGCAATAAATGTAACAGGAGGTACTGGCCGCGTCTGGTTTCAGAGCACCGGGAGTTCTCAAATGATGGGAAGCTTGATGAGATATCTTGGGAGTCAAAACCTCTGAATAGTCATACTCATCTCCAGGGAAGCTACTTAATTATAGTGGAACTTTAGTTTTAAATATTGCACATCAAATTTGCAAAAATAATAAAAATGTTTCGCAAGATAAATAAAAAGTATACATATTATGCATTATTATTCCCCATTTTGCGTGAGGAATTCTTAAATTATAGGTCTGGCCAGTTGGAGGTACTCTATGGACAATGCTCCTTTATGTTTGCTTAAAAAAATTTCCTCCTACGCTTACTCCTCCCCCCACTTTAGAGAGACTTCTCCGACTGTTTTGTGCCCCACATAGTGTGATCAACCATCGAGCAACTCATCTTTTGATCGCTTGCCTCATAAACACCTCTAAGTGGGAGAATCTTGAATTCGTCGTGGCAACAACGAGTGATCAGCTACGAAGAACTTTCATTCTCCATAATATACTGTAAGTAACAAGGACGGATCTAGACATTTCACTAAGGGGCAGTCCAAAGAAAAAAGGGCACAGTACTAAAATTTTTTCTTAAAACAGACCACCAATGAGCTAGTGTAAAATCAACTGTATTGTTTTATTAGATCAGTCTCATTCAAATATGATACAAAATAAAAATCTGATTTGGGTACAACAGTTATCACAAATTTTTTTTCAAACAATTACAAATGTCTTGCCAATTAAAATAACTATCAGAATAAGATGAAGCTAAAAATAGTGATAATGGCAGTACTAAGGGCACCTATGAAAACCGTTACAACTACAAATTTGGAAGTACAATGTATACGGATAAAGACACAAAATAGAATTTGAATAAAATAAAATAACCATGATCTATTTACAAAAACCAAGTTTGTTTTCAGAGGCATACGCATCATTCAAATAAGGCACTTGCAAGAAATTGAGGGGGAGTTCCAGACGTCGCCGACCACCCCGTAGATCCGCCTATGGAAGTAGATACAGGGACCTTTCATTGATATTCCTCTCCAAAAATAGATTTTCGCTATTCTTGTAGGGGCACAACACCGCGAAAAGTATGAACTCAGTATATCACTTACCGCATAAACACCTTTCACGGGGGGAGGGGGAGATCCAAGTTGAAACTCGCAACGTTCATAGAGTTGGCAGACACATACACATGTATCAATAGACTAAGAAGTGTTTATAGAAATGCATAATACTATCTGGGTAATTCCTATGCTTTATCTATGACTCTAGGTAATTCATATTCGAAGGACGCAATATATGCTAAATCTTCTGTACAGTGGCTTTGGCAGGCTTAGGAGAAATGATGTAATGACGAAATGATGACTTCTTTTAAAGAATAAATAAATAAATAAATTCCTTAAAAAATATGCGTGGCGTAGATTAGATTAGTAGTTTAGTAATCATGGTATCCTTTATTTTCCGCTCTCTTCTGATGCGTAACTGAGTACACGAGATAAGTGTACGCATGAACGAATTCTGGAGCTATTCTTTTCATTATACTTTTTTCTACATTCCTATAAATCTTCTTTCACCACTATTTTCTGTCAGCATCGGTTGGCTGAGGAGAGAAAGAGCCTTGTCTGTTCTATACTTCACTATGACTACTATTCCTGTTTGTAAGCATTGTATAGGTTTTAAGTATTTTTTTTCATTGCTACTTTTAACTTTTTTACTTCCTTCTTCGTCTAGCCGAGAGTGGGTCTTAGGGTCTTTGTTAGCCTGTAACTCTGTAACTCTGTATTTAGTTAAAAGGAAGTCATAATCACTGAGCTTGGATTATTTTTTAAGATATACAAAGATTCCATTATTTTTAAACCAATCTCTTACTGTTTCTTACCTAATAACTTAAATTTAAGATACAACTATTCCCATGGAAACAAATCTCTTTTCGAACACACACACACACACACACACACACACACACACGTGTAGGATTAGCGCTATCGGAAGTTATTTCAGGCAAAGATTTGCTGATTCTCAAAGGTTTAAAAATAAGCAGATACCATCATCGTCTTTCCGATTGCTCTCAAATTGCAGGACCGAAAATTTTTCTTTGAAAATA
This sequence comes from Bathynomus jamesi, assembly GCA_023014485.1. Classification (NCBI taxonomy): domain Eukaryota; kingdom Metazoa; phylum Arthropoda; class Malacostraca; order Isopoda; family Cirolanidae; genus Bathynomus; species Bathynomus jamesi. The sequence continues at coordinate 172,868 of JAJOZX010003655.1, read as the reverse complement.
GATCTATGAAGAAGAGAAGATTTCCAGAAAAAGTTTTTCCTAAAAGACACATTTAAAGAAATATAAACAAAACATTCGTAATTTCGAATTTATTACTGTAGCCCTCTTCAGGGAAGAAAAAGACGCCAATTTATATGTCTCACTGAAGAATAAAGAATGCCAACCACCAAAAAGAATTTGTCTGAAGCCACCAAATTATTTTGACAACCAATCCAAAATGATTAATTAAACCAAAATATTAATATTGGTTTGATTCCCTTACCCAATTAGAATGTATCTGGTTGATGTAACCAAATGCTTTTTTTCCGTGAACTTACAATTTCCGGATAGAAATTTAATCCCAAAAGCTGGTAGCATGATTTTAGTGTACTTTATCCTTTTTCTATGACATTAAATTAATATCATGTAATACTTTATCGCTTTTCAATGACATTAAATTAACATCATGTAATACTTTATCGTTTTTCTAGGACACTAAATTAATACAGTCGTAATTTGACTTTACCAGAGCTGGGCAGTATTTAAATACATTTAAATACATTTGTGTATTTAGAACTGTATTTATAAATACATTGTTTTTCATGTATTTAAATATAGTATTTAAATACTTTAATGAGTATTTAAATACAATGTATTTAAATACTCAAAATATAAAAATGTAAATACTTTTACTGGTTTAATACACGTTCTGTACTAGCACAGTACGACGCGTCGACAGTGTAATACAGCATGGTTCATGTTTCAACAGTTTGGGAAAACATCCTCTCATAAAAGACTGTTCCTCCGCTATAACACGACATTACCATCTTCGGCACCGGTAGAGCGAATATTCTCATTCGCAGGAATCACTTTGACTCCCAAAAGAAACTCTCTTTCAGACAAACTTTTGAAAGATTGGTTTTGATCCGCAGCAACCGTGAAATAAAAAGAAAATTCGTAAGGTGCCTTATGTTTATGTTTACGTCTTATTTACGTTTACGTCTCATCTACTCATTAATTGTTACTCATTTTGCAATGATATAATGAGTATAATGTCACTGGTTGAACATCGTAAGTTCTAAGTTCTTTTGTTTTTGTTTTGTTCTAAAAAGGGAAATATATAATCGGAAATTAGATTGTACTATTTCTTTATCCTTTATCAAGCATTTTATATTGTTGTTACTCATGAATTAGTGAATGCATATGTTAAAATTTGTATGTATTTAAAATGTATTTACAAATGTATTTAAATACAATTGATGTATTTTGTATTTAGTATCTAAATACATTCGTAAAATGTATTTAGTATTTAGTATTTAAATACATTTCTCCCATGTATTTAGTATTTAGTATTTAAATACCGGGTGTCCGAGAATTATCTGTACAATTTTTGGCTGTTATTAAAAGTCAACCATGAAGTGTAGAAATTCCAGTGTTGTCCCATTTTGCAGAGAAACTCATTAAGTTTTTTCTGATAAGTTTTGACAAGTTTTTTCTTTTTTGTACGCGGGTGACAGACATTGATGATTTAAAAGCAAGAATCACAGCTGCTATTGAGCGAATTGATGTGGATATGCTGCAGCGTACATGGCAACATTTAGATTATCGATTGGATGTTTTGCGAATCACTGATGGTGCACATATCGAATGTTTGTAACAACGTTACTTTAAGAAAAGAAACTTTCGAAAATACAGATTCTAAATAATCTTGTTTAAGAATTTTACGTGTGTTATCAAGAATTTTATTAAAAGATGAAATTGTACAGATAATTTTCGGACACACTGGAATTTCTAAAAAACTTGTCAAAACTTGGTATCAGAAAAAACTTAATGAGATTCTCTATAAAATGGGACAACACTGGAATTTCTACACTTCATGGTTGACTTTTAATAACAGCCAAAACTTGTACAGATAATTCTCGGACACCCTGTACATTCAATGTATTTATTGCCCAGCTCTGGACTTTACATTATTTTCATTATGGTATTACCGCATACTTTCTCAATTTTAATTTACAAACAACACAATACAGTAGCTCTATTTCATCTGCATATACAATATAATGCAATTGCCCTTGCCCACCCAAAAATATTTTCCACTGTTTTTGGACGTGCTCTGTAGGATGTTGGTGATTGGTTAACCGATATCATACAGAACGCTTCCGAAACACTGGAAACACTGTTTTTGGGTGGGTAAGAGCAACTACATATATTTTACATGCGGATTCCCTTTCCTTGTTACATTTTAACTCAATGGGACACCTTATTTTCGTCACTGAACCAATTTCTCGTTCTCTCATCTGATGCCTTTCTCCCCACGATCATTAACCATGACCTTAAAAACTAAAATTCTTAATGTACTGTACGTGAGAAGAGAATATTCATTCGCTTCATTTTCAATTAAAAAAAAAATTACATCCACTTTACAATTTACAATGATTCTGAAGTTGTTAATTGAACCATGCGATGTTTATAGTAACTCTGGTTACTTTCCTGGTAACGAATTTACAGTATAAAGTGAATTCAAGCATCGTATGGTTAAAATAACCATGCCTTTCGATTTGTCACCCCATAGTTAACCATGTATTTGGTTGGTTGATTGTTTTCTGGGGTTGTTTAACTCCTTCCTAACAGCAAAGGACCTACAGCTTTCCGTGGGATCCGAACCACGGGTCGCTACATCATCTGGACGCAAAGGACAGCCACCCATCCAACTAGTACCTAGATGAATGTCGCTTAACTTCGCTGAACAACGGGAAACGGTGTTGCGACATGGCCACGGCATAGCCCGTATTTGGTTGTTCTACCATGTGTAAATATTTATGTGCAATTTTGTCACCTTTCGCGTCCTTTACAATCCATTATTTTCCCCTTTTACCTCTCTCTCTCTCTCTCTCTCTCTCTCTCTCTCTCTCTCTCTCTCTCTCTCTCTCCCAACCTTTCTCGGGTTGCTCCTGCATGAGCGCACCATGTGGCTCCTATCCACGCATATTAAATTACATCTGAGGACCGATTCTTGCCTCCTTTTTACTTGCTGCTCTTTTAAAGTGCGTCCTCTCCGTCTCAGAGACCATTTAATTTTAACGAAAGAAGAAGAACAATTCCGACGAATTTATGGTTGAATCCGACGCTGGATACGAGCAAATTAATTGCTCAACCTGAGGCCTCGACCATTCTGCATTCCTCTTCACTTAATTTTATTACTTAATGTGTGTGTGTGTGTGTGAGAGAGAGAGAGAGAGAGAGAGAGAGAGAGAGAGAGAGAGAGAGAGAGAGACTAATATGCACTTCTTTCCTTCATCATTTATAATTTGTTAAATGAATGGAATCAGCAAACTTAACGATATCTTTCAGAATGTAAAATAATTTTATTTTAGAATATATATATATATATATATATATATATATATATATATATATATATATATATATATACAGGGTGTTTCACAACCGGTCTGCCATACTTTGGGGGGGGGGGGGGGGGTGTGATACCGAGTAAAACAAGTTAATACAACATAGTTGTAATTTCTAACCGTTGCGGAGCTACGGACGTTTTAAGATGTGCAAACAACAAATCCCTACTTGTGTGTAATTCGATAGATGGCAGCACTGGTCGTTGGATTAGTCGTGCTGGTCCAATATCGTGGCCCCCGAGATCTCCGGACTTAACCGCGTTAGATTTCTTTTTATGGGGCTTTATGAAAGAGATGGTCAACAAGACCAAAGTACAAACGAGAGAGGAACTCCTGAGTCGGATTATGGATGCCGCTGTTTACATACGAGAACACCCCAAAATGATTCAATGGGCAGTGGACTCTTGTTTGGATCGAGCAAGGCTGTGCATTGAAAACCGAGGCGGACATTTTGAACATTTATAAGATGTATCTCATAAAATGTAGTAATAAATACATCAGATTAATACTCTCGTTTATTTTTTCCGCGCGCCTCAAACGTCCGTAGCTCCGCAACAGTGGAAATAGCACGATGTTTTATTAACAACATCGATATTACCCCCAAAGTATGGCAGACCGGTTGTGAGACACCCTGTATATATATATATATATATATATATATATATATATATATATATGTTTATATATATATATGGGATGAATTTCACAGTAAAACACGTGAAATGAATGAATGCTGCAAACCCACAAGGAAAAAGAAAAACGATTCCAAGACCTTTCGTGTATTCAAAGCTACACCTCGTCAGGGAATGAAGATAAAAGGCGAAATGCCCATAAATATATACAACGTACAGGAAAAACAAAACAATTAGCATATACTTAACAAGGGTTAATGAGAGGCAAAAGAAATTTTAACATGATAACGTCAATTTTATACGTCTTCGCACTGTTATTGAAATTGTTTTTAAAATGAATAAATGCACATTCTAGAATATTTCTTTCCATTATATCTCTGTTTTTAACAAGCGCTTTACAACTATCCCACTTGATGCTATGGTTACATCTATACATATGGTTAAATAAAGCATTGGAATTATTAGCTGTTCTACAAGCATATTTATGCTGTTTTACCCTAATATCTAACGTTTTACCGGTTTGGCCTATATATACTGAGTTACATTGTGTACATCCGATCCAATACACACAACCAACATTATCAGGGCTAGTCTTTATTAGGCGTAATTTAACAGTATTATTATACTTAAAGATTACATTAATGCCAATTGCTTTAAGTACAGTTGGAAGGTACTGAAAATTAACATGGTAAGGTAGGCTAAGGATATTTTTACGCTGAAATTCCTTTACAATTATATTATTATAATACCTATTCTTGGCTTTCTTAAGACAGTTATCTAAAAATGAAATAGGATAACAAAATTTAGTACCAATATTCATGATATTGTATAACTCGGAATCCAAAAATTCAGGACTGACAACTCTCAGTGCTCGAAGAAACATAGCAGAGAAAATAGAGGATTAGTAAAAACACACAAAGTTAATAATCCCATGAGGCCTATTGTTAGCTCGTGGGCTCCGTAACCTATAAGCTATCAAAATGGTTAGTTAGTTTATTAACGCCGTTAGTTGGCTTTATTTCTGAGTCACATATTGTAAATAGCATGGATCTTATTGACAAACTGAAGTTCCCTAATGACCCTAATTTCAAATTGGTAAGCTTCGATGTATGCTCGCTATTCACAAAAGTCCCTGTTGATGACCTACTTGATTTTTTAAAAGATAAGATCTCTGAATATTCTTTCCCTGTTCAACACAACACTCTTATTGAGTTAATTAAGCTTTGTGTCAAAGATTGTAAATTTCAGTTTGAAAATAAGTTTTATGCTATGTCGTTTGGATTGGCTATGGAATTCCCCTTTCACCTGTGCTAGCTAATTTATATATGGAATTTTTTGAAAGTAGAATTTTGCCTACGATTGTTAATTTTAACCTGGTTTGGTACAGGTATATAGATGATATTTTATGCCTTTGGCCTAATAACTTGGATGTGGATTTATTTCTTGGTAGGCTCAACAATTTAGTCCCATCTACTGTATTAAGTTTACAGTTGAAAAAGAAAATGATGGAAGCCTATCTTTTCTTGATCTAAAAATTTGGAGATGCTCTAATCAGTTCAAATATGAAGTCTACCGTAAGCCTACTAATAATAACTCTTATGTGCATTTTTATTCTGACCATCATCCTTCGATTAAATCCTCTATTTTCTCTGCTATGTTTCTTCGAGCATTGAGAGTTGTCAGTCCCTAATTTTTAGATTCCGAGTTATGCAATATCATGAATATTGGTACTAAATTTTGTTATCCTATTTCATTTTTAGATAACTGTCTTAAGAAAGCCAAGAATAAGTATAATAATAATGTAATTGTAAAGGAATTTCAGCGTAAAAATATCCTTAGCCTACCTTACCATGTTAATTTTCAATACCTTCCAACTGTACTTAAAGCAATTGGCATTAATGTAATCTTTAAGTATAATAATACTGTTAAATCACGCCTAATAAAGAATAGCCCTGATAATGTTGTTGGTTGTGTGTTTTCGATCGGATGTACACAATGTAACTCAGTATATATAGGCCAAACCTGTAAAACGTTAGATATTAGGGTAAAACAGCATAAATATGCTTGTAGAACAGCTAATAATTCCAATGATTTATTTAACCATATGCATAGATGTAACCATAGCATCAAGTGGGATAGTTCTAAAGCGCTTGTTAAAAACAGAGATATAATAGAAAGAAATATTCTAGAATGTGCATTTATTCATTTTAAAAACAATTTCAATAACAGTGCGGGGACGTATAAAATTGACGTTATCATGTTAAAATTTCTTTTGCCTCTCATTAACCCTTGTTAAGTATATGCTAATTGTTTTGTTTTTCCTGTACGTTGTATATGTTTATGGGCATTTCGCCTTTTATCTTCATTCCCTGACGAGGTTTAGCTTTGAATACACGAAAGGCCTTGGATCGTTTTTCTTTTTCCTTGTGAGTTTGCAGCATATATATAATATATATTATATATATATATATATATATATATATATATAATATATATATGGAGGAATGCATAAACATTTCCTTCTTCGGATTTTATTTTTAAACATTTTCTCAAGCCCGTATCGAAGTTCATCACAAAAGGTCAACCTTGTAATAGCTTCGTGCGCTCGCACAAACGCTTTAAATGCCATGGAATGCTGGAGTTTATCATAGAGCAATTACTTGTACTCAGCCAGGCAACTTCGTCAGCGGAAACTTGCACCTGCGTTCAAACATCAGAGAAGCGTTTTGTTCTCACCCTGAGAGCTGGGTTTTCTGTGTTTACGTTTACAACTGCTTGAAGAACGCTGACGAAGTCTTTCTTACACTTAAACAGTTTCGACCGTGAGCACACCTTACAACCTTTTTAATGGTTTTTTATTCCTCGATCCGTTAAGGAGAAAAGTTTAACAGTCTTGAAGTTCAGGCATCATCGCATAAACATCTTTGTTTATAGGCTCAAGCGTCTTACAGCCTATACCAATCACAAAAACTCGTTGTCATAACTAGGGTTGCCAGACGTCCCGCATTTGATCCGAAAATCCCGCGTCCAGCTTTCTATTGAAAATGTTCCGCAAAAAATATCTTTTAAGCAAATTTTTTCGGGATGAATTGATTTAGAATTTCTAGAATTATGTAGGATCCTGTAGAATTCTGTAGAGTAATGTTGAATGTTCTAGAACATCCTAGAAATTACATAACGCTGATAAAATGTTGTATTTGGCCACGAGTTGGCAAGTTGGCAGTTTTACGGCTGTAGTTATATTGTAAGCTTTGAATTAGTGTGAATCTTGCGATTGCTTGACCATACAACTTGAGATTGTGTATGTCAAATAAAATCTGTATGTCTACTTTTTATCAGAAATCGTTCAGGTGTAAATTGCTGCATTTGCGTGAAAGTTTTTTCAATATTATTCACGATGTTTAATTGCTAAGCATTATTTTAATGAAATTTTTCTAAATTAGTTTGTTGTAACGGTTGAAGAAATCTAGTTTCAATTTGAACAAAATTTGGTCTTAAAAAAAAAAACAGAAAAAATTTTGTTTCGCATGGGCATTTGAAAAATCTGGCAACCCTATCTAAGACTATAACCCTTTTGTATTGGCCTACAGTGTTTACTGTGTCATGTTAGGCTACTTTGCTATAAACATACACATTTAGACAAACTCTCAGCCTAACCGAATAGGCTCTCTGAAGTGTTTCTGATACCGCGAATTGGACTCACATATTTTTGTGTTAATGTAATACCGCATGTAGGCTTATTACTGCGTATTAAGTACCATTATCGATCATCCTAATTATTGCTTCATAATACTCTTGAATCACTAAACTTTTGTCTTAAATGTAATCGCTCTTTTATTCTTAACAACCAATAAATTACACATTTCAATAAACTAATTATTAAACACTGTATTGAATTGAGTTGAATTGAATTGAATAACCTTTATTGATAATTGATAAAATAAATACAATTTTACAGTTTTTGTTTTTGTTTTAACATAAATAATTGTGAAATTGGACTATTTAATTTATTTAATTTAGCCCTTAAGTCAGAGTCAGAGTCTAGGGCTGAATCCCGGTATTGAAATACCGGTATTCTACCAGTATTAGAAAAAAGAGACAATACCGATACCGTGAATGTCAATACCGGTATTGGAAGTATATTTTTTATTTTTTTGAAATAGTTATTTTAGGCGAAATATGAATTGCATTTAAAAAAATATGAGCTTAGGGGTTTGCTTTTTTCCTAAAAAGACACAAATATTCGAAATCCTCAGAATAAAAAAAATATTTTAATGTATCATTATCAGCTAAAACAATGCTCAAGAGAACTGCAGAGGGAATTTTTAAAAGATTTTTCCCTGAAGATGAAGAATAATTAGTTGAATACGAGAAACACGGTGAAAACGAAGAAGCATCTTGCTGCCCTGAAAATCCAACTGAAATTGAAGTTGAGAACAAGGATAAAATTGATGATCCACTGCTCGCTGAATATATGTAAGAAATGGAGAAATTACAAAAGATCCCATTGAGAAGCAAACCTTCCACCTTTGATCCCAACACAGAATTTAAGAGTTTTGAAGTGTCTTCGAAAAGAACAGAAAATTTAGATAAGCTCTATTATGCATTACTTTCCATTAGATCTACGAGTGTACATAGAATCCGAAAGAGCGTTTTCGGCTGCAGGGTTATACCTCACAAAATTGAGATCAAGTCTTTCTGAGAATTCACTGGATAGTCTTTGTTTCCTTAAGTCTATTTTTCAAAATGAAAAATGAATAATAATTTTTAATAGTAAATTTACTTTTCATTAAAGGATTTTTCTTTTATTTTGACTACTTTTTTTCCTTTTATAATGTTCGTTGATTGTTAATAATTCAATAATATTATAGCTATATTGGATATCCTTAGCTATAGGATCTTTTCAAGACTTAATATTTGTGGCATATATTAAATGGCAGAGTGGTTAAATAAAACACAAGGCTTACATTTTGAAGGACTTGGATTCGAGTTCGGGTGCTTTAAGCCACTAAACTGACTAAAGTCAACGTCGGTCGACAGGCTAGCTGGTATAAGAAGACATATATATACATTCTTATGGCTATGGGCACTCAAGTGAAAGATGAATTTTTAACTTTTTTTCACTATTAAATTGATTTAAAATTAAAATATTTTAATATAAAACCGGTATCAATACCGGTATTGGCAAAATAATCGGTATCAATACCGGTATTGAAAATTTCGGCATTTTAACAGCCCTAAGTCAGACCCGTAACTAGCTAATTTTGCGCCCGAGGCAAGATCATAAAATTGCGCCCCCTTATTCCTATAAAACTACACGATCCTCTAAGTGGTAAATTTCTGTAGTGCATCATCGATACATTGTCCGCACAATAGTCTTTTTTGTAGGGATTTCCATTTACAGAAATGTTCAAGATGATTAGTTGAATTTTCATGTTCTACAATACGGTTTAAATTTTTACAGTCATTAAATCCTGTTTTCTGATTTGCAATATTCAGTTTGGAAAAGCGCTGATCGAATAATATGGATGGAAAACAGAAAATAAAGTACTGAAAAGTACTGAAAATTTATAGAAATGAGCCCTTTCCCTAATGGCATGGCGTGTTTGGGATAGTAGATACATATTTTATATAGTTTTTCTGCGCCCCTCAGTTTTACGCACCAGAGGCAAGTGCCTCACTCGCCTCGCCCTTGTTACGGCACTGCCTTAAGTTTTAGGCTTTACTGGGCTCTTAATTAAAATAAAACAGTTATTATTAATTATTATTAATAATACGTAAATCATGAATAAGAATTATTAATTATTAGAGTATATATTAATCTTAAGTTATTATTATTAGAGATATGAAACAAATACAAAATCATTACTGAAGGTATGATAACAAAACTGTATAAAGAAATCAATATTAGACACGAGAGATGAACAATAACAAGTAACAAGTACATTTAATCCTAGATTGCATACGAAATATGAAAAATAGTATCCCATTATTAATCGAGATTTTAATCTGGGTTTTAAACGAATTTACATTCACAATATTTTTTATATCAGCATTTAAATCATTCCATAGTTTCAATCCGATGAAAATGGATAATTTTTGAGATGAAGACATTCTAAATTGACGTATAGCATGCTTTGATCTATTTCTGATCTGATACGAGTGGATTTCTTGATGAGTTACAAAGTATATATTTAGCTAGAGATGGAACCCGGTTTTAAAAAACCGGTTTTTAACCAGTGATGAAAATTTTTAATCATCACCGAAACCGACGATAAGAACCAGTTTTCACATTTTTGCGCGAGTCTCCGATCACTTTGGTCCATTTTCTATGAAACAAACGTTTCCAAACGTTTAAAAACATAGTAATTACGTTTTGCATCGTTTCGTATCGTTTTTTGTTTGTTTATAAGTGTAAATAATTGATGCTTCAGTCTTGAATGTTATGTGGATGATTGCACATTGATCAGTTAAGATTCTAAGATTTAATACTCCATCATGTCAAAGAAATCAAATGCTTGGTATCATTTCACTCGTAAGAATAAAGAAGAAGCAAAGTGTATGATATGTCACAAAGTTTTAAAGTGTTGTGGAGGTTCTACTTCAAGTTTATCATCCCACATGAAAAATATTCATGGCATAAACATCGACCAGATTAATCAGCCATTGAAGAAACAAAGAACGGTGGGAGAGTTTGTGCAAAAAAAGTCCATAGAAAAGGAAATTTCGAAACTTGGTGTGTAGATGGACGAGTTTCCAATCAATTGCTAAAAGTGAATTCATTCAAGAAAGCCTAAGAAAGATAAAATACAACAAGCCTCATCCAACTTCCCATAATGGTGTCAGAAAAATGGTGCTTAGTTTTTATGAGAAAAAGAAACATGAATTAGTCAACTACTTCAAGAATCAGGTGAGACAAGGAATCCGCTATTCATTAACTATGGATGAGTATACATCTTTGCAAAACCAAAGATATATTAATATTAATGTTCATGATGAAAATCAACATTGGTCTCTTGGTCTCATGAAAATAAATGGTTCTCTCGATAGCACCAAAACTATTGTAATCGTTAGGAAAAGATTGGAAGACTTTGGCTTGGACCTAGTTAAGCATATCGTGGATTGCACCACCGACGGTGCCTCAGTAATGGTCAAATTTGGAAGAGAAATAGTAGGCCTACCTGATCACCAGCAATGCATTGCACATACTATACATCTCGCGGTTTCGGATATCTTGTATTCAAAAACTGCTGAAAATTCAGCTGAAGGGGAAAGTGACCCTACCCCTGAAGATGAAGCCATCGAAGAAGATGAACACTCTGCACATGAGTTAAGCGAAGATGAATGTGAAATTTTATGCACTGATACAATTTTTTAGTCCGACATAGATGACGTAATTGTTCTTCCAAAACTTCGAAAAGATTACTTAAAAGTAATAAATAAGGTGAGAAAAATCTGCCGCATATTTCGAAAGTCTCCTTTGAAAAATGAGAGATTGCAGGATTTTGTCAAAGATGAATTTAAAGGAAAGGAAATGAGACTTATCCTTGACCGTAGAACGAGGTGGAACAGTCTTTTGGCCATGATAGAAAGATTTTTTGAAAATCAAAAATTGCATTCCAAATGCCCTCAGAGTGATACGCTCAACAGAGACGATTTCAGATGAAGAATGGAATGCTCTAAAGAGCCTCTTTGACACGCTTCTTCCACTGGAAATTGTTTTGAAGGGACTCTGTTCCAAAGACGCAAATTTGCTCAAAGCTGAATCTTCCATGAAGTTCATTTTGGATAAATTTGAAAGCAAAAACAATCCTTTAGCTTTTGAGCTACGTCAGTGTCTCATTGATCGCTACTCATCGAGAAGACAAAAAGAAGCTGTCTCCTTGCTGAGTTTTATCCACAATCCCGAGGTCTTGAAAATGAATCATCAGCACCGTTCCTCTTTCCTTCAAGACAAGTACTTAAGAAGTATGCGGATCATACATTTAAGAGGCTTTCTCCAGAAGCTTGCCAGATTTCAGAAACAGACGACCAAGTCCAATCAATTGCTTCGAAACTCGAAGAGTCACAATGCAGCTCAGGTCGTGAAGTAAATGATGACGATCAACTTATGAACGAGTACATGTGTGAGATGAACAAACTGAAAATGAAGCCCAAGAAAGATTCTTCTGAGACCTTTGACGTAAACAATGAATTCAAATATTTTGAAGCTACTTTGAATAGAAGCGAAAATTTGGATCGAATGTACGAGGCGTTGCTTACAATAAAAGCCACCAGCGTAGAGTCCGAAAGAGTGTTTTCAGCTGCTGATTTATTCGTCACAAAGATTCGATCAAGAATGTCAGAGCAGACACTTAATGCTCTTTGTTTTCTCAAGTGTTATTTAAAAAATCAAGTTCGATAATAAACTTTTTAATTCAAATGTTACACACACTTGATTGAATCAATTAAAACCTTATTTCTGTTTAATATTTTGATCATTTATCTCCCTAAAAAGCATACAGAATCCCATCGGTGAAAACCGGTAAAAACCGGCTTTAAGAATATAGCGATGGTGAAAACCGGTTTTACACTTTCCGGTTATTTTCCATCCCTAATATTTACCCATTGTAAGTTAATGATATTGTTCTTACAATCGTAAATAAAAATAAAAAGTGCCAGTTTGATTACATCATTGAGCTTTAGTAGTTTTAGCCCTTTAAATAATGCAATAGAATGATCAAGGAAATCAGCATCAGATATTAACTTATTGGTCATTTTTGGATGACAAAGATACTGTTCAAAGCTTTGTTAGCGGAGTTTCTCCAAACAATGGTGCAGTACGTTATATAAGGAATAACAAGAGTATGATAAAGAGTTAATAAAGCCTGTTTAGGAACTACGTTTCTCACGACCAAGCGTCTTACCAACCAATTTTTTATGGAAGGATGAAGAACTGGGTAAGCTGCACTCCGCCTGCTCTCGCCGGGAATCGAACGCGGGGCCGGTAGATTCGTAGTCAGCGATGCAAACCACTACACCGATATAAATTACTCAGCAATCAACAAACGATATTCAATACTACAATGATTGAATCGACACGATAAAAAATACAGCTGAATAATACAATAGTTAATAAATGAATGTTTTAAATGATTAAACGTACTACATAATTTGTCGAAAACAAATGAGTTCTATATTGCGTAAGGTAGGTGGAATCAAGTGAATAGGTTATAAGTCGGGAGCGTAGCGAAGGGAGACTATGCCCAATCGGGAAGCAAAACGTTAACTAATGCACTGAAGTATTACTTCAATCTCCTTTTGGCCATCTTACCCTCGACAAGTGAACATTTTCTCTCGATGATTTCTCGTTCGGACAAAATTGCTTTTTTTTTTTTTTACGCTGCACCCTGATTACACTGAACAACAACAAAAAATTTCTTCTGCTACTGGAGAAAATGCACCTTTTCCGGAGTAATTTGACAGCGGTAATTCCAAAAATCTAGTTTAGAATTACCGATCACCTCTAGTTTTTGAGTTATGATAAGGTCATTCAAAATATTTTGATACATAGTAAAAAAAATAACTTTTCCTGTAAAAACTTTACTTGTGCTTTGAAAATTGCATTGAAGAATGTTTTAAACCGATAAAAGACGTACTATAACTATTACAATAGGATATGGAAGAAATAAATGACCCAGCCAGGACCCACCCTTTCTCACCTGATCATACCAAGCTCCTGATTACCATTTATTTCATCCATCTCCTAATTTCATCCATCTCCTAATACGACATACTACTACAACGATATACTAGTCAACTCAATGACCTACTAATACATATGTACTACTAACAAGTAACATTACGTACATAATATAGATATTAATGGAAAAAAGGACTGAGTACATTAAGATTACAATATTTGAGGGGTCCCGCGTCTTAAGGTACCTAGGCGCCAAAATTGAAATTCGTCAGAAATCGCCTCCAAAGTTCAGCAATATTCTGGCAATGTAATCACTGTTATTAATTGAGCTAGAACGTTCATTTTCGGCTAAATTAGAGTTCTAAATATGCTAATGAAGATGTTGATGAGTTTTTGGAATAGATTTTCATATTTTATATTTTATATATATTTTTTTTAATTTTTCGATTTTCTTATTATGCCGAACTTTGGGTGAACTTTTGGCTGGCGATAGAGGTGAAAAAAGTAGTTCGCTTCATAAGGTTTTCAATCATAGTTCTAGTGTCGTAAGGTCATTATAACTCAAACCACGCGATAGAGGAAGGGTGAAAATAGTGATATCCATCAAAAACACGTTTTCGCCTGTGGTGGCGCTTAGGTACCTTAAGACGCGCGACCCCTCATTTACTGAAAATACATTTTAAGTACTGTCAAAACACGTACTACTATTTCTTAGTTATTTTTTTTTGCAAAATATTTGTTTGACTTATTGCGCCTTTTGTTCATGTTCTCAGTTTCACGCTGTAAGAACCAACAGTACTCTCCCATCATCGCTGGATTCCATCGTCCTTGATAGCGCTGTTCCAATGTTCCATTGTAAAGATATCTTGGTGAACTCGTTCACCATGTTCATCGCTCACTGCACCTAAATCATTTGGGAAGAAGTCTAGATAGGAGTGTAAGAAGTGCATCTTTATCATCCCAACATAGTTTTCATCTCTGTGATTTCCTAAGAAATAATGGACAACCAATTTGAATGAAATCCAGGCAGCAAGTTCTTTCTGACAGCATTTTCTCAAAATCAATATCCATCAGCACTTCCAGAATCTGTGGCCCAACAAATATACCTGCTTTCAATTTAGCTTCACTGATTTTTGGGAACTTGTTAGAAAGATATCTGAGGCTATTGCCATCTTTGTTCATTCCTTTTACAAAATTCTTCATGAGTCCCAGTTTGATATGAATCGGGGGTAGAAACACATTTTGAGGAATAAAGGTTGATTTTTTGTTCTGTTTTCCTGGGATGTAACTTTAACGAGATGTAACTTTAACGAGATGTATTCGTCTTTATTTGCGCATTTATTAACACATTCGTTCACGCATTCAATGTCCATTTAATTCCCAGATACCCACATTTAGTAGCAATGTTTGGTATACCCACTCTGCAATCCTAGAAGTAGTGCAATCACTTTTAGATCACCACAGATGTTCCACCTATGTTGATCATATTTGATGGCTTTAAGGATAGTCTGCATGCTTTCATAGGTTTCTGGCATGTTCACAGTATGAGCAGGAGGAATCGATGGCTTAGTGTTGCCATTGTGCAACCTTAGAAGAATCTATAAAAAGTCTCCATTCTTGAGGATGATGCTCAGTACCCAGTTTTTCCATTAGTGCATCAACATTGGCACAGAAACACAAACTATCTTACATGCTGTAATGAAGAGCAAGACTTTGATGGCGACTTCGATAAATTGAAACTTTTCTGCCTGGAGCTAATAAATTCCACTGCTGCAAGCGAGAGCTAAGAAGTTCTCCATGTTGCTTTGATAGAGAAAAGTCACGAATCAGATCACTTAGTTCTTCTTGTGTGATCAGATAGGGTGGTTTATTCTGAGGTGCCATAGAAGAACTAGATGAAGCGGATGACGATGAGTTATCATCTTCATCGCAGGATGACCCATCTGCTTCTGAATTTTTCGGTGGATGTGGCACTGGAAGACCATCTCCATGGGGTACTGGTTTCATTACAGATGCAATATCTGGATAACTAATATATTGTTTCGTCTTGCTTGAATGTCCAGAAACATTTGTCATGCAAAAATAACAGTCAGTTAGATGATCTTTAGGCTGACGCCATATCATCGGAATTGCAAATGGCATACTTGCTCTCTTCTTATTCAATCACTGTGTTAAGCCAGATGTGCAAACTGTACAACACACATGTGGAGCCCAGTATTTTTCTTGGTCACCAATCTTACACCCAAAGTAGTGGTAGTAAGCCACCTTCACTTTGTGTGTGATGTTCTTCCTTTATGAAACTGTAATGTATTTTCTACAAATGTAGCAAAAACTGTTTGGGTGATTTTTGCATTTCCGGATTTTCCTTAAACTTGAGGCAGCCGCCATTTCTAATGATCTGTGAAGAATAAAAAAGAATTTATGTTCACAAAACTAGAAATATACTAGGGGCACTCAGTATATTTCGCCCCACCCTTTATTCTTAGCTAAATAATAGGTCATGGGGCTGAAACGTCTTTTGAGCCGTAAGTTTGAACTTTCTGCGTTTCACATAACCGGAGTTTTCCAGTTTGAACCTCCCCTCCTTGTATAAAACTGCTTTTAAACACCCTTGTTTAAAACCGATGGTTAACGCAGTTTGAAATTGGTGTCTGATAGTGATGTGCGCCGTAAACAGAGAGCTGTTATCGAGTTCTTAACCGCAGAGAAGGAAACAGTTGGAAATATTCACAAACGTCTACAAAACGTTTACGGAGATGCTGTTGTTGATCGAAGCACAGTTGGACGCTGGTCAAAACGTGTGAGATCATCGGAGAGAGGGAGAGCCAGCCTCGATGATGAGCCACGCAGCGGTCGCCCGGCATCGGCTGTCACATCTCACACTGTGCAACGTGCTAACAGCATCATTCGATCAAATCGGCGCGTCACATACAAGGAGCTATCACTGGAGCTAGGAATTAGTGAAGGAAGTGTGAATACGATAATTCAGCAACTGCGATACTTAAAAGTGTGTTCACGGTTTGTTCCTCGTGAACTGATTGAAGATTACAAAGCCCAAAGAAAAGAAATTGCTTCCGAGTCGTTGGTTCGATACGAGACAGAAGGGGATGACTTCCTTTCACGAATTGTGACTGGGGATGAGACTTGGGTACACCACTTTGAACCTGAAACAAAATGCCAATCCATGGAGTGGCATCACGCAGACTCCACACGCAAGAAAAAGTTCAACATGGTTCCCTCTGCAAGAAAGGTTATGGCCACCATCCTCTGGGACATGAAAAGGGTGATTCTGCTGGACATTATGAAGAAAGGACAAACAATCAACTCACAGGCATATTGCTACCCTACAGAGACTCCAGAGACGTATAAAGCGAGTTCGACCGGCGAGAAAACTGGAAGATGTCCTTCTTTTGCACGATAACGCAAGATCACACAACAGTTTGCAAACAAGAGAGGCCATCACAAAAATGCGTTTGACTGTGTTAACCCACCCTCCATATAGTCCTGATCTGGCACCTTCAGACTTCCATTTGTTTGGGCCAATAAAGGATGCTATGCGTGGAAGAAAGTTTCAGAGTGGCGATGACGTTGTTGAGGAGGTTAAAAGGTGGCTCCAGCGGAACCCAGCGGACTTTTACCAGCAAGGAATAAAGGCCCTTGTTTCGAGGTGGAGGAAAGCCGTAGAAAAGGAGGATGGAGACTATGTGGAAAAATAAAAACTTGCAAAAAAGGTATGTAACTACTTGTGACAAAATTTCCGTAACTTACAAGGAAACTTGGAAAGAAAAAAAAAAGGTGGGGCAAAATATATTGAGTGACCCTGGTAGAACACCGGATTTAATTTTAATTGTGCACAAAGCTACGCGAAGTGTCGAACTAAATGACTGAGAGGCTACAGAGAGCATTGAAAGAGAGAGAGAGAGAGAGAGAGACGTCTAACTCTGCCTCCTTCATGTGCCTCCACCCGCTTCATATTCAGACAAAAGACTATTCGAATGTGCTAGCAAATTGAGCATGTGAGGGATTTGTTATTTCTGGGCGAATTTAGTGAGTGTGGGAATAAAGCAAGGCTGATGTATTTCATTACACGGAGCTGATTACATGATATTGCACACAATGCTGTCAAATAATTGATATACGTCAGTAACTTAAAATCTAAAGGTGATGGAAAAATTCTGACTACATTTTTTAAATCAGTACCATCAAATTACTCTAAATCACCTCAGTTTGTTTCAGTAGCAAATTTAATGTTCTCCAGTGTTATTGAATATGGTGTTTTTTATTGCTTCAAGTTAATCCTCGAGTATGACCCTTTTAGTATTCTATTTTCTTCTGTAAACATGAAGTTGGTGACCAATTTGTTATGTAGCCTCTTCAATTGTTTTTGATGTATTGTCTTTTGTAGCTTTTCTCCTAAGCTGTATGCCTACATAAACCTTCCATGTTTTTTTGTGTGTTTTTGTATTTGCATTAATTCTTGAGTTGGTTCCTTCTTGGTCGGGTTTATGGTTGGGCACAGGCCATCATGGTACCCATGATGTTTGAAGAAAATCGTGTTTGTGAAAGTGACAAAAATTAGCTTTTTCACTGTCGCAGTTGTTCTACAAATATACATGTAAAATATCCACCACCAGAATTCGAACCCGAGATCTCTGATCCGGAGTCGTGGGCCCTGATCACTAAGCTACGAGAGGGGATATTTTTTTCATACGCAAAAAGTGATCGTGCTCATGCGTTTATTTTCATCTATATGGTACCTTCGTGTTACCAGATAGATTTTAATTAAATGTTATCCACTGGTTCGAGTGTAGGGGGTTAATGCATAAAAACACTTCTGGGCGTGAAAGCGCAAGTGTTTCCCTCGGGTGATGAAATATGCACCAAGTTGTGTTAAACTTTACTGTATCATAACACAGTGGATAACGCCCGCGACTCCGAGTCAAAGTCCCGTAATGGAATCCTGGTAGAAGATATTTTGCACATGCAAAATGTTCATGCGTTTATTACCAAATACATATATATATGAAAATTATTTCACAAAAGTAACACGTGAAAAATATTTATGATGAATAAAACCATGAAGGAAAGGAAACACAGAATGGTGCTCAAGCGCTTTCGTCTAATGACATCCTCAGGAACACTGAAGTACATAAAGAGTTACAGCCTATATATAGGTTACAGAAAAAAAAAAAAATATATATATATATATATATACAATAAACGGAGATATAAAATTAAAAATTAAAGGATTGTGGGAGGGGCATACAAATTTGTAAGGAAAACTATCGATTTTTAGCACAAGATCAAATGAATTGTTTCCAACCAATGTTATAAAAAAAAATAAAAAAATACAAATTTATACTGGAAATTGCCCGGGTTTTAGCACTCTGCCCATCTTGTATATAAAAATAAATTGAAAAATAAAGTTATTAGAGTGGCATACAAGTTTACCAAAGATTTAGCGTTCTACCCTTCTTATCTAAATCTGTTCTGAAGGAATTCAAACAACAGGATCGAGTTGAAAAAGACCTTTGCTCATGTTGAAGTTATTTGTAAGTTGGATAATGGCAAACTCAAGAATATTTCTATTAACAATGTTGCTAGAGTGAAATAAAACTGAAGCATTATTCCAATCAATACAGTGGGATAACTCTGACAAATGGACAAAAAGGGCACTGGACGACTGTCCTGTTCTAACGGAATATTGATGCTGTTTTATACGTGTGTGCAAATCCTTTCCCGTCTGACCTATGTAAAAGGAATCACATTGTTTACAACCAATTTTATAGATAATGCCTGAATTATTGGTAGGGCTATTTTTTACCATGATATTTTTCACAATATTGTTATACGAAAATACTACATTAATATCCAAAAGTTTAAGTACATTAGCAATGCCTAAAAAGCCCGGGAAAAATGGAAGTACTAAAATATTTTTTGACAAAGTACGAGTGTTATTATTGACCCGATAGAAAGTTCGTTTTGCCTTGTCGAGACAAGATTCCATAAACGCAGATGGATAACACAGATCACTTCCAATACCGTTGATATTTTCTAATTCGGCATCGATGTATTCCGGACTGGCGATCCTAAGGGCGCGGAGAAACATTGAAGAAAAAAATGACCTTCTTAGTGGGGGTGTCATGTCCCGAGTAAAAGTGTACGTAGGACAAATTGTTTTTTTTTCCGATAGATACTAAACTTAAAACCTGGGCATTCCCTATGTACACGCACATCCAAAAACGGGATTGAATTGTCTTGTTCCACTTCTAAAGTAAACTTAATGGAGGGGACTTGATCATTTAACTGAAGGAGGAAGTTATCCAGGTCACGATTCATGGTCCAGATACTCAAAATATCGTCGACGTACCGCAACCAAGGGATGCCAACCCCGAGGATTCTCGGAATGTAAGTAATTTCGAAAAACTCCATATAAATATTGGAGAGGAGGGGCGACAAGGGGTTGCCCATGGCCATCCCAAAAACTTGTTGATAATACTCGTTATTGAAAGTGAATTTACAGTCTTTGATGCAAAGCTTAATAAGTTCCAAAACAATGTGTGAAGGTAGTGGCAGGTCATACTTATGTAATTCTTGGGAGAGAAAGTCAAGCATATCGTCAATCGGCACTTTTGTAAACAATGAACAAACGTCAAAACTGATCAATCTATCGTTAGTTTCAGTACTTGCATTATTCAATTTTTCAGTAAGATCCATGGAATTTTTTACATGTGAATCAGAGATAATTCCGAGAATGGGGGACAAGACTTTGACAAGCCATTTGGAGAGTTTATAAGTAATAGAGCCCACCGAGCTAATAATAGGGCGCATAGGGTTGCCATGTTTGTGGGTTTTAATAAGACCGTAAAGGTAGGGCAGAGAAGGTGAAGTGGACATGAAAAGCGGAATTAAGTCCTTATGATCTTTGAGAATGCGTTTCAAGCCACTATTAAATTATTTGATGACGTCATCCTGCGGGTTCTTCCTAAGTTTGCTGTATGTGGCGGGGTCCTGGAGAAGCTCGTTCATCTTTCTGATGTAGTCCACTTTGTCCATAATAACTATGGTGTTAGCCTCGTCTGCTTTAGTAATATGGAGCTCCCCATCTTTTTTTAATTACATAAGTATGACCTGCCACTACCTTCACACGTTGTTTTGGAACTTATTAAGCTTTGCATCAAAGACAGTAAATTCACTTTCAATAACGAGTATTATCAACAAGTTTTTGGGATGGCCATGGGCAACCCCTTGTCGCCCCTCCTCTCCAATATTTATATGGAGTTTTTCGAAATTACTTACATTCCGAGAATCCTCGGGGTTGGCATCCCTTGGTTGCGGTACGTCGACGATATTTTGTGTATCTGGCCCATGAATCGTGACCTGGGTAATTTCCTCCTTCAGTTAAATGATCAAGTCCCCTCCATTAAGTTTACTTTAGAAGTGGAACAAGACAATTCAATCCCGTTTTTGGATGTGCGTGTACATATAGTCCAGGCAATCTAGAGCAAAAATAGCTTCAACCTGGGCAAAATTGCTTCAGAAGCTTTCTAAACTGTTTCCAGCTCAGGAACCATTGCACAATAACATATCCAAAATCCGACAAAATTGGACCCCGGGAACACCCCCAAAAATGAAATTCAAAATGGCGGACTGGCAGTTTCCTACGAAATACAATAAATTTTAATTTCGCTTTGTAGAGAGAGTTATGACGTTTTTCTTGATCAGTAAAATGTTTTAAAACACATTTTCGTTTCTAAATTAACCTATATGGCACTAAAAATTGTATTAGGCGGCTAGTATTAAACTATGACGTCACGTAATGTAAATAAAATATACTGTATGGAGTGTATGTGAGAATGGACATTGCTACATCTTTATAAACTTATATTATAAACAACTCTTTCATTCCTACTACCCACTATCAAATCTGCGTATTTGTGCTTGTCATTTTCTTTAAACTGTTATTATGTACCTTTTAAATACTGCAACACAGTTTATTAATTTGTGTTTTCTGTTTCAGACTGACTCGGTGTACGGCTGACTCGGTGTGCGTCCGCCTTCAAGAATGCAGACCCCTGAAGAATTGTGCGTGATTTGTAAGGAGAAATTGGACAGCGGACAGGAAGTGGTTCACATCTCGCAAAAAGGAGCAGATGGTATAAATGCATCCAGCCGCAGCCGTGGAAGCGATGTTGTTGCAACAGCTGGAATAAGTGTTCACGTTGTATTGTATGTAGGAAAAGGTTTACGGATAAAAAGACCATTGAAATAAAGAAGCGACATACCGCAGCCGAGGCAATACCAAGGAAAAGTGCTCGTTTTCATGAATACGCATTTTCCAGTGCTACTCATTGTTTGTTTTGTGATACCTTTGTGGACTTTTTTTACAAACACAAACCAAAATCAGAGCATGTCAAAATAAGAACTACAGAGTTCTCCGAAACCATAAAAAGGTGCTGTGAAAGCCGCTGCGATGAATGGTCGTTTAATGTAAAAGGCCGTCTGGAGTATTATCTTCGTGATCTTCCTGCTGCAGATTGTGTCTACCATCACACCTGCAGCGTAAATTTTCGAAGTGGAAAAAACATTCCTCGCGCATACTCCTCCGACGATCATGATTCGAAGAAAGGGAGACCAACTAATGAGAGCAACACCAAGCATTCCTTCAGACCTGTGCTTACCTGGAAGAGAATGATGATGAACAACTGTTGATTGGAGACCTAATTTCCAAAAGGAGGATATATCTTCAAGGAAGTCAGAGCTCTGTCTACGAACGCAGGCACATGAAGAGAAAGCTTTTAGAACGTTACGGAGACAAGATCATAATATCAGGTGAAAGTGGGAAGGCAGATGTAGTAACACTACGAGAGACAGCTAATGAATTCTTATAGATTATCACAAAAAGTCGAAAGAATGTGATATAGATATAGAGCTACAGAAGATTTACCTAGTAGAAGCTGCTGAAAAAATAATCAGAAGTGATATCAAGTCTGTCGACTCGCCTAGAAAAGATGTGTATCCATCTCCAAATGACATCACTGCAGAAAGTGATCTTGATTACATTCCCAACAGTCTGAAATTGCTATTATCAAAAGCATTTGCGGGACAGGATGCTTCAAGAAAAGTAGGTGCAATTGGGCAGAGCATTATGCAAGCAACCCGTCCTAGAGGATTACTATGTCCACTACAGATCGGTTTGTCGGTTCAGCTACACCACAACTTTAGGTCAAGGTACCTTATTGACGTTCTCCATCAGCTGGGTTACTGTTCGTCGTATGCAGAAGTAACAAGATTCGAAAGAAACGCGGCGCTGGCAAGTGGGTCTGGCTCTTTTACTGTTGATGAAAACACTGCAGTCCTTCTAGCAGCAGATAACGTCGATCATGATGTCTGCACTTTGGATGGGAAGAATACCTTTCATGGAATGGGTATGATTGCCGCAATAACTCGAAGATCAAGATCCACCCTTTTATTCACAGGCGTAATTGGTGACAATGACATTAAGAAGATTGCAACCGTTGACATTAGGGAATATAGACACGCGAGAAGCATGTTGAGGGACATCTCATTCCGCGAACTTCCAGTACCCACTGCCACCATAAGTCGACTTAGTCTTCTCTGGCAGATATCTTCAGCAGAAAGATCAGGTCCAAGTTGGTCCGGAACAATGCAGGCAATTCACGGTGGATCAAGTGTCTCACATCCAGGTGTGGCGTCGATCACGTTCCTTCCCATCATAGATATGTCGCCAACTGACATGACCTGCATATTTTCGACATTACTATATTTGAGCAAGATAGCACGCGATCAAAAAGTCCCATGCATTATTACCTTTGATCAGCCTTTGTTCTGGAAAGCTTCCCAAATCATCATGAAACAGAGAGACCTGCAGGATATTGTTTTAATGCTGGGATCATTTCACACTCTGATGAATCTTTTGGAGCAGTCGGTACTCTTATGAATGGTTCAGGATTGTCTGAAGTACTTCAAGAAATATACGGACCAAATGCCGTGCAACACATGATGTCTGGAAAAGCTGTTTCAAGAACGATACGTGGTCATATGATAGTAGATGCAGCTCTTAGTACCTTACTAGTCGCAGACGTTTTCCCTCGTAATAAGAAGATGGAACTCCTCATGACCTCCATAAGGAAGCTTGTGACCTGCTCGACGATGTTATGACCGCCAAACAATCAGTTGAGGATGTGGAATCTTCGAATGCATTGTCTCAGATTGCTACCACTTTGGATGCGAAGAAAACTGACCTACAATCTACTTCGCAAACAAGTCAACTCTGGTTGGAATATCAGCGAATGATCAACATTGCACGTTCCTTGATAACAGCAGACAGAACCGGCTCGGGATTTGCACTTGCAAGCTATGCTGGAGACCATCCCCATAATTGCAGCAGCCGGACATCACAATTACCTGAAATCGATATACCTGTACCTGAAAATGTTAAGTTTGCCTTCTGAAAATCCAGCCGTTAACAAAATGTTCCAGGAAGGTAAGTTTGTGGTAAGAAGAAGCGACAGATTATGGGCCGGACTCGGCACAGACCTGGTGATAGAACAAGTATAATGCGTTCCCTGAAAAGCAGAGGCGGACTGACACGCGGAATGGATTTACAGACATCCAAAGGACAACGTGGCTCTTTTCTATGCCTCTGTGTTCCACTTATAACTTAGCAATGCAGGAATACACCAGAGTTTTGTTGGAAAGTAGTGAACAGCACAAGGAAATGAGGGGAATAGACAAATCAGGGACAGTAATGACATGAAGAAAGTACTTGAACGTCTGGAATCCTTATCCCCATTCCATTCTACCTCGGGTCTCTGCAACATTGTAACAGGGCTAACTGCTGATCCTGGAGTTAACGTTCATCAATTGCATTCAATCGGTACGAACATTGTCGTAAAAATGATTGGGAAACAAGCCTTTACATATTCTGCCAAAAGATCTGACAAAGTGAAAACACTAGGATCTGCTTCTGCCGTTGTGATCACTGATGCTCAGATATAGAAGTAGATCCTGCACTACTGTTTCAGAGAATGATGACTGTTGCCACTGGCGGAGACATGAATCTTGAAGATGTCATGTGTTACGAACTGTGTGCATATCCTCCTGCATTGTTCGAATCACGAAGTATCTTGAGGAAACCCGATAAGTCTCAGCTAGTTCATGCAATAATCAAATACACTGACACTTTACGCATGGAAGAAGTTCAAGAAATTCAGTGCACAGACCAATACGTATTGGATGGTGGATCTCTACTACATCGTGTTTCCTGGCTCAAGATGAAATATGACAGCATCGCCAACTCATATGCCGATTTCACTCTGAAAACATATGGAAAAGCAATCATTGTTTTTGATGGCTACAGCAGCTCTCCTACGATCAAGGACATGACCCACAGAAGACGCAGCCCAAGACAAGCAGAAATATGAATCTCAGTCCAAGCATGAAGTTTGTTGGCCAGAAGGAACACTTCTTGGCTAATGAAAACAACAAGCAAGCATTTATTTCCTCGTAGGTGAGATGTTGAAGAAGCACGGGTGTACTGTTCACAACGCAGATGGGGATGCTGATGTGGACATCGTTCGTGCAGCAGTTTCCTCATCAGAAAATGCAACTACAACAGTAATAGGGGAAGACACCGACTTGCTGATTCTCCTTCTGTACCATGCCAAGGGCAGTGGTTTCAAGTTGTACTATCGCAGCGATATAAGACGGGGACCATCTCCTAATCCTGTGTATGATATTCTCAGCATTCAATCATTGTTAGGCAATGACATCTGCAAGTATCTCCTGTTTGTGCATGCTTTCACGGGCTGTGATAGCACATCCAGAATTTTTTCGATCGATAAAGCCAAAGCATTCGACACACTGATGAAGGTGGCTGAACTCCGTTCAGTTGCAAATACATTCTGTTTCTGATTGTTGCCAACACTCTGACATTGAAGCCGCTGGAAGAAAGGCAATGCTTCTGTTGTATGGCTGCAAAACACTTGAATCCACTAACGCACTACGTCATCGAATGTTAGTTGAAAAGGTAGCTACAGCTAAATCTTTTGTACACCCGAACGTTTGCCACCTACCGATGCGTCCACAAGTACCACAGCTTTCGCACATACTTTCAAATACTAATCTGGAAGTCTACAGAAGAGAAGATCGATGCAGAACAGTGGGGTTGGTATGTAAAGAATAATTCCTACTACCCTACAGCCTGCGACAAGCACCAGCTCCAAATTATCTACTCAACATGATCCGCTGCTCCTGCAAGACGAAATGTGCTACTTCAAGATGTGGATGCAAGCGTAATGGAATGCCCTGTTCAGCCGCTTGTGGCGAGTGCCAAATCAGTGGTTGCGATAACACCCAAGTACGGTAATCTATCCGATGATAGTGATGAAGAGGATTAATTTCTGTATGTTTGTGACCAGGTATCACTTCTTCTGTAATGAACATAACTTGAAACTGAAAAAAAATAATTGTTGTATTATTGATTATAAAAATCTGTAAAAGCTATATAACATTATATTTGCGTAATAACTGGTTGTGTTGTATATTGTTGAATTATTTAAAACATTACAACTGAAAGAAAAAGCATCAAATGTATCTCTATAAATAAAAGCGTAAATTAAATGTTTTTTTTTTTTCGTAGGAAACATCCAGTCCGCTATTTTGAATTTCATTTTTGGGGGTGTTCCCGGGGTCCAATTTTGTCGGATTTTGGATATGTTATTCGGCAATGGTTCCTGAGCTGGAAACAGTTTAGAAAGCTTCCGAAGCAATTTTGCCCAGGTCTAACTACAAATTGCCTGGACTAATAGGGAATGCTCAGGTTTTAAGTTTAGTATCTATCGGAAAAAAAAAAACAATTTGTCCTACGTACACTTTTACTCGGGACATGACACCCCCAATAAGAAGGCCATTTTTTTCTTCAATGTTTCTCCGCGCCCTTAGGATCGCCAGTTCGGAATACATCGATGCCGAATTAGAAAAAATCAACGGTATTGGAAGTGATCTGTGTTATCCATCTGCGTTTATGGAATCTTGTCTCAACAAGGCAAAACGAACTTTCTATCGGGTCAATAATAACACTCGTACTTTGTCAAAAAATATTTTAGTACTTCCATTTTTCCCGGGCTTTTTAGGCATTGCTAATGTACTTAAACTTTTGGATATTAATGTAGTATTTTCATATAACAATATTGTGAAAAATATCATAGTAAAAAATAGCCCTACCAATAATTCAGGCATTATCTATAAAATTGGTTGTAAACAATGTGATTCCTTTTACATAGGTCAGACGGGAAAGGATTTGCACACACGTATAAAACAGCATCAATATTCCGTTAGAACAGGACAGTCGTCCAGTGCCCTTTTTGTCCATTTGTCAGAGTTATCCCACTGTATTGATTGGAATAATGCTTCAGTTTTATTTCACTCTAGCAACATTGTTAATAGAAATATTCTTGAGTCTGCCATTATCCAACTTACAAATAACTTCAACATAAGCAAAGGTCTTTTTCACTCGATCCTGTTGTTTTGAATTCCTTCAGAACAGATTTAGATAAGAAGGGTAGAACGCTAACTCTTGGTAAACTTGTATGCCACTCTAATAACTTTTATTTTTCAATTTATTTTTATATACAAGATGGGCAGTGCTAAAACCCGGGCAGATTTCCAGTATAAATTTGTATTTTTTATTTTTTTTTTATAACATTGGTTGGAAACAATTCATTTGATTCTTGTGCTAAAAATCGGTAGTTTTTTTTTTTTTCTGTAACATTGGTTGGAAACAATTCATTTGATCTTGTGCTAAAAATCGATAGGTTTTCCTTACAAATTTGTATGCCCTCCCACAATCCTTTAATTTTTAATTTTATTTCTCCGTTTATTGTATATATATATATATATATATATATATATATTTTCTGTAACCTATATATAAGCTGTAACTATGTACTTCAGTGTTCCTGAGGATGTCATTAGACGAAAGCGCTTGAGCATCATTCTGTGTTTCTTCTCCTTCGTGGTTTTTTCATCATATATATATATATATATATATATATATCAGCTGAATGTAAATTGAATGAGCCCATTTGGTCGTGTATGAAAACTATGAACCCACAGAAATATGTGGGCACATCTTTTGATTCTTTGTCGAGTTTTTCTCCTTTCATCCTTCCAGAAAGCTTTTTCTCGGGAGCAAAAAATTTAACAATAGTTTGAAATAACTTTCCAATGGGATATCGGAATTGGAGAAGTTCCTTTCGGCACATTCTTTGAACGTAGTTAGTTATTTATAGCGGGAAACTTCAAAATGGAATGAGGCTGATAGAGCATTCACTCCAATGTGTATTCATTGTCGGGTAATTCCAAAGTCTCAAATTACACATTAAATTAATTCTGAGAGTAAAGTTAAACAATGACTTAAGTTATGGGTACAACTAGATTAAATTGGATTAACTTTGTGGCGTTATTAAGTATAAAAATGTATCGGTATTTGTTATATATATATATATATATATATATATATATATATATATATATATAGACGTGATGTGAATGCGTTAATTTGTGTTGTTAAAATGTTGTTACATTGTTAACACTTGCTGCGTCTCGCTTAAGATATACTTTAACGAGATGTATTCGTCTTTATTTGCGCATTTATTAACATATTCGTTCACGCATTCAATGCCCATTTAATTCCCAGATACCCACATTTAGTACCCATTCGACGAGACGATCTCCTCGCGACATAAAACAACCGTGTTTTCCTCCACAATGCTTATTTTCCTTTTGTATATAATTCTCTCTCTCTCTCTCTCTCTCTCTCTCTCTCTCTCTCTCTCTCTCTCTCAGAGCATTTTTATTTCTCCTTGCCAGTCATTCCAGGCCCACCGCGGCCAGTGTGGCTGCATAATGGAGTCCTTCTGAGCGGGAGTCTCTCTCTCTCAAAGACGTTTACGAGACATGGAAGACCCGTCTTCGTTCTTCATTCATGCATTCCATACTGCCGTGAACGATATTCGTTGTTGTAAGGAGAACAACGAGCAGCATGTCGTTGCTGAATGCAAAGTATTTCCTCATTTCATGCTCACTTTGTCATTGTTATGCTTTATACTACACGGTTTGCTTCTCAGTTGTTTTACGTATTTACCTTTATACATACATACAATATATATATATATATATATATATATATATATATATATATATATATATGCCATCATAAGTCTAAATCCATTCTTCTGCATACAAAGGACTATGTCGTGACCATATCACAACACCGTGGCCCGTTGGATCAGCGAGATAAGCGACGATCTCGCTCATTCATTCCGTTCAGATCCGTTCATTCGTTGGCTTCAAGTACTCCTGTACCAGTCAAGATCTTACTCATTGTTTCCAGTTTACATCTTTGCATCCTAAATTTTGTCGAGTGTCGTTCCAGTGGATTTAGCAACTTGTATTACGTAAACTCGCTTAATGTTTTTCGTTAATAAATAGTAGTGAATGAATGAATGAATGAATGAATGAATATTTTATGTATTTCTGTCCTCGCGATGATACAGAAACAATTCGACAATCAACACCTTTATTTAACTGAACTTTTTGAAAGAATAATTTCTCTTGGTATCGAAACAATAATGGTAATAAAACTGTAAAATAAATAACACTTTTTGTTATAATAATTACAACCAAAAACTATAAAAATAAGAATAAAGGAAAAGTAAAAATGGTAATAACGTCCAGTGTTATAATTAGAGCGTTAATAATACATACTTATACTGAGAGTAAATGAAGGTTGGTTAAAGTGCTTGAAGGGAGGCTCGTCTTTTTTTTTTCTTAGTGATTGGATTTTATTGTCTTTATGGGATTTGATTTTCTTCCACTTTTCTTTCCCTCTTTTTATTAATAAAAAGACAACCAACCAGATATGTGTGTGTGTGTGTGTGTGTGTGTGTGTGTGTGTGTGTGTGCAAAAAATGCACTTGAACAGGGAAAAAATTAAAATTATTTGTAGTAACATTAATTTTTAGAAGCTTTTTTTCCTAAATCCTAAAAGTGAACATAAATTTGAAATATAAAGTGCAATACTAAACTTATCTTATTTCTTTTCAAAATACTTCACTGCACAAAATGCCAAACAAATGTAAAATCATTCCTATCGGAAACCTATTTAAAAAAAAATTAAAAAAAGAACGTAGATTGTCTTCTTTCTATGGAAAAGTTTTAGAGACATTGAAAAGAAAAAGCATTTTAGCTCAACAATCTAACGAGAATTTGCAAATGAAGACCGTTGCAGATCGTTCCAGAACGTTTGGCAACATCTCTTTTTTCAGTCATTCTGCAAGAAGTGAATAGAAAGTTAGTATCGGAATTTCAAATATACTTTTCATTTATTTTATTTAATTTAGCCCTTAAGCTTTAGGCTTTACTTTATCCATCATCAGCAACATCATTGTCAAATTTTATGGGTTACGTCCACTTAAGATAGATAAAGTTAGTTTCGTTAGTTTTAACGAAAATATCACAACTTAACCTAACCAATCGTCAAGGGCATACAGTTGACCTAACTGGGCATTATTAGCCCTGTTCAAAAATCAACTGTTTCTTATTTTCATAGGTTTCTGTACTTTTTCCCATGCTTTTTGACCTGATAAGGCCGACAATCACAACCATTTTGACCTAGGTTGTTGGGAAGCATTGCCGCATGGAGCTTTAAGTTTTCTGCCTTGAAATCGGCCAAAAGCACCAGTTCCGGGGTCCCTTGAATCATGTTTTGCACTATAACTTTTATCTAAACAAGATAGAGCAACAAAATAGGCACCAAATTAAAGTGTTTTTAATCCTCTTTCTAACTTATACAATTATGATAGTCTTGGAACAAGAAATGGCACATTGGTACATACAAAGATTTCAGAAATATCACAAAATTCGTTTTCTCACACTCAAGGCAGACAAGGCGCCTTATTCATGACACAAATTTGAGATTAACATTTTGTCACAAGTCTAATCGATCAAGAAGTGAAAGCATTACATGATGATTAATTTCATAATGACATTTACACAGTCAGTTGTTGAGAGTTGTTTCTTGAAGCTGTCAAAGCGGCGTCTGTTGAACTCCACAGCTTGAAGGAGATAGTCCCTTTGCTTGGCATCTGTTGTTATGACATTTGCAAAGTCGCTCATCATCTTGACACCACGTTCAGCAATGTCATTCACCGCTTTCAGATTCTTAACATAGTCCAACGCTTTTCTGTAGTCCTCATTCTGTGGCCAAGACGTGACAGGTTCCAGAAGCCACTCGGATCCAATGTTCAGTGTGTCCAGCAGGAAATGTGATTCTGGGCCAATGAGATCAACCAGGGTGGTCTTAGCTGTGACTCTCTGGAATAGAGGCTTTCCTGTTCTGAAGCTGTCTGGCTTCTCAGTGGCATGTAACTGGGCAGCAATGTCGTGCTTCAATGTGTCACTCAATCTACTGCTGAACAGGGCAAATGGCACGACTTCCTGCGTCAGGTACCATTTGTGGTTTTCCATCTTATTAAGTACTGCATCAGCAAGCTCTGGGTCAGTTTTCTTGTACTTCAACATGTCCTGGATTAGACTTAGATCATTCACGGGAGCATCTGCAGCAGACATTGACATCATCCATACAGGAGTGTAGAACAGCGCAAGGAGTGTTGAGTCTTTCCAGCTTTGATACAGTGTCTTCGTCGTACTCAAGTTGATCTGCAAACATCAGCATTTTCATGGAGTACAGGTTTCTGGACATCCATCTGGCCTGATGAATGGCGCCTGTCGACTCCAGTGAATACCTCGAGGAGGCGTTCTCCAAGAACAATGACTGTCAGTTCAGCCATTCACCTGTAGTCGCTCTTGGAAGCCTTTCTGCTGTTAGAATGTCTTGGAGTATTTCTTCACTGTTCTTCTTCTTTTCCTTCAGCCATTTGCTGTTGATAGCCAGCATCTTTGGGTTTTCCTTGGACAAGTCCGTCCAAACATCCTTCAGATGCTCAAACCAGGATTATCTGGCCCCTTCACCTTCCCAAACAGATTCTCCCAAACTGCTCCTACTAGGATTTCTAGGATGTGATGTCGACAGGCCAGATAAAACACCTTTTTGTTCAGCATTTTCTCTAGCAGTTTGGCAGCTCCTCTGTGAACTCCACTGTTATTGGATGTAGTGTCAAAACAAGGGCATTAACTTACCCGTAAGTTCCATGTCTCCAGTAAATCCATGAAGCCTCAGCCTGAGCAGTGCCAGAAGAATTGTCGATGACGGTACTCCCAATAACTTTCCTTCAGTGTATGAAGGTGGACCAGACACTAGCACAGCTAAAGTCTCTGAGGTACTTCGAGGTTCACTGCCCAAGACATCTTTGAGCAACTTTCCATCCCAGGTAAGGCAGCGTACTGTGGGGTTTTTCACAAACTTGGACATGTGACTCTGGCTGAATTATATACCTGGACAGCATTCTGTTGCGACGTGTTGTTGAGGTTGAGATGACGAAGTTATCCAGATCAGCCCCTCCAGCTTTCAAGGTGGCAGAAACCATGGCAGTAACTTGATTGTCTGATAAACCAAGACGATCAGCTGTATTGCACGATGACATCACATTCCATGACCTTCCTTGGAAACGTCAAAGTCACACTAGTCACAGTGTCTTGATGGTTGAGAACATCCAGGACGAGGCTGATGGTAATCCATGTCCTCTGTGTTAGCGTCGTTGTCAGTTGAGTCACCCCAGGTAATGTCATCCACCATGAACAACTGCCTCTTGTTCTGCTGCAGCTGTAAAATAGTACAAATTTTAAGACAGTAATTGTTAAGTAAATGCTAATATCGCAATGGAGTAAAACTTAAAACTTTTTGTGACGTTCAAAGTAATTAGTTTACCTTGTTCTTGTCTATGCTGCAGTCTTTCATTCCTCGCTGCTTGCTCAGGGATCTTGTCTCAAAATCTTGTCATGACCAGACATATGACCTTTCCTCTCAGTCTTTTGGTCTTCGTAGAACCTGATATCCTCATCTTTCTTCTCTCTGGATAACAGTCTGTTGTTCTGTATTTCCTGGATTGCATCTGGAGCTCCTATATCGAACATGCTGTCTAATTCCAGCAAAATGCTCCTCTTTTTTCTCCAGGGTTACTTGCTCTTCCTTTGCTTTCACCAGAGCACGATGTTTCTCATGTAGTTTCATGAAGAGCTTCATTGCGTTGTACTTGGTCATTGTCTTGATCCTAGCCATCTGCCAGAATGGGATGATAGATTCAACTGTTTCATATGCAAGGTCTTGAACCATGGGCCTCCCTGCATTTTCCGGTAAATTCTGAAGATTAAGGAAATACTGGAAACGCCTGTCTGTTGGTGGGAAGCTGGGAACCACTGATAAAAGCTGAAGGGTATCCAACCAGGAAAGTTTTCAGTGAGAGATCTGGTAGATGGCCCAGTTGACACCTGCCTGTGGACAGTACGTGGAGGTTCTGAGATATCAACTGTGTGCCCACGGAGCTCCCTCAGCTCCTTGCTTAATGCCATTGTGAAGTTTGTAACTTGTAGATGGTTTTCTAGATTCTGATTGAGTTTCTGTGTTTCCTGAAAAATGATAGATAATTATATTATTATTATTATTATTATTAATATTATTAATTATTATTATTATATTATTGTTATTATTATTATTATTATTATTATTTATTAATTTTATGCTCTTTCATTTGATACCTAATTTGTTGCTCTATCTGTTTAGATAAAAGTTAAAGTGCAAAACATAATTCAAGGGACCCCGGAATTGGCGCTTTGGCCGATTTCAAGGCAGAAAATTTAAAGCTCCATGCGGCAATGCTTCCCAACATCCTAGGTCAAAATAGTTGTGATTTTCGGCTTTTTCAGGTCAAAAAGCATGGGAAAATGTACAGAAACCTATGAAAATAAGAAAAAGTTGATTTTTGAACAGGCCTAGCCCGGCAATATATCCCATACAAAATTACAATAACAAACATAACTTTTGAACCGCTCATTTCTCCAAAGAAAGACTTACATTTTTTAAATCAGCGTAAATATCTACATTAAATATCTTATTTAAAAAAAATCGGAAACAGTCCAAATTTCGGAAAAAGCCTCAAAATTATTTTGTTTCATAATAGTAGACTGTATGTTATTCAAATACCGAAAAAAATTGTTCATCAAATTTAAAAAGAAAAAAGCTATCTAGGAATCATCGTAAATAACTTTTTTTTCAAAATCTAGCTCATGAAAAAAAGTCCAGTCACCTAAACTTGAATTTATTAATATTTTATAATAGTTATCCTTCCTTATATATGAGGATGATTCGAAAGTCATTTTACATATTATTTTCATTATGACTCAGAAACTACAGTAATTCGAAAAATAAAATCTGGCAATCTGATAGAATTATTTACTTTGTTTTTAGATTAAAAATAAAATTCTTTGACCTAATTTCTCGCATATCTTAACGCTAGACTTCAACCTAGTTCTTCTCATTTTCAACACATGTGAATCAACGTCTGACAGACTAATGAGCAACGCCCGAGAGAACCATGCCACTAATTTCACCAATGCGTAGAGAATCCTTTCTTTAAGGTCCTGAAGACTTCCAATCTTAGTTGCATATACCTTTGCCTTTACAAAGCCCCAGAGAAAGAAGTCACAAGGCATGAGGTCAAAGAATGAGACAACCCAGCTCAAAGTTCGCCGTTGAACGATCATTGATCTGGAGAGGAAAGATGGAGAAATTCACGGACAGAAGATACATAGTGTGGAGGGGCCCCATCGCTTTGAAAAATTGTTTCTGTAGCATTTACAGTCGTGTGCAGTTTTGACAGGAAGAACGTTTCATGTTTCAAGCATCCGCTCGTAATTTTTCACTATTAACATTTTCAGCCGAACCCTTAAAACCCTTTGAAGAAGACAGGACAACAATCTCGACAGCTGAAATGGCGTACAACAAATAATACTTCTTGGGGTCTTCTGGTGTTCTTGAACTTCAGAAGGATTATCCTTTCCCCAGACTTCGCATTTACTCCAGCTATGAATAACAAGGCTGAACCAGGGTTTGCCAGAAGGACATCTCGAAGTGATGATGAAGATTCTCACACTTTAACTCTTGCACTGTGGCCCTCAGGTTTTAAGTTCTGAATGACTTGAATCCTGTATGGAAAAATTTTCATGTCATGCCGATCTGTCTAGCCTGGAATGCTTCTCGATCTGCATAACATTTTTCTCTGTGCAAGCCGAACGTGGTCAGCCTGAACAATGACGACCGAACACAGAACCACCTTCTAAAGCTTTCGGATGGATGGCGTAAATGGTCGGCCTATTGGACACAGGACTTGCAAGGGAAGGCAGTTCCGATAAATCTTTGAACGGCAGCTGTACACTAATGTTAGATCCCGATTTTACGCCTTTCATGAATTGTTAGTTTTCATCCCTGTTCACGGCCACATCAAATCGAAACTTATATACAGGAAATGCTATTCAAAGCGAAACCACATTGGTAGTAGCGATAGCTCTTATACCTGCGAAGAGAGAACTTTTACAAGTGTAAAGGAAATTTTGAATCATCGCCATATATATATAGTATATATATATACCTTTGGTAACTTTTGGTTAGCTTAAGCCCGAATTGTTCATTCTGACGAAGGTCAAGCTTTTCACTCCACCTTAGACCTACAGTTTAACGTGGAATCCGAACCACGCCCCATCAGCAGCCCAGCGTCTTAACCACTAAGCCACCTAGGGTACCCATTTATCTACCAACCACTTTCTTTATTGTATGGAAGGATGAACAGCTGGGTTTTGCTGCGCGCCGGCTGCCGTCGGGTCTCGAACCCGAGGCCGATGGATTCATAGTCAGCGACGCTAACCACTACACCACCGAGGCGCATATATATCATATATATATATATATGCTTTTAATATGTAGATTGACGGATTAACTGCTTCACTTAATGAGGCAACAGTGGGATGTTGTATAGATAACACAAGGATAAATAACTTAGTTTATGCCGATGCTATGGTGTTAATAAGTCCCTCTGTTAAAGGTCTGGATCGGCTACTAAAAGTCTGCGAAGTATATTCGTAGAAATATGATATTCTTTTTAATGTTACAAAAACTAAGGTTATGCAATTCCATCCTAAAAGCTGTAATCAGCCAGCTGATATTAGATTTAAAATGAAAGGTGAAGTAATTGAGGAAGTACAAGAGTTTAAGTATTTGGGTCAAACTATTACCAGCTCCTTGAGTGATGACTCGGATATAAGAAAACAATCGCGAAGCCTGTGTGCTAAAGCGAATATGACCATAAGGAACTTTCGATTCTGTACAAGTGAAGCTAAAGACACTCTCTTTCGTACTTTCTGCAGTAATATATAAGGACAGCAACTCTGGGTGAATTATAAAAAAGGTTCTGGCAGAACCTTAAATTTGCTGTACAACAGGTCTTTTAGGCTCTTACATAAATTACCCCCGAGATGCTCAGCTTCGCAAATGTTTCCTAACCGCAATGTCTCGATTATCCAAGCTATCCATGAGGCCTGCCGTTTGTCTTCTAAACTATGGAATTCATTGTACGAAAACGTCTGTCTGTAGCTCCACTTAACTCCGACATTACTGTATTATTTCTAATCAATTGTATATCTTTCTATCCTTAGTATGTGAACTGTCATTGTATTATTAATATTTGTCATATGGACAATGCCATATGTCATATGCCAATGCCAATGTCATATGCCAATAAACCTTTTCATTTTCATTTTCATATATGGAGTGAATTTCACACTTAAACATGTGATGTAAATGAATGATACAAACCCACAAGGAAAAAATAAAAAACGATTCCAAGGCCTTTCTTGTATTCAGCAATACTCAGCAATATTCCCTGACGAGGTGTATTACTGAATACACGTAAGAACTTGGAATCATTTTTTCTTTTTCCTTTCTTTGTGGGCTTGCATCAGATATATATATATATATATATATATATATATATATAGAGAGAGAGAGAGAGAGAGAGAGAGAGAGAGAGAGAGAGAGAGAGAGAGATGTCAAAAATATTTAATACATTATTTAACTTTTAGCGATTTTTGTTTCATATACTCGTATATATATATATATATATATATATATACATTTTAACTGCAAACAACACAAGTATAATTAATGTAAGAACGACGCTTGTGTAGAAGAGCGTTCCGCACAAGATGAAGAGGGAGAACGAGCAAATGAAAAATGGGAGGTACCTCATTTTTCATTTGTTCGTTCTCCTTCCTCATCTTGTGCGGAACGCTCTTCTACACAAGCGTCGTTCTTTATATATATATATATATATATATATATATATATGCTAGACTGCCTGCTGTTCCTTATGCAAAAAAGCTTCCCGACGCAGCCTAGGGGGGAACTGGGAGGGGCGGGTGTGTTACTAAAACTTTCTTAGTTCTCCTTGAATGTGTATATACTAAATTTGGTGTAGATTACT
The DNA here is from genome assembly GCA_023014485.1 of Bathynomus jamesi. Lineage (NCBI taxonomy): Eukaryota > Metazoa > Arthropoda > Malacostraca > Isopoda > Cirolanidae > Bathynomus > Bathynomus jamesi. The sequence continues at coordinate 135,646 of JAJOZX010003655.1, read as the reverse complement.
GTAGCCATTTAGGTGCGTATAAACGAACACAGAACATCAGACAGACATCATCATCATCATCATCATCATCATCTCATATATATGAGTATATATATATATACAGGGCGTCCCAAAAAAATGTATACACACTTTAACAGCTGATAGCTCAATTGATGTTTCTTTCTTTCCAAGTTAAACCCATTAGAATATATACAGGGCGTCCCAAAAAAATGTATACACACTTTAACAGCTGATAGCTCAATTGATGTTTCTTTCTTTCCAAGTTAAACCCATTAGAATTAATAATGGCAGTCAGACTAAGCTTTGAACAAAGGAAATTCATTCTAAAATGCTACTGGAAGTGTGAAAACGCAGTTGAAGTGCAAAGACAGTTTAGGAGGGAGTTTCAAACAGATCCACCAACGCGACTTACCATCACTCGAATTAAGATGGAATTAGCAGATGGAACTGTTCAGAATGTCCACAAGAAGCGTTCCGGAAGACCACGGACATCGACAAGCCACCGCAAAGCAAGAAAGAGTACTGGAAACGTATCACCAAAGTCCAAGAAAATCTGTGCGGCAAGCGAGTCGTGAGGTAGGAATTTCAGAATCGTCTGTCCAACGCATTTTGAAGCGCTGTCAATGGAAAAGTTACATTCCAAGATTAGTCCAGCTATTAATGAAGATGATGATCCGGACCGAAGAGTGGAGTATTGCGAGTGGTACTTGGCACGATGGGATGTGGATTGGACGAAGGGTTCGTAGAATACCCTCCGCGTTCACCAGACCTCACACCACTAGACTTTTTTTATGGGGATACTTAAAAGACAAAGTCTACGCTATAAAACCTGCAACAGTCGCTGAATTGAGAGCAGCCATTGAACGAGAATGCACACAAATACCAAACGAAATGTTTCGTGATGTTTGCGATTCCATTGCTTCGCGTTATCAGCAGTGCCTGGACCAGAACGGACGTCAGTTTGAAAACAGGCGTTGACAAAACAATTAAATAATGTCTGTAGATTCTATTACATTTTGAAAATGAAATGTATTTTAATAAACACTGCCTTTATAATTATTTAAAGTGTGTATACATTTTTTTGGGACGCCCTGTATGTATATAATATATTATATATATATATATATATATTAATATATTATTATATATATATATATTATATACACTTCATTTTATGTGTAAAATTTCTCCTTGCGCAATTCAGTAAAAATCGGTTGATGTATTTTTAAAGGGAATTGAACCCTTTTCAGTTGTTATTACTCGTCCCTCGTCGACGCTTTCTAAAACCTTTACAAGACCTTTCTGAGGCCTTTCTCAAACTATTTTGATATCTTTTAAGAAACCTCTCTTATCCACAGCCATCAAAAGCGTCCCAGCATCTTCTTCACCTTCTTCTTCCATCTTTTTCATCTTTTCCACCACCTCGTTCCAGTTCATTCCCGTCTTATCAACTCAAAATCTTTTGCCCATTTATAACGTTCACGTTCCTCTCTCACTATCGAAGGCAGAGGCACGCCCTCTTTCAACTCTCTCTCCTCTCTCTCTCTCTCTCTCTCTCCTCTCTCTCTCACTCTTAATTTTTAGTATATATTCTTAACAATCAAATTATCCCCTTCTATTTTTATTTCTCTCTTTATCTTCTCTCTCTCTTCATACCAATTCTTAGCTTTTATTTTAACTTATTCTGACACTTGCATCGTATTTGTACATTCATCTTCACATCCATTCACGGATGTTTGTTTATTCTAGTCACACTGCGAGAAAAACAGTGAACCTTTTGAGAATGAAAACTATTTCGGAAACTTAATTTACTGTATAATAAGAATTACAGAACGAATATATATATATATATATTATATATATATATATATAATATATATATATATATATATATTATATATATACATATATATATACGTATATATACATATACATGTATATGATACACACAGACCGTGCATGGAACAAGGAACTCTTCTGGGAAAATTAAATCCACTATAGTCTGAATAAGTAATGGTAAATGACAAACACTATAGTTTTTTCTTTTTCATGAAAATACTCAGGGGACCATTCTGAGTTCAATCCCATACATCTATGTATGTATATATATATATATATATATATACAGGGTGGGCGGAAAGTAGCTCCTATTTTGGATTGGTAAAAAAATACGTATATTATCCATTTATTTCAGAAGAAATAATATGAAAAGGTAGGCATATATGGTAGGATTTCTCTAAAATTCAATGTGGGCTCCAACTCTTTCCACCAGCTTCTGGAGCCGCCCAGGAATGGCGTCCACTGACTTTAGCAGGAACTCCGGCGGGATGGAGGACATGACTTCCCGAATTCGGTCCTCCAGTTCTTCCAATGTCCTCGGTTTGGTGCGGTAGACTTCTTCCTTTACCCCCCCAAAGAAAGAAGTCGCACGGTGTCAAGTCGGGGCTCCTGGCTGGCCATTGATGTGGACCACGACGACCCCCACGCCCAGGGAAGTGGGCATCCAGCCACTCACGGACAACAAGAGCGAAGTGCGGAGGGGCGCTATCTTGCATAAATATCAGATCGTCGATGTTCTCCCATGTGCTGACAACCGGCCAGACCTCGTTTTCGCAACATAGCAAGGTACCGCTCAGCATTCATGGTGTTGCGCAGAAGGAACGGGCCTACAACCTGATCTGAGGTCATACCACACCACACCGTTACACTGAACCGATTCTGCCGTTTTTCAGCGGTAACCGTGCGACTTCTTTCTTTGGGGGTGGGTAAAGGAAGAAGTCTACCGCACCAAACCGAGGACATTGGAAGAACTGGAGGACCGAATTCGGGAAGTCATGTCCTCCATCCCGCCGGAGTTCCTGCTAAAGTCAGTGGACGCCATTCCTGGCGGCTCCAGAAGCTGGTGGAAAGAGTTGGAGCCCACATTGAATTTTAGAGAAAACCTACCATGTATGCCTACCTTTTCATATTATTTCTTCTGAAATAAATGGATAATATACGTATTTTTTTACCAATCCAAAATAGGGAGCTACTTTCCGCCCACCCTGTATATATATATATATATACACTGGGTATCAAATTATTAGCCACTTTGCAAATTTTGAAATTTCTGAGAAACCGCGCAATCAAACCTTGTACGATCCTGAATATATATTGCTCATGTGTATCAAGGTTGTCTGTGTAAATTTTATGGAGTTATGTTCATAAGTATGGATATGGCAACAATTTAAATAATTTAAGCTGAAATACAGTGTCTCACATTAATAGCCAGGTATAATGAAAACACATTTAAACAAACATTAAAGTGTTTTTTAATTGGATATTCGATGTACAAAGAAAGAAATCATCATAAATATGGAAATAATGAACATAATAATATCAAAATGACCTCATAAGGTTGTTAATAATGGATGTACGATCCTCCACTTGAAAGAACTTTCCTGAGGCGCTCATCCATTGAATTCGTCAAGGTGAGGATCTCATCTGATGAAATGGTACGAGCAGCATCCACAACAGCCTCCCAGAGTGCATCCTTACTCGAAAACTGCCGTCCATCTCGATAAACTCGCCTCTTCAGAGACTCCCAAGTTTTCAATCGGGTTGAGATCGGGGAACACGCTGGCCACTTCATTAATCGAGAGCCAGAGAAGCCTAATTGCTGCAGATATTCCGTAGTTTTCTTAGCCAAGTGTGAGGGTGCATTGTCCTGCATAAACACCAGCGTTCTCTTGAATGTGACCCTCTGCTTCTTGAACCACGGTAGAAGGTTTTCCTTTAAGAAGGCAACGTAGGCATTGGCAGTCATCTTAACGCCGTCTGGAACTCTCCATGGCCCAACCATCATACCTCTAACAATGCCTGCCCAAAACATGATGCCACCTCCCCTTGCTGGCATCTCAAACGATGAGGACGGTTCCCTCCAATTGTTACCCAACCCTGCTCCATCCATCTGGTCCGTCGAGGGTAGCACGGCATTCGTCAGTGAAGAGGACTTTTGAAAAATCAATTTCGTGTAGTCCTCTGCCCATTTCAGTCGATTCTGCTTATGAACTACCTTCAGAGGAGGCCTTGTAACAGGCTTGACGTGCTTGGCTACCTTCTTCAGGATGCGACATCTGGTAGCTTTCGACACTTTTTCCTCGCCACAACGTTTGAAAAGTACATCACTGGTCAGGCAACGGTTTATCACAGCTTCACGCTTGATACGAGAAAAGGTACGTCGAGAAACTGTCCTCGACACACCTTTGTCAGCCCTCGAACGGACAGCACCAGGAGCCTCGACGAATCTCTTCACTGTGCGGTGATATCTTCCCAGGATTTTTGATATTTCCAGGGTTGTCTTCCCCTTTGCCAGCTCAGAGACGATGGTGGACTTCTCATCAGAGGTTAAATCACCTTTGCGACCCATAATCACACACTTATTTGGCACCTGGCTAATAATTAGAGACACCAAAGTCATTGCTAATTCATGCAAATGGCCGCCGTTTGTTTACGTTTGCGCAGAACGAAATGATTTTAATACTGTATGCGCAGATAGGTGTCGCCATCATTCAGTGTCGTGACATTCAGTGACTGTGAGTGACCTTGACGAATTCAATGGATGAGCGCAAAGTGGCTAATAATTTGATACCCAGTGTATATATATATATATATATATATATTTTTTTTTTTTTTTTTTTTTTTTTTTTAAGTGCCATATCAATTACATATCTAAAAAGCTTTCTACGAGTGTTGCTATAATGTTTAAACTCGGATTTATAGTTCCTAAAAAAAATTTATTAACTATATCATACTTTTCTTTTTCCTTATATGATGTATTGTAATCTTCAATGGGGAAATACTGCTGATAACCAATTTGAACTGTAATAAATCGTTTCATTTATTATCTAATTTTTATTCAGTTTAGGTTCTTTGTACTCTTTTTCCACGGAATTACTCTCTTAACTGCGTTTAACTGCCGCACAAGTAGCGTGGATGTGATGTCCTCTCAGTTCATTACACTCTGCATACGAACAATAAATTCTGCATTACTCTGGACTCAGTATTTGTTGAAATCTGAGAAATTTCTTGTTCAATTAATGTTTTCAGTTCTTCTCTTGTGTGTGAATTCTGTTTAAATACTCTATCTTTTAAATAATCCCACAGATAAAAGTCATGCGGGTTTAGATCTGTTGATGTTGGTGGCCATGATATTTCGACTCTTCCGTCGAAAGTATCGTGCAAGTATGTCATGTCCAGAGTAAAAGTGTACGTAGAACAAATTGTTTTTTTTTTTCCGATAGATACTAAACTTAAAACCTATCGGAAAATAGATACTAAACTTAAAACCTATCGGGAAAAAACAAACAATTTGTCCTACGTACTTTTACTCTGGACATGACACCCCCATTAAGAAGGCCATATTTTCTTCAATGTTTCGCCGCGCTCTTATGATCACCAGTCCGGAATACATCGATGTCGAATTGAAAAAAATCAACGGTATTGGAAGTGATCTGTGCTACACACCCGCGTTTATGGAATCTTGTCTTAACAAGGTAAAACGAACCTTTTATCGCGTGAATAATAACACTCGCACTTTGTCAAAGAATATTTTAGTACTTCCATTTTTCCCAGGCTTTTTAGGCATTGCTAATGTAGGGCCTACTTAAACTTTTGGATGTTAATGTAATATTTTCATATAACAATATTGTGAAAAATATCATAGTAAAAAATAGCCCTACCAATAATCCAGGCATTATCTATAAAATCGGTTGTAAACAATGTGATTCCTTTTACATTGGTCAGACGGGAAAGGATTTGCACACGCGTGTAAAACAGCATCAATATTCCGTTAGAACGGGATAGTCGTCCAGTGCCCTTTTTGTCCATTTGTCAGAGTTATCCCATTGTATTGATTGGAATAATGCTTCAGTTTTGTTTCACTCTAGCAACACTGTCAATAGAAATATTCTTGAGTCTGCTATTATCCAACTTACAAATAACTTTAACATGAGCAAAGGTTTTTTTCAACTCGATCCCGTTGTTTTGAATTCGTTCAGAATGGATTTAGACAAGAATGGCAGCGTGCTAAAACTTTGGTAATTTTCCCTTATAAATTTGTATGCTCCTCTTACAATTTTTAATTTTTAATTTATTTTTATTTTTTATTTTTTTTGTGACCTATATATCATTCAGGCACTATCTATAAAATTGGTTGTAAACAATCCATTTGATCTTGTGTTGAATTCGGGCAAAGTGTTAAAATTGGTAGTTTTCCTTACAAATTTGTATGCTCCACCCACAATTTTTATTTCTATATTTATTATATATATATATTTTTTTTTTCAACCTGTATATAGTCTTGAACTCTTTATTTACTTCAGTGTTCCTGAGGATGTCATTAGACGAAAGCGCTTGAGCACAACTCTGTTTCCTTTCCTTCGTGGTTTTATTCATCATAAATATTTTTCACGTGTTACTTTCGTGAAATAATTTTCATATATATATATTATATATATATATATATATATATATGTGTGTGTATATATATATATATATATATTATATTATATATATATGTATCGTATCGTTCGTGATACATATATTATTCACATATCTTTTATCGTAACGAGATACCTTTTTGCCAATGTATCGAGTATCGTATCGTGTTACTTTTTTTGGCCCCTATACACCACCCTGTATACATATATATTTGTCATATGGACTATGCAACTGTGGCCAAACCCCGGCTCGCGAGCCGCATGCGGCTCTTGAGGTTGTTAACTGCGGCTCGCGAGACAATTTTGGTTTTATTGTATTTATCATAAAAGACAAAATTCATAATACAAATATAATTTTTTTCACATAATAAAAAAAATATGGAAAAAAACAAGGAAAAATTGAATTGACAATAAAATGCGTCATGCGTACGACAATTTCTTTTGCATGACAGGCACTAAGCGGGATAATTACGTAATTAACACCAATCGCCACTCACCAGTGTCCAGTACCCTCGAGCTACCCTGCGGGCCGCGTGTAGTAACGAGTGAGTGTGTTTTAAATTGGCTTCTTAGATCAAATAGTGGCTATTTTTCTCAACTATACAAGTGAAAGTTATACAACCCCTTAGTTGATTAAAATGACTAGCAGACAAAGTGTAAGAAACGGAAATATGAAGAAGAAAATAGTTTTTAAACAGGAGTGGGAGAAGAGCTTTGCCTTTACTGTTAAGGGTGGGAAACCTGTGTGTCTTATTGCCACGTGGCACTCAATCACTTTAAAGCCAGTAACTTAAAGCGTCATCATGAAACTAACCATAAAAATTTTATTACGAATTTCCTCCCAAATCAGAATTGCGGAAGACTAAGTTAACAATGTTGAAATCTAGCCTAGTTGCCCAATAAACTGTACTTTCATCATTGTGTAAGACAGCTGACTTAACTACTGAAGCAGTTTTGTTATAGCATGGAATATTGCTCGTGCTCAACTTCCCTACAGTAGTGGAGAATTTGTGAAGAAGAATATTGCCGATGTTACTGCAATTCTCGCTCGCACTAACACAAAGCTTCGAGAACATAGCAAGTATTTCTATTTTCCGCCACACTACAGAGAGACGTATTTCCCAGATCAGTGCTGAAATTACATGCTCGTTGCAGAGTGATTTGAAGAATTCTGCATTCAGTTTGGCCCTCGATGAATCCACAGATATTAAAGATAACCCTCAATTGGCGATATTTGTTCGTTATGTTACTGGCGATGGAAATGTGAAAGAAGAACTCTTGGACTTAATGACCCTAAGAGAAACCACCAGAGGGGTTGACATAAAGAACGCACTTGACGAGGCATTATCAAATGCTCAAGTACCATTGAATAAACTTGTCAGTGTTGCAACAGATGGAGCACCAGCTATGTAGGACAAAATGTAGGCCTAGTTGGGCTCTTGACACGCGATCCCAAGTATCATGTGTGTCTCTTTATTCACTGTATCATTCACCGTGGTCATTTGGTAGCAAGTACTTTAGGTATGACAGTGTTATGAAATGTGTTCTAGAAATTGTGAATTTCATTCGTTCAAATGCAAAAACGCGCACCGAGCGTTTAGAAATTTTATCGAGAGCTGGATCTTCAAGAAAAGCCAGATGACTTTTCATTCTACTGTATTGTAAGGTGGTTATCAACTAGTAATCTCGTGAATAGGTTTGTTGCACTGTTGGAGCCTATCATTGATCTCTTGAAAAAAAAAGGGAAAGTCATACCCACAACTAGAAGATCACGAATGGGTGCAGGATCTGATGTTTTTTACTGATGTAATATAACACCTTCAAAATCTAAATTTGGCACTTCAGGGAAAGGATAAGGTTATTTCTGACCCCACACAGACAGTTTTCAGTTTCCAGAATAAAATAAAGCTCTTTCACAAAGATCTAGTAACAAAAAAATTTGACCACTTTCCCCACCTGAAAAACCGAGCAAACACTTTTCCTGATATTGAAATAAAAGATAGTAAATTGGAGGAATACAAAGGTAAATTAGAAGGACTAATTGATGATTTTCATTTCAGGTTTGATGAACTAAAGAAGCTAAAACCATACTTCGAACTTCTTGTAAATCCTTTCCTGATTGATGTCGTCAACGATGGCTGTCCTGTTACCACACCTTTTGTTACGGAAGCTGTTTCAATACAAACAGAACTTTTGTTGCTACAGGAGGACGTGGGTTTAAAGTTGACACATAAAAGCTTATCTGCAGTTGAGCTTTGGAAGCAAGTACCAGAGACAAAGTATCCTCACCTCAGGAAAACCAGTTTCCGACTTATCTCAGTTTTTGTGACAACTTATTGCTGTATTGCTGTGAAGCACTCTTCTCGGTAATGAAGTTTGTAAAGTCAAAACATCGTGCTGCCCTTACTAACGAACACCTGACTGAGATTCTTCATACCGCCTTAACATCACATCAGCGGATGATCAGCCAGACTTTAAAGCATTAACAGCCAAAATGAAGACCCAAACTAAGACTTCTACAAGCAGTAATTAAACAATTTAATAATGTGAGTATAACTATATGTATATGTATATGTTTTTAATAATTAAATTCTTTTTAAAATATTTTGCGGCTCTCGTACATCGGAAAAACATCGTATGTAGCTCTTGGGTCCAGGAAACTTGGCCACCCCTGGTGCTCACTATAGTTTGCCAATAAACCTTTTATTTTTTATTTTTTTTATTTAATTTCATATATATATTATATATATATATAACGAACTCATACTTTACGTATATATTAGCATATAATTAATATTAAACAGTTCAAAAATTCTAACCGAAGTTGTTATTACAACTCCAATGTCCCTCCCTCCTCCATTCTAACCCCTTTCCCCAATCCCGTCCAACCGGTATACGATCGAACTATCAGGAGGCAAATTAAACTTTAAAATATTCCTCTTTTCTTGTTTAATCGTTGAATTAATGGTTCTCGCCATAAAAAGGCAAAACAGCTCTTCTCTATCGCCTCAGTGTATGAGACGAACTCATTTCCACACTCGAAATACTTTATTTTTCATCCGCGAAATAAAATTGTCGGAAGATGCATCATTTCCCCTCTGGAAGAAAATAACGCCGAAACCACTCGTTTCGCGGTCGAGTGGATACTGAAGAAAGTAGACTGAGTCTTGCATATAAATAGCTGATATAGGAGGTCTTTAAGGGATAAATACGCGATCAAAGGGGTATAGCCAACTCCTGCATGGATGGGTTGTAGGGGAGGAAGGTCTCGAACTAGGGTAAGATTATATGTATGGTTTATGAGAAGAATGAAAGGACTAAAGTATAAAAGTTGGGCATTATGGATATTTATGGATAATTTTAGCACTTTTCTCGGATTTTTTTTTTTGAAGGGTTCCCCCCCCCCCCCCTCCCCCCACACACACAGTTTTCTTTCTCTATTTACTATTATTTGGCACTTTCTCTTCTCATTTTCTTCCTACGTAAGCGAATTTTTATAAATCGCATTTTGAGTAAATCACTCCTTTCAAATTTTAAATTTATATTTTTATTTAAAAATTAGTACGACGCAAAGGTGATGATGACCTTATAAACAAATTTTATTATTACGTGAAGGAAGAAGCGAACAGTTGCCAAACCGTTTATTCTTTCCAGGCAAAGCAAATGGTCGAAAAGCTGCAAAAAAATGTTTAAACTAAAGTTGTTTAGAGCATTAGGAAACTGCAGGGTCCATTATTCAATTGTCCGACCAGAAGTCTGTAGGATTCATGCATGTTAGAACTCCGCGGTATATTAGTATACTAAAGTGCGTTCGAAAAGTCTCTCCGCAGTGCTATGTTAAACAGAGGAAATTGAAAAACTACAATGTTTTCATTGAACCATGATTTAGTGATTTTATTACATAACCTTTTGATTTTACAGCATGTGTTGAAAGTGTTTTCCACCATTTTGCAGGCACAGAGCTACTCGTCTTCACTTGTTGCCAAACACTTTTTTTAGTGTTGGTTGACTGCGGAGAGACTTTCCGAACGCACTGTATTTTTTACTCTTTATCTTTTAGGATTTCATTTTCTTCTCATGGTTGGATCGTTGGGTCCAGTATCTTTTATCTGAAAGGAAATTTAGCTGTTGGATGAAGAGAACACCGGGTCGTTAATCTGAAGATCCTGGGGTCGAATCTTGACTCCGAATTCAGATTTTAGCGCTTCTGGGTATACCCCTTAGTTGGGGTAGTGGTTTGGATCTAACGAAAAGCTGAAGGTGCTTCCGTCACATGACCTTTATAGATGTTATGAAAAAAGTTAAAGAATTGCAACCATTATTATTCGGTGAAGCTTGTTGTCGATCAGGGAAGGTAAACGTAATTTCATGCAGAGATTCATTCTCAATATATATATAGAAAGAGAGAGAGAGAGAGGAGAGAGAGAGAGAGAGCCCGGTTTTCAGGTAAAATGCCATAAATGTCCCTTTTTTGCCTATTTTTGCGTCACAGGAAAAAGTGCCTTTTCGTCATAAAGTGCCTAATTTGCCTTTTTGCCATTATTTTCTAGTATCATTAGAGTCCAAAATAGGCCTATCACTTTCGTTATATATTTGTTGTGTATATATATATATATATATATATATTATATTATATATATATATATATCAAACTGAGCGTGCATTGTTTTTATGTGAGAGAGCTAAAGGCCCTCCAAGGCTCAATGATGACATTTTTCTTTTTTCTTTTTTAATATAAATTTTGAGAAGATTGTGTAGTGCGTGAGGTGCATGTATGTGCAGTGAGGAATAGAGGGAGAAGTGTGTGTTCAAGAGCATGCTGGACTACTCATAGGGTGGATGAGACACGGGAAATCAAATCAGCTGAGGAGGACGCTGACAAGAGAAACGGGAGTTCCAGCACTCCCTGTCTCCTACCTAACATCCCCACTGCAGCTTCCCTGGTCGATTGGTGTCAACAATCTCCTCCTTCCTTTCGTAATAGTATTATTTTATATTAACCATTTTTTGAAATGTAAATCCTCGTCATTAATGTGCAGCGAACATTTTTAATACCTACTCTTTTGTTCACTAATTTGTTCAGTAATGGCGATGTAATATATATTATTTATACGTGTATAATGGTATTATTCTATATTAAACTTTATTTTTAGAAATTAAATCATTGTTATTATGCGTAACTAATATTTGCATTACCTATTGTTTTGTTCACTAAGGGCGTTGTAATATATATTATGCGTATATAAAAGTATTATTCTAGATTGAACGTTTTTTCAAAGCAAATTTATAAACGCCTTTTTTGGGGGGGTTTTACTACCTATTTGAATGTTTATTTTGCCTATTTGCCTGCCTTTTTTAAGGGTTTTTAGCGCCTAAACATCCGGGCTCTCTCTCTCTCTCTCTCTCTCTCTCTCTCTCTCTCTCTCTCTCTCTCTCTCTCTCTCTATCTATATATATATATATATATATATATATATATATATATATATAGAGAGAGAGAGAGAGAGAGAGAGAGAGAGAGAGAGAGAGAGAGAGTTCCAACGAACTTATTTTATATACGAATTTTATTGTGAAGTTCATTGGAGACTGCATCTTTATTCATGTAGAACCACACTCAAAGACATGCTTTTGACAGACTTGGAAAGTCAAAGTTTGTTTAAACGAAGTAAAAGCAAACTGAATATATATATATACTGTAAGTGAACTGGAACAAAAATAGAGAAATCTTTGGATATGAAAAACGTTAAAGAGATAAAAGAAAAATTTCGGCATCAATAAACCAGATCAAAGAATTACACTGAAAACCATCTTGTATTGGAAAGTAATTCAAAAAAGGAACACATTTTTAGTGCTGAAAAAGCGTTCTTCGTGGAAGACCGACTGCGGATGAGTGGTTTCCACTATTGCAAATGGGATCTTTTCTCCGACTGGATTATACAAATGTATGTAGAGTTTTTATTACAAATTGGGTTTAAGAAGGATATCTAACTGACAGAACAGTTATAACGGAATTAGTTGGCGTACTTGTTGTTCCCTAAAAGCCTTTCTGAACTATTCAAATTATTCCAGACTTCCAAATCTCATCATACAAAATCCTATCAAAAACCATGGTAAAAACCTCGTTTACTGGGACTTCTGTACCCTTTTGTTTCACGCAAAATAATGCTTTTGATCTAGTTTATCAAAATGTCAACAAATACAGAAGTTTGACGCCTAGCCTATACAGTCTGTACAGTCTGTATAGTCTGTACAGACTATAATTTTCATTTCACAAATAGTATAGTTAGATAAGCTGAAGACTTTTCAAATCGGCAAAATCTGTGGATGGGATTTTGGGAAATTTCCGGTCCCATCCGATAAAGAAAACTTTACATAAAAAGTTTATTTTGTGAATGTACAGTATTTGGAAATAACCTAGATCCTAGGTTGTTTTCAAATACATTCACGGAGTAAAATTTTTTAGGTCCTAGAACATAGAATCCTAATAATAAGGGTCCAAGTAACTGAAGTTCTAGATCAAAGGTCTCAAACTCATTTCGGCTCCGGGCCACAATACAAGATGAAGGACTGCCTATGGGCGAAGATTAAAACTATAGAGTCCAGGAATAATACGAAAAAGAGTTAGCAACTATCTATTAAAGTACATTAAAAGTACAGTTACCGATTTTGCAAAAGACAACTGTCAAAGTACCCTAATCCCACATTGGCTGATACATTGCAGCTGTGTCCAACTCTATCACTGCCGTAAAGTAGTGCACAAAAATCCCTGGTCAATCGCAACTTACTAAACTTTGAAAGGTTTACAGAACACTTTATTACAGACACAACAAAAACTGTGCTAAGGTTGTGTTTTTTCACTGTTTTCGAGTTAAGAAGAGCCATCTGACCGGCTGGTTTGTAAAAAGCTCATATATACACAAGTGTTTTCGAAAACATGAATGGGAGTTCGTAAACATTATCGTTGGCGTTTATGTAACTTACTCTAATACTCTACCACGGTGGTTTTTAACCCTTTTAGGCTACGACCTAAATTCTTGTAGTGGGGCTAGCTCGGCGACCCATGCCTTCAAACAGTTCACATGTAATAGATAATAAAATAAATAATTAATGGTAAAATGATTAGAGACAACATAAATAAACGACAATTTAATGACCCAATTTTGAGTCATAAACCAGAGTTCAAGAACCACCACGCTAAGTGCAAGAAAGACAATACTTTTATTTTTTTATTTTTTATTTTTTTCTGTTTAAAGTGCTTTAACCCTGCTAGATTATTTATGAATGTACAAAAGTTGAAGTAATTAATTTATCATTTCAAAACTTTTAATAGAAAATTGTGAATTTTCATCTAAAAAGTATGTAGAAATTGCAAAAATACATTAATCAATACAGTAAATATCCATTTGGTCACATTTGTATCACATATTTTTTATAACAGAACGGTAACTAATTATTTTAATTTTTAAATATCGTAGATATTCTATGTAGTAATAATAATTACTATTTAAAAAATTAAACAACTATTTTTATTTTTATTGTTTAGGTTACTATTTGAGTAATCGTTTTTACATGTTGCTACAATAGTCTAGTTGCTACAAAGGTCTAAAAGACCTTATATATCTGTAGTGGCAGAGACGTTTTTAAAAATACTTTAGCGATGTTCCATCAACACAAACACGACCAAGCTGACGTCACACAAGTACGACTAAGATGACGTCACAGCGTGGGACTTCTTCAAATCATGTCCTTATGCCTTGCCTCACACCTCAACCTCGTTACAAGGACTACCTCAAACATTCCACGCCACCATCGCACCTCGACTCTCTCTCTCTCCGAAGAACCAGTGATACGAAAGCCATCATCATGTGAACACCATTTGTGCAGGCCCCATTTTGGCCTGGCGTCACTGACCTAACTTTATAAAGACTAATCATTACCTCGTGCGTTATTAATATTGACATCATTATTATATTGAAGTCATTATTCAAGTGCTCATTTAATTTCAACTGTAAACAACCAACTTATATTTTGTCTCATTCATAAATCATTTATTTTGTTTAATAAAGGAAAAGAACTCATTATATCAATCAACCTAATTAATGACATTATTTGATCTGAAAAGATCATGGTGATTCCAGCCTCATCAGCATCATCATTAACAATCAGTTATAAGTATTATCAATTAACCATTATTATCATTATTATTATTATTATTATTATTATTATTATTATTATTATAGTGTAACCATTACGCTATATATCTTTAAATTTGTCTGTTAAATCAGCTAATCCTAGATTTTCAAGAAATTTTTCTGTACTTTATCAAGGGCGGATCTAGGGGAAGGGTGGGGGTGGGGACGTCCGGACCCCCCACAATTTTTTGCAAGTGCCCTATTTGAATGATGTGTATGCCTCTGAAAACAAATTTTGTTTTTGTAAATAGATCATGGTTATTTTACTTTATTAAAATTCTATTTTGAGTCTTTATCTGTATACATTGTACTTTCAAATTTGTAGTTGTAGTGCTTTTCATAGGTGCCCTTAGTACTCGTGCAGCCATATCACTATTTTTAGTTTCATCTTATTCTGATAGCAGGCCAGTAGCCAGGGGTGGTGGTGGTCGAACGAGCCCCCCTCCTTGACATGAAAGGTCCACTTTTGTAACCATAGTTATAACTTGTCATGTTATATTATAATATATAACATTATTTAGTAAATAAACACTTGCATTTTTTCATTTACTTTTGAAACTTCACAAACTTCTCTAAACTACTCTAAACCCCCTCCGCAGTGACTAGGTCGTTGCACCTAAAGGTCCGCCTTTCTACAGTTTCGATCCCCCCCCCCCTCTTGGGAAGTCCTGGTTACGGGATTGGATAGTTCTTTTAATGGTAAGACATCTGTAATTATTTAAAAAATTCTCTGATAATTGTTGTACCCAAATTAGATTTTTAGTACTGCGCCCTTTTTATTTTAGGGGGTGCCCTTTTTTCTTTGGACGACCCCCTTACTGAAAAGCCTAGATCCGCCCTTGTTTATCGGCTATTTTTAAAAATGTGCTAACTTTTCACAGATGGCGCTTATGTCCGTCCGCAAATTATAATTTTCTCCACAACATTTGTTATTATTATGGCGACCCAAAGTTAATAAAGTTAATAAAATTAATAACAAGGTTAAAACTTTGCTATTAGGTTAATAAAGTTAATATTTTAGTTTGGGTTAATAAAATTAATAAAATTATTAATAAGGTTAAAAATTTGGTATTGTAAGTTAAAACTTTCGTGATGGATTAATAAAATAAAATTAACGAAAATGTGGAGTGAAACTGCGTAAGCAAATAAATGATTTCCGGTTCTCTAATATGATGTTATAATATGCATTCTGGATTCTTTATTGAGCCTGATCGAAAAGGTTGAAGAAAGTTGCTACACAATTGCCGAAGTCCACGAGAACTTCACTTTTAAAAGAGTACCTTATCAAATGACTGCAGCTGAATGAAATCAAAGAAATCATATCCTTTTAACGGGAACAAATTTCGCCCAAACTATCTACCAAATTATCATACAAGCAGCACAAGGTATCTTCGGCTGCGATAGAGCGCAGCTTCCCTATGCTGAAAAAACTTTTGGCAAAAGACAGGAATTTCCTGCCGGAAAATATTAAGAAGTACATTATGCTTCGTTACAATTCAGTCACTAAATAAGTTCGTTAATAATTAAATAAACAAATGAATGTGATGTGTTTCATTTTATTATTAAACGTTAATATTTATCCACAAATAAGTTGTAAATAAAGAATTGGATCACCTGAAGATCAGAGCCCCTAGCCTTCTCCAGTAGCCTTATAAGGCTAACTAACGAAAATATCAGGCCCTAACCTAACCAATCGTTAGGTCAACTGTACGCCCTTGACAACTGGTTAGGTTAGGTCGTGGTATTTTCATTAGTTAGCCTTATAAAGCTAACTAAACAAGGCTGGGGGCCATGATCTTCAGGTGATCCAAAGAATTTTTTAGGTTAAATAAAGTTAATAATTGGTAAGAATAAAGTTAATAATTTCAATTTTTTAGGTTAAAATTGGGTCGTCCTAGTTATTATCATTACATTCATTTCAACAATTCTCTCATTACAGGAGTGACGATAGGATGGTTGAGATCAACTTAAATAAGCAATTATAACTTCAATAACACTCATTTTTGTTGGGCTAAGAGGAGAATTTTGTCAGTGTAGACTATACCGCCAAGTGCCAAGGAAAAGCAGTCATTCAGCAGATACAGTGTTTAAAAATTTTGAAAAAAATAAAAGATGCGTGTATCACCAAATACGTTGTTGTGAATGTGACTCCCAATTGAAGAATAGAATAGTTACAAATACAATTTCGGGAGCAAATGTAGTTTACGTTCCCCCTGACGCAAAAGGGGACACAAACTACACTAGGTCAAAGTTGGGGGAACGTAAACTACAGTAGGATCTTTAGGAGACATTTTTTAAATGAATCCATCAAATAAAACGTTAAAACGAATGAAAATATTACAGTTAACCTAACCAATCGTCAATATACCTTATGAACCTTATGTTGTTTCGTGCGTTGGTCTCTTCACACGGAGGTCAAGCTGGTGGCCCCGCCTCTATCATATATATATATATATATATATATATAGAGAGAGAGAGAGAGAGAGAGAGAGATATGTAAATTGATGATTGGTTAGGTTAAGTCGTAATATTTTCGTTAGTTTTAACGTTTTATTTGATTAGGTATACGCAGGGCCGCCGAAAGGGCGGGGAAGCCAGGTTGAATCCCCGGGGCCCGGACCTCTAGGGGACTCGGAAAGAGGGGGCATAAAAGTTAAAAATATTGGGTCAATCCCAGAATAGGCATCTGATGTACCTCAATCCCAGATGAAGCACCTGCGTTCAACCTCAATCCCAGAATAGGCACCTTGCAAGGAATTAAATAAAAAAAACCTGATGATTACAAAATTTATTGTTTATACAAAGTTTATTACAAATGTAATAAAGGCAAAGTTATAAAAGGTTTAAAGTGGTTTAATGAATAAAGAAAAATTTGAGATATTATAAATTCCTGCAATATGAGCCCGAATGTTTCTGAATCCATCTGAAGCAAATCTATCTTGCCACATAAATTGGTATAGATATAGGTTAGGTTAGGTTAGGTTAGGTTAGAGTTGATTTTTTTCAAATATTGATAAAAACTGAAATTATATCTCTAAAAACTGTTTATATTTTTTTCTCCTCAATCCCAGATTAAGCACCTGTGTTTTGCCTCAATCCCAGATTAAGCACCTAAAAATTATTTCAGGTGCCAATTCTGGGATTGATCCAAAATATTAATAAACAAATTGATTAAATAACAGAGAGGAACTATAATTAATGAACATACATTTTATAGAGATTATCATAGTCAAACTGAAACAGATAAAATATTATCTGGCTCCACCAATGCCCAAGACCGACTGACAGATCTGGGAACCATTATAATTGAAAGCCAGTTAGCCCGTACTTTAAATTTCATCAGAATCAATTACCATTTTGATGGAGAGAAGGCAAAGAAAGTACATTTCTAATTATGAAAATCTTGCAGTAAACAATTGTCTTGCCTGCATGGACTGGTACTGCATTTGTAAATTGTATGATGGTAGTCTAATTAATATAATTGATTCGAAAAATAAAATGGTCATTTGCTTCTGAGTTGTTTATACTGTATGTTTAGAATAGTGACTTGGACATATAATCAGTTTGCTTGTTATGTTCACAGAAAACATTCATAATAAAATACTGAGTAAACAGGGGGCCCATATACCAATCCTTCCCCGGGGCCCGTGGCAGCTCTCGCCGGCCCTGGGTATACGCGGACAAAGTTGAGGAATGCAATCTGCACTAGAATAATGTAGGGGAACGTAAACCACACTAGGATAACACTGCCCAACACCAATTTTGCTGATTTAATTCTAACACCTGTTTTTAGGTAACTTTGGTGTGCTGATTTCAAAAATCACCTTAGTTTTTGCCTATCACGTCAGGTTTTCGAGCAATCAAATACGGAGATATCGCATTTTGGCAGGGTTATGCCCAATTTTTTTCTTTTCAAAAAATAAGTTTTTACATACTCAGAATCAGCATGGAAAAGTAAACAATTGTGCAGGGAGTGAACTTTAATATACAATGGTAATATTGACACATAAAGTGATTAAAAGTGTTTAAATAGGCAAAAAATGAATCCATGATCATGACGTCACGCTCACACCTGGGGGAAATCACAGATACCCAAGATTTTAATATGTTGTACATGACCTTTAGATTTAATGCACAGATTTGCGTATTCCACAGATAAAATTTTAACAGCAAAACAGCTGTTAACAGGTCTCAGAAATCAATTTTGATAAGTGCCCTTCATGGATCACCCAAAATAGGCATATTGCATTGCACATTGCACGAAAACCTGATGTGATGGACAAAATCTAAGGTGATGTTTGAAATCAGCACATCAATATTTTCCAGAAACAGGTCTTAGAATTAAATCACCAGCAAAAAATGTTTTTTGTTGGGCAGTGTAATATGTATGGGAACGTAAACTACACTAGGCACCACAGGGGGACGTAAACTACACTTGCTCCCAATTTCGTGTGGGCCACTGCTAAAGATGAGTAGGCCTGTAAGACAAAACTCCCCCAAACCAAGAATGCCCTTGAAGAAAACCTTTAAAAAATACAACGAAGAAATATTCTTTAAAATAAACCCTAAATTTCTAATTATAAAAATTCAATTATAATATTCAATTCGTGTAATCTGGAAAATCTCAAAAAATTTATAATTTACTTCAGATTTCTTCATAATTCACTTTCGAAATTTGAGGGAAATGAAACATTTTTTAACAAAGAAAATAAAAAGGAAACGAAACGTAGAAATTTATTAAAGAAAAGACAATATTTAAACAACTTTTCAAGCAAAAAAATTGCGGGAAAACGGATGGCAAAATTCACAAATTCGAGAAACAAACTCTCTCTCTCTCTCTCTCCCTCTTTCTCTCGTCTATTTTTACTGATTTCGTTATTTAGCTATTTAATTAAATATTTATCTATCTATCTATCTATCTCTATTTGTCTATATTTATTTATTTATTTGCCTGTTTAAAAAAAAAATTGTCTCTATATGAAAATAAAAACCCACTCTAATAGACAGAGTTTATTTCCACAACAGTTTCGACGCCCACTGGCATACTCCTCGGGTGGATACAGAAAAACGAATGAACCAAAACAAGAGGTAAAAACAGTCCAGGGACCGACCGTTAAGAAATTCGCACCTATGTTAGATCCCATTCTCCCGACACCGGAAGGGCATTTTCATTAAGTACATTCGCACAAATTTAAAACTATCTTCCTGTTCTAAACATACAGATTCTATTATTTTTTTATTTTTTTACATAATTATTCCATTTATTATTAAATTTATTACATTTAATATTACATAATTATTTATTACAGAAATTATAAATTTATTATTACATTGGTTATTACATTGTTGTTTATTATACAGAACTTATAAACCGAAAAACGAATGAAAAAAGCAGATTAGGAAACAATCCAGAAACCATTGAGAAATTCGCACCTAGGTTAGATACCGTTCTCCCGACACCGGAAGGGCATTTTTATTACAGGGTCCGCTTATAAGTACATTCCCACAAATTAAAACTATCTTCTTGTTCTATACATACAGATTCTAATATTTTGACATAATTACTGCATTTATTATTGCATTTACATTTTTTAACATTTATTATTATTACCTTTACCCTAATTATTAAATTTATAATATTACCTTTATTATTACATCTGTTGCATTTATATTTATTTCCACATTTATTACTTCCATTATTACATTTACTAAAAGCGAGTAAGGAAACAATCCAATCTTTAAGAAATTCACACTTAGGTTAGAACACGTTCCCGCGACTCCGTAGGAGATTTTTTGACCAAGAATCTCATTAAAGGGTCTAACTTATAAGTACCTTCGCACAAATTAAAATTATCTACTTTTTCTATACACACAGAGTCTCTTATTTTTCTTTTGACATAATTATTACATTTATAAAGTACCTTACTTGATTCCCAATCAATAGCATGATTATTTTGGCTGGCGTGATAAAAAATGGCATTATTAGTATTACAACTTCTGAAGGCATATTTGTGTTCTTTAATACGGGATCTAACCTAGGTGCGAATTTCTTAACGGTCGGTCCCTGGACTGTTTTTCCCTCTTGTTTTGGTTCATTCGTTTTTCTGTATCCACCCGAGGAGGATGCCAGTGGGCGTCGAAACTGTTGTGGAAATAAACTCTGTCTATTAGAGTGGGTTTTTATTTTCATATTTTGACCTTCACGTAGAAAAAAGTGAAGTTTTTTTGCATTTAAAATTGTCTCTATTTAAAGTATCTACTTATTTATTTATTTATTTATTTATTTCATTGTCTATGTATGTACAGTATGTACAGTATGTACCTACTTATGCATACCATATCTGTCTGTCCATCGATCTGTCTATCTATAAAAGTACTCTTTTCATTGTCAAAGAAGGTTCTAAATCTTGATTTTTAATTCAGTCATTCGTCCCTTGGGTACAATTCGGTTGTGGAACGTAAAACAATACCTAGATATTGGAAGCTCTTTCCTTACACACACACACACACACACCTACATATATATATATATATATATATTATATATATATATATACGCGTGTGTGTGTGTGTGTGTGTGTGTGTGTGTGTGTGTGTGTGTCTGTAAATATACTTTTCATATTATATAATTTTATTTATATTCAAATTTTGAGAATTACAAAAATTTTGGGAATGTGTTCATATACAGAGAACTAAAGAAACAACATATTAATCTCACCTTTTTGGGGGGATTTTTGTAAGGGAATTCTTTTGAGGGGGTAAATGAAAGTTTTTAATAATATTTATTTTTTTATGAAGAGCTTACAAATATTTTAGAATGTTTTTCCTTCTTTGACTTTTCTTACTGCATAAATTCCTTTGGTGTATATATATATATATAATATATATACACAGTAACGCCTCACCTTACACAGGGGATGTGTTCCTGGAAAACGTCACTAAGGTAAATACATAAATTTATGGGTAAAATAGGGACTGGTTCCAACAAAATAAAATTTACTCTTGAACAAGTTTTAGATACAAAATATTTGACATTAATTCCTATTTTATTTATTAAACCTAACTGCACCTATAAAATTAATATGTACAATATGTAATATTCTGTAATACATACCCTGTAAAACAAATTAAACATTAACATTTTTGACACATTATAAGATGACGGTATCACTGGAGCTACTGGGAGGAGACACGAGGGGAAGGATCGACTCCCTCAGCCTCGTTCAGTGCCTGAAGTCGTGTTAGCCATAGGAGATATGAGGGGCTGCTTGGCGTCGCAGCGCAGAAGTGCGTAGTGAAAGGCATACTGGAGTGTGTTGTGAAGGTGTTGGAATGGCAGGTTTAAAAAATGAGGTGATGTTGGTTTGGACTGCTGCCCGCCTCATCTTTTGCAGCGGCTCTTTGTAGGCTGCAGTACCATCCGTAAGTGCTCTTCTGCACCCGCCACTCCTTTCCACAGAAGGATCAATTTCTTCAAATTCGGCAATTACTTCTTCAAATTTCCTTAACCCTTCAGCCAAAGCTTTCACTGTCATCTGTGAACGTTCATGTTCCTCTCCTTCTTTCTGTGGATCTTCTGTCTTCTTCGTCAACAGGTCAGCAGGTCTTTTACATAGCTCCTCCTGGTGCAACTGCAACAACTCCTCCACATCTGCGGCCTCCATGTCCTCAAATCCTTCTCCTTCAACAGACTTGGCCATGTTGACGATCTTACTGACTTCAAGGGTGATGTCAGGGAAGTAAGTGAAGTTGTTTACTGCCCCCGGCCACAGTTTCATCCAGCAGGCATTAAGGGTAGCATTCTTGACTCCTTGGCAGTCTTCTCCCCCTTCGAAAGGAGCGTCCTATTTGGGCATCCTCTTCCAAAAGAGCCCCGTCTCGTCGGCGTTGAAGACCTGCTCAGGCAGATAGCCCTCCTCATCAATAGCTCTAGCCAGAGTCGCAGGAGAAGCAGCAGCACCAGCGTGGTCGGCACTGGCTGCTTCTCCGACGAGTTTCACATTATGAAAAAGCACTCCTTTTCTTTTCGAACCAGCTGTGGCTGGCTTGAAAAGGCTTTGCAGTAGATGATGAACCTTCCGTCTGTACGCAGCGGTTGAACAGACGCAGCACCTTTTCACGAATAATAGCAGTGCTGAGGGGGGGTGGAGGTTTCTTCTGGTTCTGGTCCTTAATTCACACAGTCAACATGGCAGGATCGCTGCTATAAACAGTCTTCTTTACACTTAAAGGCATGTTAGCCGCTACAGATGCTCTTCTTTTCTCCTCCAACTTCTTAACAGTCCTAACTGTGAATTCATTAATTCCATAGTGCGGACTACATCCACGATTCTTTCGCCACCAAGAAGCTTATCTAAAATATCAGTTTTATCACTCAAAGACAGAGATTTTGACTTCTTTTGCACTTGTAGCATCACTATCATTAGTACTTCGCTTCAAAGACATTGTTAATAAAATAAAACATAGCACACAACACAGTTAAATTTGTAAAAACATAAAATGTTCAGCTTCCAAGAAATCAAAATAAAACATGTACATTACAAAGAAATGGCGGGCAGCTTCTCTGGCTAGTGAAGCGGTCTGCCCTTATATTTCGGAGCGATGTTCGCACGCCATTAGCTCGGAAGCGGGCGGGACCATACGTCAGTTGTGCGGGGTTCAGGCATGCAAGTCAACACGTTGTCGCAAAAATGCATTCGCAGACGGCGAAAATAGGTAGTAATATATTAACCGTGTTCGAGTGAAAAAGCCTATGGCAAAAGCGCCTATATATGTATATATACGAGTATATAACTCTATATACTGTAGTAATAAACAGTCTTTATTTTGATTATTAATTAAATGAACTTAGTAAAATTAATTGAATTAGAACTGAAAATCCTTGATGGCAAGGAGAGAGAGAAACCGAAGGAGCGACCCTCAATGCCTCAGGTACACTTTAGTCTTTCACTGGATTTTTCTTTTTTTTTGAGTAGATGTGTTTTGTTCAGAATGTAGTTTCATGAATTAAAATGTTTAGAATTAGTTTTAAATGTCTCTTCCTTCGATATATTGTGGAAATATTTCTCACACTCGTTTTTCTCTCCGTCATTATACTTGTTTTAATTAAATACATCAGTTAAATAGTTGAAGCCGTTGTTCTTCTAAAATTTCCTTTCGCCCAGAATGTCAGCCGCATGCTACCATTGCCGTTTAATAGAATTCAGAATCAGTATGAAGCAGCAAAAATTAGTAAAAATAATGAACTAAAGTAAATAAGTAAAACTATTCACAATATATATGATATATATATATATATATATACATACGTGTTTGTGTGTGTGTGTATGCGTTGGGGTGGTATTCCAGGTTGTGGTCTACTTTTATATAGATTGACACATGTGACCAGGATTGGAGAATGAAACTAGAACGGCTTTAAAACGTTTTATATTTTTACCGCTCTTCTTAAACTGTCTTTTTAACCACGGTTGTGGTACAAGGGATTCGTGACCGAAATTATTAAAACCATAACCAAAATTCAACTGTTTAATTACTCTTTTCTATCTATATTTTTTATCTTTTTTTTTTAAATTATTATTTTTGTGGTGAAATTTTCCGTAAGAATCTTTTAAAGTCTCACTTGGAATGATTGGATTTTACCGAAGAGCAAATTTGAATGAGAAAAGTGGTTTGAATTTTATAATTCAGTTTTAGTTATGTAAAATCACACTTAACTTTAGCAGGTAATTGAATTTATCATCAACAATAATTTTCTTTGAATTTCAATGCAAATGAAATAAAACAGTTTTTATTGCACCGATAAAAGGAATTTCTGTATTACCACTTCACGATGCAAGAGGTAAAGGCGGAGGAATCGCGAACAGTCTCCCACCGGGCCTTTTATGTTCTCCGGCAGAGGTGGTCACACGACCATATTCATAGCATGGATAGGCGATTGAATCCGGGCGTTAGTGCCTAAGTGCCTGGCAATGAACTTACGAGAGGTGATTGGGGAAAGCGGGAAAGCGTTGATAAGGGATAAAAAAAAGGTTTAGCTTTTCGCTCCAAAAATAAATGAATCTCAGGTGCCGCACTGTTACCCGAAAAACTGTAACTTCAGACATTTTTTTCAAAGGAATTCGTGTAGGCAAAGGTTATGACAGGAAATAATGAATTTTGGCAAATTATTTAATAAAGAATGAACACCATGAATTTACATGTTGGGGGATATGTTACACATCCAGTATATTCATTTCATATAAATTATATGACAGTATATCAATTATTAAAATATTACACATGAATTTATTAAAGCTACAATTCACCAAGAATGTTTGATAAACTATAGAGAGTATGGATTTCATTTGAGATCAACACTATGTTGTCGCATGAAAAACTATGCAATTATAGGAGCTGGATCACCGAGTAGTATGGGCTCAAAAGGGGAGTGTAATGCAATTGCAAATGTTGAGCAATGTTGCATAATTTAGGCAACAGGGGGAATCTTGCAAGATGTTATGCAACAACGGGGGAGAGGAGAATGTTGCAAGATGTTATGCAACAAACGGGGATGGGGAGTGATGCAAGAGCAACAAGGGGTTATGCAACTTGGAGGCGGAGTTATCCCCCAAGAGAAAGAGAGAGAAGGAGAGAGAGGAAGAGAGGTGTTCGCCTGGCAAGAGCCAAGCGCATATTAAGACCTCAGCCGAGCGACCGTTGTCTTATAGGGCCCCTAATCAGCCAGTTGGCTTATCTGGCTGAGTTGCCAGATTGCGCTATTTATTTAATTAAAGCGTATATTTTGACTTAATCCGCCAGTTGGCTTATCTGGCGAGTTGCTCTCTTGCGCTCTCCGCCACACATGACCGCTTGGTGGAGGAGGGAAATGCTCTCTTGCAACCCGTTTGACACTCAATTTTGAACCTTAAACAAATGAGACTGAACAGGTGAAAATGAATGTATTCGTTTAACTACCGGATGAAAAAGGGGTTAATATTCGTTTTAATGCTTTGTTCGTTTTGAATAGAAGGAGACATTCTATGACAATTTAACATATAAATTCGTATTCAGGACACCTTGAAACCTCAGGGAAACTGATAAAAATCAAGGAAATGTAATAATTATTTTTTATGGAAAACAAAAATTTAGACGTAAAAAGCAGCCATTATAGGCCATTGACCGAGTATTTAGCTCTTAACGCTGTTAAAATTTTAACGAACCTCGCCGTCTCCAGTTCTATGGGGAGACATCTCGTGGCAAAATTAGGAAACATAGGTCAAATCAGCCAATTAAATCTGGTTTTTATTTCACGTGACCTTATCCGACCAATCAGAGACGTACATTTTGAATCTCTCATAATGCATACTCATTCAAGAATGCTTTTTCAGTCTGGTTTTCATTATGGTTTGCGGAGGTTGTGATTGCCTGGGTTTTTGGTACCTTGGAACGCAGTTCCAAAAAACTACTGTTGTTTGCGGTTCCTCAGAGAGACGCAACAACTCTTGTTCGCCTGATCCAGCAACATATTAGGCCTGGGACTACAATCTATTCCGACGAGTGGCGTGCGTATTCTCAACTCGGAAATCTAGGCTACATTCACCGGACACTCAACCATGCACAGCGGTTCGTGGAAGACACCGTTCACATTCAAAATATTGAGCGTTGTTGGAAAGACGTGAAGAGCTGGATATTACGGTCTGGCAACAAAACCCAATCCTATTCAAAGTATCTTGCATGGTACTTGTTTAACCGTGAATATCCCTCTCAACAACGTCTCCACAAATTCATGTTGGTCGCCGCGGATTTGTATAAACACCCCAACGGTGCTATTTAAGGTAAGAAATTGCGAAAAAACGCGGGTTAGGTTAGGTTAGGTTAGGTCTGAACCAAAACACATTTTTCTGGTGTTTTTTGGTGTGATTTGCTCAAATCTGAACTTCGTTTCTTTGGGAAATGAGCCGTTTTTGAGAAATTTTCAATTTTAAAATTTCTCAAAAACGGCTCATTTCCCAAAGAAACGAAGTTCAGATTTGAACAAATCACACCAAAAAACAAGAAAAATGTGTTTTGGTTCAGAAAGGAGAAAAAGCACTAAAACGAATAATTACCGAAAAAGGACTTAGTAGATCTTATATATATATATATATATATATATATCGAAGCATTTCAGAATTCTTTATTGTTGGATAGATCCCAATCTTCTGGGTAAATCAAAGCTTGTTATACACTCTCATTGCCTGAATCACTCAGAATAGTTAAAATTAACACGATACATCACATCGACAATTCATTCTGAATCTTCCTCAGTCCATCTTTCCCCTTGTCTATGATCCTATATGTGTTAGAAATGTTGAAACCATGTAACGTAAAATGTGTTGTATACAGTAATTCATTGAACAATTAAGAAACCCCTTAAACAAAATTCCATTTTCTTTATAAATATCCATAGAAAACTACATTACTTGTCTAGACCATACTAAATGCATATATAAATACTATTTTAACTGAAAGCTTTAGCTGATTACTGCTTTTAGATAAATTTATATATTAAGATGGAGGCTGAATAAATTCGTCTAACATGAACGAGGAAAATATCTACAAACTATACTTTTCCCTTAATAATGCGTACATAACAAAGAAATTAATTATACGGAGGACATCGCTTTCCCATTAAACATATACAAATTAAATAAATAGCGCAGTCTGGCACCTAATATATATATATATATATATATATATATACTGCCTTCAAACCATTACTGTGGAAAATATTTTAGCGGTTTTCAATAATTCGAATTAATCTTCGCAAAATGATCAAATAAAAGAACTAATTCATTGCATAGCGCACTCTGGCAACTATATATATATATATATATATATATATATATATATATATATATACTGCCTTCTACAAGAGGACAATGTAAAGTAGTTGCTTGGGCAGCTAGATGGGAGATGAAAATTTAATTTAATATGTCCCAAAAGCTGGTTTAAAATTACAATAAATATAATGCAGTAAATCATATTAATCCAATTACTGAATTGTAGAAGGTGCAATTATATGAGTTGTGCCATAAATTCCATTTTTCATAAATACGTTTAGAAAACTATATTTATTGGGGTAAGCCAGCTAAAACTTAAAATCTAGTTATATTAGTATTTTTTTTTTGGCATCAAAGTTTAAGATACTTCTAGGAGTCTATACCTTTTAAAATAATTTTGCATTATTATTTCAGGATATCTTCAACAGTAAGATTTAATATGATCGTGAATGCTGGTTTTAATTATATTAAAAAATAATGCAGCACTGTTACGGCAGGGCTGCAAGCAAATGAGGAAAAATGAATAAGTTACTCCGAGACAGAATCTATTTTGTTTTTAAAATCATATTAATATTTTTTGTAATAAGGCTTAAAGATATATTGGTGTCTTAAAGATAAATATATATTGAAACACAATAATTGGATAAAAGAGGAAAAAATAATAAGTTACCCCCTAATTTAATTTCTATTTTGTTTTAAAATCCTATTAATGCTTTTTATGTTATAGTTTAAAAATAAAATTGTTTTAAAGATAAATTTATATTGAAACATAATAATTGGCTAAAAGAGGAAAAATTAATAAGTTACCCCTAATTTAATTTCTTTTTTGTTTTAAAAATCATATTAATGCTTTTCATGTTATAGTTTAAGGATAAAATTGCGTATTATGATGAAAATTTGTATTTGTATTAAACTTAGTTTATCTTATGCGATTATTTGTTTTAAAGATCACCCCACAAAATGTCAAATAGGCCTCGTTTCACCACGAGAAGCTCAGGAGAAAAACTATTGGCGTTCCTTTTTTTTTGACTTGGCCTCATAAACGTATTATATTACATTTCATTTGGAAGACATGAACCCACTTGGGTGAAGGGGTCTGTCAAGTTTATTCAAGGTTATTCAGTTGAACTCCAAATCTAAATTCCATAACTCTTTATTCGGAGCTATTGAAGAATAGGGACCCCAGCCTTCTTTAGTTAGGCTAATAAGGCTAACTAACGAAATATCACAACCTAACCTAACCAATCGTTAGGTTAACTGTACGCCCTTGACGATTGGTTAGGTTAGGTCATGATATTTTCGTTAGTTAGCCTTATAAAGCTAACTAAAGAAGGCTGGGGTCCCTATTCTTCAATAGCTCCGAATAAAGAGTTATGGAATTTAGATTTGGAGTTCAACTGTATAACCTTGAATAAACTTGACAGACCCTTCACCCAAGTGGGTTCATGTCTTCCAAATGAAATGTAATATAATATAAAAATAAGTTCATCAAGTGCTAAAACACTCTTGTCTTTTGAATTGAGTGCCCAGGTTAAGATTGGCAAGGTGTGTATTTTGTCATAGAAATATTAATGACAGTCCATTCGGCGAATCGTCCGTTCGGCGAAACAGCCGTCGGCGAATCGTCCGTTCGGCGAAACGTCCGTCGGCAAAATGTCTGTCGGCAAAACGTCCGTCGGCGAATCGACCTGGTACCATTTGTTTATGTTTAAAGGCTCTGTCTATGGGCTCGTATTTAGAGACCTTGTCGGTCTACCAGGAGTTGGTAAGTAAAGCGGTGGTGGTGATGGCGCTGTGGAGGTGGTTGGTGGGTTGTTGATGGTTGTTGTATAATACTGTTTCACTACCATCCGTCTAAGTTTGGACGCTTGGTTGTAGCCCTCATATCGGTTACGTGGTGTTGATGGGATGAGCTCCTAAAAGTCGTAGCCCTCATCTCACCATGTGCTGTTGATGGGATGAGCTCCTAAAGGTCTATACTTAGACGATTGTTGGTGATGTGACGCTTTTATTGAGTGGTGGTTGTGCTCGTATATATTTTGCTATTGGGGGCTTTGCATGCATCAATCAGTTTATGTATATATATGTGTGTGTGTGTGTGTGTGTGTGTGTGGTTGTGCGTGTGTGATAATAGGGGCTTTATGAGCGTACAGTCGGTAAGTGCATGTGCGTTTGTGTGTGCTTTTAATTCGTTCGAAGGTTATTAATATATACAGGCCATTTATGCCTTCTAAGAAGCCTTCTAAGCCAACTGGCGGATTAAGCCAGCATATATGCTTTAATTAAATAAATAAACGCAATCTGGCAACTCAGCCAGATAAGCCAACTGGCTTATTAAGCCAGCTGGCTGATTAGGGGCCCTATAAGTCAACGGTCGCTCGGGTGAAGTCTTAATATGCGCTTGGCTCCTGCCAGGCAAACACCCCTCTTCCTCTTTCTCCTTCTCTTTCTTTCTCTTGGGGGATAACTCCGCCTCCAAGTTGCATAACCTCTTGTTGCTCTTGCAACATTCCCCCTCCCCTTTTGCATAACCTCTTGCAACATTCCCCTTCTCCCTTGTTGCATAACATCTTGCCACATTCCCCTCTCCCCTTTGTTGCGTAACATTTTGCAACATTCCCCCCTTGTTGCATAACTCATGCAACATTGATCTGCAATTGCATTGCACTCTCCCCTTTTTCGCCCATACTACTCACGGTATGATCGCACAAAATAAGAACATACAGAG
Organism: Bathynomus jamesi; assembly: GCA_023014485.1. NCBI lineage: Eukaryota > Metazoa > Arthropoda > Malacostraca > Isopoda > Cirolanidae > Bathynomus > Bathynomus jamesi. The sequence goes on along the minus strand of JAJOZX010003655.1, from coordinate 105,447 downwards.
GGTTGAAAAAAGTAAATAGACACCTCAATGATTGTTCTCAAGAACAAATGGCAAAGCTCACCAATGGAATGCCAGAACGTGTGTCTGCTTTGAATAAATAATGGAAAGGGGAAAGCAACGCCATTCTCACTATATTGATTCAATAAATGTTATTATTTATTAACTTTTATTATCAAATCATAAACTATGAAAAAAATCAAAGGTGTCTATTTACTTTTGTCAATGCTCTGTAGATGATAAGGCGAAATACTGTATGTCAAGTTCTACTTTTAGGTTGTCGAGAGAATTTCTCAGCGTCAACAAATTTAAATCTTATGCAGAAGTTCCATAAGAATTAAATCTCTCTTCTCTCTCTCTCTCTCTCTCTCTTTATATATATATATATATATATATATATATATATATATATATATATATATATGTATATATGTGTGTGTGTGTGTGTAATTTTTTTAAGGTTTCAAGTTAAGAGACCAATTTCATACTTCAAATGAAAATATTTATTTATTGATTTTCCGATAAGAGTCTGAGCTTATGTAAAGAAATGTTTGACTTGACCATATAAAAACGTTCCAATATGATTGAGATTGCCAATCAGAACCACGAACAGTTATACCATCAAAGTCCTTTTGTAGAATCTCTGTCAAGAGTCGGTTGAACTTCCTTGCAATATAGTTATATGATTTTTATAGATAGTTTCAATAAAACGTTCGCGTAGAATCTAACAAGTTATCATGATAAATGCCAGCGCCCGTAACTCACTGGGTAACACCGTTTCCCCTGTAAGCGAGATGAAGAATCTAAGATCAGGGGTTCGATTTCCGATACTGCTAATTCACAATAATCAGGGAGTTAGTGCAATGGACCAGTTTGCGGCCTTCGGACTGATTACACTGAACAACAAATAGAACATTTTTCCTTCTTCGAATGAATCTATGTGATTCCAATGTACTTTTCTACGCTGATTACGAATTTGAAAACAGAATTTTTCTATCACTCACCAATTTCGAACGAAATGAAAACTGACAGATTTTCTTATATTTTTCATATATTTAATCGTACAAAAAAGAAGAGTACCTTACCTAAAATATTTTTGCAGCTGATTTTCACTTATAACTAGTACTAGGGGCTTCTCTTGTAAGTGTCGAACAGTAGTCAGCCAACATACTGGGGCTACTATATCTTCCTTGGTACCACTTTTCCATGGTTGACATATCCTGATGAAATCTTTCACCATGCTTATCGCTGACAGCGGCCAGGTTTGATGGGAAGAAGTCCAGGTGGGAGTGCAGAAAATGCATTTTCAAAGACATGTTACACCCCCTTGCTTGGTAAGCACAAAGCATTTGCTCCACCAGGGAAACAATTTTCTGATTTGACGGTGCCGAGGAAATTCGTAGTCATTTCTTTAAAAGCTTTCCATGCTGTTCTTTCAACCTCATTCAAAGACTCATCAAATAGTGTCTTTCATCACTTCTCTGTGGGCCCCCAAAAAATGCCTTCTTTGATTTCCGCTTCGCTGATTCTAGGGAACTTCTGTCTTAGATATAGAAATCCAGGTCCGTCTAAATTTATTCATGGCGTTTACAAAATTTTTCATCAAACCAAGTTTGATATGGAGAGGTGGTAAGAAAACTTTTGCTGGATCAACTAAGGGTTGATGGGCAACATTTTTCTGTCCTGGAACCAAATTTTGTTGAAGTGGCCACTCTTTCTGTGTAAAATGACTCCATTTAGCTCGGCTATCCCACTCGCAGAGGAAACAAGAGAACTTTGTGTATCCTGACTGTAAGCGAGAAGTGCAATCACTTTCAGATCACCACAGATCTGCCAGGCGTGTTTATCATAGTTAATATGTTTCAAAAGTAACTGCATATTGTCATATGATTCCTTCATATGAACTTTATGTGCAGTCGGAACCGAAGGATAGACATTACCGTTTTGCAATAGTACAGCTTTCAAACTCAACTTTGATGAATCAACAAAAAGACTCCATTCCTTAGATTGTGCTCTCGATCAAGTGCCTCTATGAGAATGTTCACGTCATTACAATACACTAAATCACTTTCCATACAGAAAAACGATGTGAAGTGTGCTTGACGCTTACGAAATGATGATATTTTTACAGTCTTTTGTAAGAGATTCCAACCTTTTAATCTAGAACATAAGAGCTCAGCTTGATTTTTAGATAGATTCAACTCTCTGACAAGATCATTTAATTTTGACTGAGAAATTAAATGAGGTTCATCCGATGAAGGTGGTTGAAATTGTCTATCAATGTCATCTCTTCTGTCCAAAGGTTCATTACGAGATTTATCATCGTGTACAGTTTCTCTATAGTAGCATTTGTCGTTATAGTGAAATCCACTATTATTAGCATTGGTTGTCCCGAAAAGCTAGATTTTTTGCTCGCTAAGCATTTCAAGGAATGGAATGCCTCACGTGAATAAAAGTAATAAACATTTTTTATATACATATGTACAGGGCTATTCAAATTAATTCATCCGATTTCAACTGAGAATACTTCCGTACCTATCAACCGTGTATCAACTGGGCATACACCACATGAAAGAGGAAATCTCCGAGTTTTACAAGATCACCGCGAGAGGGCTCCAAAGTCATGCTGTGGCCTAGTCTAGCAACAAACAGTCAGTGTGAAAATGGCGTCCGCACAGCAGAAGGCGTTTTGTGTGTGGCAGTTTTCGAGCTGCAAATCGGTAGTCACAGTGCAGCGTGAGTTTCGTCGACGTTACAGAACAGATCCACCGGGTTAAGGATACTGTGTACGTGCCACCGTTGCCCACATCTTTGGATGAGCTCCGAACACGCATTGTTACTGCCGTAGAGTCAGTGACAACGGACATGCTGGGGCGAGTATGGGAGGAATTCGACTATCGTGTCGACGTTGCTCGTGTAACTAGGGGAAGTCACATAGAGCATTTATGAGGTGAGAGACAAAATTTGGACAGTTTTTCTTTTGGTTGATGTATCACAAATCACTGTATTTGTAACATTAAAAAATATTCTCATTTGAAATCAGGTGAATCATTTTGAATAACCCTGTATATATATATATATATAGGTCAAAGGTGGAGTGAAAAGCTTGACCTTCGTCAGAATGAACAATTCGGGCGGAAGCTAACCAAAGGTCAACCAAAGGGTGTATATATATATATATATATATATTATATATATATATATATATATATAACTGCAATGACCACGCAGTATATTAATGTATAGAAACGACGTAAGTATAGAGGAGTGTTCTGCACACGAGGAAGAGAAATAACGAACATGAAAAATGAGGCACCGCCCGGGAATCGAACCCAGGATCTTCCAATTGCGGTCAGATATGCTAACCACTACACCACAGAGCCTCTTCCTCGTGTGCAGAACACTCCTCTATACTTACGTCGTTTCTATACATATATATATATATATGTTATGATGTATATATGCACTTATGCAGTATACTTAAATAAATATATGCATATTATATATAACCACGTAAATATAAATAATAATATGCATAATATAAAGATTTTATTAAAAATAAATGACGAATAATAAATCTGATGCAAACTGAGGAATGCCACATCTCGATCTCAAAGGGTTTTAAATTGCAAATCCCTGAAAAACTGTGGGTGATAGAAAACATCTGTTTTCTTTTTCGTAATCAGCGTAAAAAATAACATAAGAATCACTCACATATATCAAAAGGAGAAAAACTTTGTTGAGCGGTGTTATTATCCTGATAAACTTAGTTCAGGCTATATATATATATATAATAAACAGGAACACCAGAGAAAATACAAACATCCTTCAAGGTTTAATAGTACCAACGTTTCGGAATGCACTAATTCCATCTTCAGGGCTAAAACAATAAAATTCCAAATCACATACAAAATACAAATTGCTTAATAACAATTTAAAATAAACTTAAAAAAAAAAAAAAAATTATAAAAAGTGTCTAAGAAAATGTAAAACATTAAAACTAAAAGGTAAATAAATGTAAAGTTAAAAAGTTAAAATTATAAAAAAAAGTAAAAGCATTAAAACTGAAACGTAAATGAAATAAACTAGTACCTTAACCAAAACATAGCAGATCTATCGATGATTCGTCAGAATTTAGGTCTGGTTTTAGTTTATAAATAAACAAAGACTCCATAATTTTAAGCTTAAGGTCAGAGCTTCCTGCAGCAAGTACGGCGAAATTAGACTGTGAAATTGGGTGGTCATTGTTGTGCGAGTGATCACGTATGAGAGAATTAGGTGGTTTGACAAGGGGTAAATTTGTACGGACCGATTTACCGAGATGTTCGTAAATACGAGATTTTAAATGTCTTTTAGTTTTTCCTATATATGACCCCATACAGTGGTCACACTTGTATTGATAAACTATGGATGACTTAAGAAGTGTAGGAATAACATCCTTGTATTTAAATAAAGGGTAAATCGATTTAGACGGGGTGAATATAATTTTTATACATAGTTGTGGGTAGAATTCCTTGAGCAATTTTAAAAGTTTGTTTCTAATGTTAAAACTTGAGGTTCCCATATAGGGTAAAGTAAAATACAGGATATCTTTGGGGACTGTAATTAAGTCTCTAGTTGTAGGGCTTATTAGTCTACTTAAGGTTCTGCCTATTGTAGTCTCCACCAGTCTAGAAGGGAAATTATTCTTGGCAAGGAGTTTTCGGATGAAATCTAGTTCATCGTGTAGTTTAAAGTAATCTGAACAGATATTGAAAGCTCTATTGGTCAGAGTCGAAATTAAGTTTCGTTTGAAACCTAAAGGGATAAAGGAAGAAAAGTTCGTAGCCACCAATCAATAGCCGATATATATATATATATATATATATATATATATATATATGTATGGTGCTCTTCCAATATGTGCTCTACCGCGAAACTGTGATCTACCATATTCCAACTAATATTCCATATTCCAGGCTAACTAACGAAAATATCACGACTTAACCTAACCAATCGTCAAGGGCGTATAGTTGACCTAACGATTGGTTAGGTTAAGTCATGATATTTTCGTTAGTTAGCCTTATAAGGCTAGTTTCACGGTAGAGCACGTATTGGAATATGGTAAATCACAGTTTCGCGGTAGAGCACATATTGGAAGAGCACCATATATATATATATATATATATATATATATAATATTTAGGAGAAATCCAATGACAAGGAGGAATGTAAATGCCATGAAAAGTCTTCTTTAATGCGCAACGTTTCGAGCAATACGCTCATCATCAGGCTAGATAATAACAATATGAAATTAGAATCAATAAATAAATGTGAACAAGACAAAATAATTTCTATAAAACCTATTCATTAAAGCAAATTTTAAAAAGACTAAAAGAAGAGGTTAAATTCAAAGTTATAAAAATTTACATATAAAATTACAAGAAATTTAAAAGCTATTTTTAAATTACATATAGTAAATTTGAAATTAGTACACTGGAATAATTAACACTAATACAATGGAATAATTAACACTACGAACCTTTCAATGCTGGTTCCGAGGCACGAGTAATTTAAAACAAAACAAAACAGGAAACAAGCTATGGGTTGGGCGGTTGGAGAGTTATAAGTTAGGGGAGGGGGATTATAAAAATTGGGGAGGGGGGAGGGGAGTTGGGGAGGGGGGTTATAAAAAATTTAGAGGGACAGCTGAGGAATCCACGTTTAGAGAAGGGGTCAATGTTTTAATATAAAGAGATTCCAAAATTCTAAGTGAGTTAGGACAAGAATTACAACCGAGAATTTTAAAATTATCTAAAGTGACATCAGTTTTACATTTTATACTATGTTCCCGAATACTGGAGGCTTCTTTTTTATTTAAAATTTTACCTGTTCGGCAACTTATTCCCATATGCGAATAAAATCTAGCCCTGAGGGAGCGCACGGTGCTGCCAATATAAGTACCAAGGAGACACCTTGGGCAGGTAAATAAATATACAACACCGCTACGCAATGAATCAGGAGTTCGATCCTTCGCTGAGAAAAAGCTACCTAAAGACATTTTGTTAATAAATATAATGCGAAAATCAGTATGATAAAAAAATTTTCTTAACAACTTTGTAAATTTAAGTTTAAATTCTTTATTCATGGGACCCATTTCAGGTACCAGGAAATATTTTATATCTTTAGGCACTGAAATACAGGAAAGTTGAGGGCTATAAACATTATTTAAGAAAGATCTTATTAGTTTATCTACATATTGAACAGGAAAACTATTATTGGTAAAATATGATCTTAAATTATTAAATTCATCGTTTAGTAAGGTAAAACTAGAGGTCAAATTATATCCTCTGAACAAGAGAGTTTTAATACACGACATCTTATAGTTAAAATCAGTAAAACTAAAGAAATTCATGCCCAAACCAGTAAAAGTGGGTTTCCTGTAAACTGATGTAGTAATAGGATCACCTTTTTTCGAAATTAAAAGATCTAAAAAGGGAAGGGAGCCATTTTTCTCAGTGTCCATTGTATAAGTTATATTGGGGTGCAGAGAATTTAAGAAGTTAAAAAATTGTTGCGCTTGTACAGCATTATCAAAAACAGCTATCGAGTCATCAACGAAGCGTCGATAGAAAATTGGTTTACAATGGGTGGGAGATTGTCTAAAAATTACACTTTCTAAATGAGTCATAAAAAAATCAGCTGATAAGGTCCGACGGGTGATCCCATCCCAACACCATCAATTTGTTGGTAAACCTTATTATTGAAAGTAAAATAACATTGCTTAAAAACAATTCTAAAAGTTCCTTAAAATAAGACCATGAAAACCATGAAAACTATCATCAGAGCTAAAACCCTATCTAAAATAATGGCAATAGTTTCTGATACAGGTACATTCGTGAAAAGCGACTTTACATCAAAACTGACAAAAAACTTTTTGAATCGAAATTCTTACTAAGAAGATCTTTTTGAAATTCATAAGAGTTATTTAGTATAAGCATTTTTCGCAAAAGGTGACAGGAGACCAACAACAAATTTTGCCAATTGAAAGGTAGGTAAGTTATACGAAGCTAAAATAGGACGGAGAGGTGTTCCAACTTTATGGATTTTAGGCAAACAGTATAATTGAGCAAGATCAGAACCAGATACGAACAACTGAGAGTAAGTATCATTTTTATTATCTTTAAAGACTTTAATCGTGACAAAAATCTATTAACTTGGTCTTCCAACTTTAAAATGACTTTATTGACGGATTCAAGAATTTGTTTGAATTTGCTAACATCACTTAGGATTTCATTAGTTTTATTTATGTAATCAGATTTATTCAAAATAACAACTCCGTTGCCCTTGTCCGGTCTAGTCACAACAATCTCCTGGTTCTTTGCCAAATTCTTAATAACCTGCAAGTCACTCTTCTTAAATATGAAAGATTTAAATTTAAGGTTTCTAAGTTTGTGAAAAAATTCATGAGTTAAATTAGTTGGAAGACCAAGTTAATAGATTTTGGTCACGATTAAAGTCTTTAAAGATAATAAAAAATGATACTTATTCTCAGTTGTTCGTATCTGGTTCTGATCTTGCTCAATTATACTGTTTGCCTAAAATCCATAAAGTTGGAACACCTCTCCGTCCTATTTTAGCTTCGTATAACTTACCTACCTTTCAATTGGCAAAATTTGTTGTTGGTCTCCTGTCACCTTTTGCGAAAAATGCTTATACTATAAATAACTCTTATGAATTTCAAAAAGATCTTAGTAAGAATTTCGATTCAAAAAAGTTTTTTGTCAGTTTTGATGTAAAGTCGCTTTTCACGAATGTACCTGTATCAGAAACTATTGCCATTATTTTAGATAGGGTTTTTAGCTCTGATGATAGTTTTCATGGTTTTTCATGGTCTTATTTTAAGGAACTTTTAGAATTGGTTTTTAAGCAATGTTATTTTACTTTCAATAATAAGGTTTACCCAAATTGATGGTGTTGGGATGGGATCACCCGTCGGACCTTTATCAGCTGATTTTTTTATGACTCATTTAGAAAGTGTAATTTTTAGACAATCTCCCACCCATTGTAAACCAATTTTCTATCGACGCTTCGTTGATGACTCGATAGCTGTTTTTGATAATGCTGTACAAGCGCAACAATTTTTTAACTTCTTAAATTCTCTGCACCCCAATATAACTTATACAATGGACACTGAGAAAAATGGCTCCCTTCCCTTTTTAGATCTTTTAATTTCGAAAAAAGGTGATCCTATTACTACATCAGTTTACAGGAAACCCACTTTTACTGGTTTGGGCATGAATTTCTTTAGTTTTACTGATTTTAACTATAAGATGTCGTGTATTAAAACTCTCTTGTTCAGAGGATATAATTTGACCTCTAGTTTTACCTTACTAAACGATGAATTTAATAATTTAAGATCATATTTTACCAATAATAGTTTTCCTGTTCAATATGTAGATAAACTAATAAGATCTTTCTTAAATAATGTTTATAGCCCTCAACTTTCCTGTATTTCAGTGCCTAAAGATATAAAATATTTCCTGGTACCTGAAATGGGTCCCATGAATAAAGAATTTAAACTTAAATTTACAAAGTTGTTAAGAAAATTTTTTTATCATACTGATTTTCGCATTATATTTATTAACAAAATGTCTTTAGGTAGCTTTTTCTCAGCGAAGGATCGAACTCCTGATTCATTGCGTAGCGGTGTTGTATATTTATTTACCTGCCCAAGGTGTCTCCTTGGTACTTATATTGGCAGCACCGTGCGCTCCCTCAGGGCTAGATTTTATTCGCATATGGGAATAAGTTGCCGAACAGGTAAAATTTTAAATAAAAAAGAAGCCTCCCGTATTCGGGAACATAGTATAAAATGTAAAACTGATGTCACTTTAGATAATTTTAAAATTCTCGGTTGTAATTCTTGTCCTAACTCACTTAGAATTTGGAATCTCTTTATATTAAAACATTGACCCCTTCTCTAAACGTGGATTCCTCAGCTGTCCCTCTAAATTTTTTATAATCCCCCCTCCCCAACTCCCCTCCCCCCTCCCCAATTTTTTATAATCCCCCCTCCCCTAACTTATAACTCTCCAACCGCTCAACCCATAGCTTGTTTCCTGTTTTGTTTTGTTTTAAATTACTCGTGCCTCGGAACCAGCATTGAAAGGTTCGTAGTGTTAATTATTCCATTGTATTAGTGTTAATTATTCCAGTGTACTAATTTCAAATTTACTATATGTAATTTAAAAATAGCTTTTAAATTTCTTGTAATTTTATATGTAAATTTTTATAACTTTGAATTTAACCCTCTTCTTTTAGTCTTTTTAAAATTTGCTTTTAATGAATAGGTTTTATAGAAATTATTTTGTCTTGTTCACATTTATTTATTGATTCTAATTTCATATTGTTATTATCTAGCCTGATGATGAGCGTATTGCTCGAAACGTTGCGCATTAAAGAAGACTTTTCATGGCATTTACATTCCCCTTGTCATTGGATTTCTCCTAAATATTAAATTGAAGCTTTGTAGAAGCAAACCGCATGACTATATATATATATATATATATATATATATATATATATTTATATATATATATATATATATATAAGAACAGCTTTCAATTATTTACCCTTTAAGGCCGGAAGTTTTTGCGGTGTTAAGTTATGAATGCGTGTATTTGAAACGCTACCAATTTGTACCGGTTGTCCTGAAAGGGTTAATAGTACTGTATGTATAAACTAAATTTCTGATAAATTTACACAGTTTTCGCTGGTTTTCCATATTATAAAAAAACAAAAAGAGAACTATACAGAAAGGCATTAGTTCAATCTTATGAAAACTATAACTTAACCATCTTAAAATTAGATTTTGCTAGTTACGTTTACTTCATAACTACTGAAGTGTGTGTAGTGGAGTACCATTCTGCTGGATTTATAAGAAGGGAAACTTCTACCTTTTTAGGGCTTTCCCTAAACAGGAAAGTGACATACTGTATACGGTTGCCGTAAATCATTTGGTTTGGTAATTTCTTGCAATTCATTGTGGTACACCCGCTACTGTTCTAAGAAGGATATGTGCCAAGAGGAAATGTAATTTGCTATACACTAAAAAAAACCTTTGTTTGGCTAGTATTTTAATCTACAACCAATAAAAAAAATATATGAAAAAGTTAAAAAAAAAAAAATTTTTAAATAAAAATAAAGTTGCACATCGTTTGGCTATAAAAGGATACATTTCAGGTGAAAATGATATCAGTGATAGTATATGTGTCACACTCTTTAGTTCCCAAAGTAGTATGACCGCAAAATGTTCGAGTGCATATGCAATTGCAATGTTGATCAATTGTTGCAAGGTGCCAGACCCTTCCCTCTGGGGGGTGGGGGTAATGGGGGTGGGGGAGGGGATAATGTGGAGAGGGGTGGGGGTGACGGGAGAGTGGTTGGGGTAATGGGGAGAGGGGTGGGGGTAGTGTGGGAGGGGTAATGGGGAGTGGGGGTAATGGGGAGTGGGGTGGGGGTAATGGGAGAGATAGGTCGGGGTAATGGCGTTTTTTTTACTTTTGTCGCTTAGCCGAAGGGTAGGGTGCCGAAGCCACAGCTTGTTAGAAATAATTTTTACAGTTGATCATATTGTTTTAAAATTTAATAGAAATTTGTTTGTACTGGAAAAATGTTTTTGTTAGGCAAATCTAATTAACGTAAAAATATTTTTCTTTTCAGTACCAACAAATTTTTATTCAATTTTAAAACAATATGACCAACTTTAAATATAATTTTTATTTAAAACAGTGGCCTAACAAGAATCTTTTTCAATTTAGTAAAGTCGATTAATTATTAGAACCTAAACATCTCAATTATTGCCCGTACTGACATTCAACACTCAACTTGCCAGTACCAAGTGAGGAGAAAAGGGGGGAAAGGGAAAGGGGGAAGAAAAAGGGAGGAAACCTCTGTACAAATATAAGGCTTACTCGAATACGATCATATGGCTTCACACACACACACACACACACACACACACACACACACACATATTTCGTCATAAATGCATTTTGTGGGCGTGGCTTAGCCCACTCGGTATTCCTCTTTTTAAAACTCAGAGACCATTGCACCTGTATAAATATAAACCATACCCTGGTAAGGGGTCATTACACAAAATGAAATAATAATGTAATAAGTTCTCTCCCCCATTAAAATGTTTTAATCATCAATATATATATATATATATATATATATATAGGTATTTTTATTTTTTATTTATTTTTCTTTATCTTCGGGCGATAGCGCTCACATTCCAGCCTTGTTGGCCAACAAACTTATTAAGACACATACATAGACATAATTTAAAAATGAGTGAGAAGTAAATAGATACATCTGCAGACAATATTTATTAACATGTCAAGAGATTCTTTTTTATTATTAGGCTCACAAATAATGTTGCCAATAATTAATACATACATTTCTTTTTAGATTTTAGAAATAATAGTACATCACATACAGGATGGGAGAAAAGGCTAAGAATTTTATACATACAAATAATTTGTTAATAATAAATAAATTCCAATGATATTACTGCAGTGTATGCGATACTTTTCAAAGCAACTATACAAGGCCAGGAATGACCCTAGGCTAGAACAGGAAGGCCCTACGCTGTAGCCTCAGTCACCGCTATGTCAATAAGGATGGAATACAGTAATGAAGAATAAGTGTATTTTGTATCGTGGGCTATTTCTCATAATAATAATTGTAAAGAAAGTTTGCGTTTATTTCAAGAAAAATATAATAAACCACCACCAAATGCAACGTCTCTTTGATACTGGAAGCTCAAACTTTTGGAAACAGAGAGCCTGGTAAAAGATCGTTCAAGAAGTGGAAGGCCACTAACGGCGACAGGAGACAACAATAAAGAAAATGTCCTCTCCAGTTTTCAAGTAGATCCAACAATTTCAACGAGAAAAGTGGCACTGGAATTGAGTATTTCCAAATTTTCAGTAGCAAAGATATTGAAATCACAGGGGTACAACGATTACAAACCCATTTACTCTCACATCATATACGACGATAATGCTGAGAGACGGCTGCAGTTTGCTGAAACGATGAGAGAAAAGTTCACCAATGATCCAGATTTCCTTGGAAAGATAAAATTTTTAGATTAATGTGTCTTCAGTTTAACGAGTAAAGGAAACAAACACAACGTTCACTACTTGGCGGAAATATCCTAAAATACGCTTGGATAAATTCGTTAAAACGGCTACAATAACAGTTTGCGCAAGCATTGGTTATTCAGGACTCGTTTCCTTTGACATATCGAGAGATACGATGGATGGAAAACACGTTGGCAGGAATTGCCTTTATCAATATGATACAGCACCGCAACATTACTCTGTAGCTGCCCGTGAGATTCTGGATACCAACTTCGAAGGAAAATGGATTGGGCGGCGAAGTCCCATCGAGTGGCCAGCCAGATCACTTGATTTAAGCCCATGTCATTTCTGGCTTTGGGCTTATTTGCTTGACGAACTCTACATTCCTGGTTTCATCTTTCCAAATGTGAATGGTCTAGGCCACAGAATAGATGAAAAACTGAAAAAGATCCCACTCGATATGCTCAGAAGAACAATGAAGAGTTTCACAGAGAGAATCTACAACTGTATTATTACGGATGGAGAACTCTTTGAAGATTAAATTACAATTTAACGAAATATTTGTATCAATAAAATCCTTATAGACTTTTTGTTTGATTTGTTTCATCATTTTGAACACTTATCTGTATAATGTTAACTAAATAGTTGTATGTATGAAATCCTTAAAAACTTTTCTCCCACCCTGCATACATACATACAATATTTATAAACATGGCAAGAGGTTATTTTTAGTTTTATTATTATAGCAGACTTACAAATAATGATGGAAATAGCTAATACGTACAATTCTTTTTAGAAATAATAATACATTATATGTACAGTTGCGTTCATTATTCGTAGGACACTCTTGAGAACAGATAGTGACACCTAGCATATAATTGTTGTGTGTACTATAAATGGTTGTAACATTTTATGAATGAATCTGGTGTTTAGCGTTGATTGGTTGGTTGACTCATTGTCAAATGTTTTTAGAACATAATTATTTCCATTCATCACTCTGGTTTACATGTTACTAAGGAAACATAAGTGAATAATTAAATATAAATTCAAGAAGGGGATATATATTAACAATAAAGTGAATAAATAATGGTCTTGTAAAAACTAAAAAAAAACCTTCGGACGTCATGACAGTGTTCATGGTATTGGAAAACCTGTCATCCTCAGCGAACAGAGCCGTTGATAGGCATTATTGCGCCCTGAGCAAATTCCAAATTGATTCATTTATTTATTTACATTTAATATTGAACATAGATTCAGATATTATTTGGTGTTATAACAAATACAGAGCAAAAACCTGATATATATATAAATACATATATATATAGGCGGTTTACGAATGAAAAACAATGTTTTGATGCATATTAAATTTTAATAACATTATAACATTACCAGATTGATGGGTATCTGTAGGTTTCATAGAATATCTTCCAATTGGCAAATGGACAACAGTTGAATGGATACTACTGGTATGGCATTGTTATATCCGAGCAAATGCTACTTCTGGATTAGCAACAATGATATAATAATAAAGAGTCACTGAGAAAAATATTATTTTGAAACGAAGAATGTTTTGTATTGAAGCAACATCATAAATGCATATAATGGTTTTGTATTAATAAGGTCCATGTTACAACTTAAGTGTTGAACCACTGCAGCTGTGACTCTTGGCGATCTCTCACTTCAAAGGAGAGAATTACAGAAAATAAAACTATTACAGTGATTCATATCAATAAACATAGAGCCATTTAAACGATGATATTTGACAATTTTGCAAAGGTGTTACACACTCATAATTACCATTGTATTTCAGAGATACTTTATACATGAACACAACAAATTTAATATCTTGTCCAGTCACCGTTGTTGTCAATGACCTCCTGCAATCGATGTGGTACAGAAGCAACATGATTATATACCAGCTGTTGATTTTTCCTCAGCACCTCCCACTTACTAAATGTGTGTTGTAAAAGGTGGTCCGTTGTTCGTTCCTCCGCTGGTTCCCACACATTTACAATATTGGCCCATATATTCTCGATGGGATTCATATCACAACCTTTACTTGGCCAATCCAGAAGGTCGATATTTCTTTGCTCAGAGAACCAGCGTGTGACGATCCGTGCTGTGTGAATTGGGGATCTGTCCTGCATAAAAATGATTCGCTCAGGAAATGGCAGAGCATATGCACGCACAGAAGGAAGCATAACCTCCTCGGAAATTTCTCTATACTGGTCTGCAATAAACCTCCCTTCTATTTTGGTGAGCTCTACTACACCATACAATTGAATCCATCCCCACAGGTGACATGACCTCTACGTGCTTCCTCATAGATGTGCTCTTGAGTATATCGAGTATTATTCCTCCTCCAACAATGAAGACGGCTATGGGATGTGGAGGTAAAGGTCATTTCGTCGGTAAATATCACTCGACTCCAAAAGTCAAGTCCTTTGTCAACATGTCAACATGTCAACGTCTCTTTGATAGCAGGGGTCCGATGACGTAATTCAGCTTCATGTAGTCGCCGCCTTACTGTCATTGCCGAAACATCAAGCTGTAGTTATTCCCTTATGGCAACAGCATTGGTAAAGGGATGGGCTTCGGCAACATCGCAGATCCTCCGATCATCCGCAGCAGTTGTCAGTCGAGATTTCCCCGTTCTGCCGTGATCTCGTAGATTCCCTTCCTCTTGCCATCTCTTCAACCATATATAAACAGTGTTCCTAACTTCCTAGAAATTCCAAGTTCTCTTGCAATTTGAGTTGGAGACAGCCCGCTCCCCTTCATGCCAATGATTCTTCCCCTTTCAGCAGTTTTCTGGTGATGATAACCATTCTGCAGAGTAGTTGCTTCGATAAGATTCAGGAATACTGTGAGCGTATTCTCAGTCACCATATCTATTAACACCTCTGTCATGATGTCATGTGGTGTCACGTGATATGTTAGAAGTCAGGTGGAGTTGTTGAAATGCGCAAACAGTTTGGAAAATGGTGATTAAGCTGCTACACCAGCGGTTCCCAAACTTTTTTCGTGATTACCCCTTTTAGTTAATCGCCAAATGGAAATTACAGCCCCCTGCAAAAGGCACTCGAAACTTCATTTTACTGAGCATGAGAATAATTATTCAAATTTTATAAACATAATACTCGTATATTTCTATATATACACAGTGCCTTATGTATAAGTTAAACATATGATATTGGTGAAAGAATGGCTACAACATTGCATAGGAAGCAAGCAAAACGCATCACCATCAACTACTAGTCTAGTGCGAGGGATGCAACTGTTTCTGCTGAACTGACACCTGAATTCTGGATTCACTTTCGCTCAAGGCGCAGCGTAAATCGCCTTCAATGTGAAGCCGATTTCGCAGTTTGTTCTTTATGACCATCATTGCTGAAAAGCCTGCTTCACAACAATAACTTGTTGCAAAAGGCACCAGCACTTTCTTTGCCTCTTCAGCAAGCAAATGATACTCCCCATCCACTTTTGCTCAAAATGTCTCGTTTTTTCTCTGCAAACTCAAACTCCAGAAAAGATCTTGACGCATTTTCAGGAATTCTGCCTTCAGTTCAGGTGAGTCACTGCTTTTCAGGGCGTAATAAGTGAATGGCCTCTTTTTTCGACAGCATGGCTGCGTATTAAATATTCTTCTGTACCACATCGACTGCAGGAAGTCATTGACAACAACGGTGACTGGACAAGATATTAAATTTGTTGTGTTCATGTATAAAGTATCTCTGAAATACAATGGTAATTATGAGTGTGTAACATCTTTGCAAAATTGACAATGAGTCAACCAACCAGTCAACGCTAAACACTTTGCCTTGGGCAGCGTCACTAACACTGTCACATAAAAAAAAACAATTAGCAACAGGAGCGCTGGTGGTGGTGGTCGAGGATGAGTCGGTTGACGATAATGACAGATTGTGACATGCCAGCGTGTGATATGCCAGCAAAAATTTAATAAAAAAAAAAAATTAGACTAATACGAGCGTAGATGTAGCTCGTAGCGTAAACTAACCCACTTTTTGTTTAACTTTACCTACTTTTTTCTTTTTCTTTTCTTATCCTCTCCTTACTTGCATGTCTGTAACTCTCTTTACTTGCATGCCGTAGTTTGCATGGTATGACAGTGAGTTAAGAATGTGTCTGCATGGTTTGTAAGCGTTCTTATTTTACTTCTTTTCATCTTTCACCCCTTTCCTATTCTCTTCGACTATTTTTCCGACTTGTCGGCAGTGGACGGCGGATGATGATGGTGAGTCTTTTTTCTCTTTTTCTGAATGAATGTTAACCCACGAGTGATAGGTGTTGCTACTTACTTAACCCCTTATTCTCTTCTCTTAATCCCTTACTCTTTCCTTTCTCTCGGGCTAACATTAAAGTGGATCTTAGGGTCTTTGTTAGCCTTAGTTTCTGTAGATCTGTAGATATGAATCACTGTAATAGTTTTATTTTCTGTAATTCTCTCCTTTGAAGTGAGAGACCGCCAAGAGTCATAGCTGCAGTGATTCAACACTTAAGTTGTAACATGGACGTTATTAATACAAAACCATTATATGCATTTATGATGTTGCTTCAATACAAAACATTCTTCGTTTCTAAATAATATTTCTCTCAGTGACTCTTTATTATTATATCATTGTTGCTGATCTAGAAGTAGCATTTGCTCTGGATATAACAATGCCATACCAGTAGTATCCATTCAGCTGTTGTCCATTTGCCAATTGGAAGATATTCTATGGAACCTACAGATACCCATCAATCTGGTAATGTTATAATGTTATTAAAATTTAATATGCATCAAAACATTGTTTTTTTCATTCGTAAACCGGGAAATGCGCCGCCTACCCAGTTAAAGGTCAAATTACAAAAAGTCAGTATATTACTACAGTAATCGAAAACTAATGATGCTTGTATAATATATATAAAGTGTTATATATATATATATTTGCAGCTACCGCTTACCCTGTGGGCACACCCACCGCACGCCACTGGTATTTATGTACATCATGTTTTTGCTCTGTCTTTGTTATAACACCAAATAACATCTGAATCTATGTTCAATATTAAATGTAAATAAATAAATGAATCAATTTGGGATTTGCTCAAGGCGCAATAATGCCTATCAACGGCTCTGTTCGTTCAGGATGACAGGTTTGCTAATACCATGAACACTGTCATCACATCCGAAGGTTTATTTTTAGTTTTTACAAGACCATTTTTTATTCACTTTATTGTTAATATATATCCCCTTCTTGAATTTATATTTAATTATTCATTTATGTTTCCTTAGTAATATGTAAACCAGAGTGATGAATGGAAATAATTATGTTCTAAAAACATTTGACAATGAGTCAACCAACCAATCAACGCTAAACACTTTGCCTTGGGCAGCGTCACTAACACTGTCACATATACCGCGCTTCAAAAGTTACGATTTTAAACGCAGCACGAGACGTGATAATGCAGCGGGCGCCATTATTGTTTACATTGCTCTCAGCCAGTGCTGGGAAAGTTCCACACACCTTCCGCACCTCCGCACATTTGCACTGTGCGGAAGTGCGAAATGGTGTGTGGAGGTGCGGTGTGCGGTCACCTCGGTAAGAAGGTGCGGAGGTGCGGGTGCGGAAGGTGTGCGGATTGGTCCGCACACCCGTAATTTTCTGACCTCTCATAACAAAAAAATGACTTTATTGTATTAAAACTTTATTTTCACAATTAAATATTAAATAAAAGTTTATAAAAGTATTAATATATTAATGGAAACTTATATATTTCCTTGCGATAAAACTTTATATATGTAAATAGGGTGCGGGTGCGGGTGCGGTTGTGCGGAAGTGCGAAAACTTAGAGGTGTGCGGAAGTGCGGATGCGGAAGAGGCTGAAGTGCGGGTGCGAACCTCCCATTTGGTGTGCGGTTGCCCAGCATTGCTCTCAGCCAATCAGCTCTCACCTCCTGTTAATAATAAATAATAATTATATTTATGTAGAAATTACGTGTTTATTATTGTTAGCGCTATTACCGATACCGGCCTGTAGCGCTCATACCCCGGAAATAGCGCTGCCAAGGGACGCATCTGCATGTATATAAAGGTATAACGACCCCGTTTAGCACTGATTCGCTTAGCGCTCACTTTTTCAGGAACGCATCCTGAGCGTTAAGCGGAATATACCTGTATAGTAAATTCACAAATAATGGTGGAAATTGTTACATCCTTATTGTTTTGTATCATACAAGCAATTCTTTTAAGAAATAATGACCCGTTTAATGTATAAGGCTTTCTATGCTCGATATACAGAGCCTTAACATCATTTAGGATTTTTTCTTACTTTACACTTGGATATAACATTTTCATAATTCTTAATCTTTTAACATATAGTTTGAAAAGCATGCTCAAATACACGACTAATTATTACACTATTATCATGAAAAGGTAACGTGTATATACAATGCGCCCTAATAAGCGAGCGCTTATACTCTTTTCATTTGGTTTTCTAGTTGTAAACTGGTCAAAGTTCATATCGATGTACAGAGTGTTTCATATGTCTGGAGACATTGGAGTAATACAACCTTATGACAAGTTTTATTTTCAACGTACGATTACAGAAGGTGTTCAAATTGTTCACCCTGAACTTCAAGACGCTTCATTACTAGTTTCCTTTGAAATCTGCTGTCTACATAGAGTCGTAGACAGACTAAGAACAATATACATATTTCAAGAATTTCTTTCTTGTCAATTTTGGCGTAATCTCATACCTCGTCAGTCATATGAATTAAGTGCATGTTCACCTTATCAGTGTTCTGCGCAAACTTCCCCCAAAGACTGTTTAAACAAAGCTTTGCATTAAACCACTTCCCAGGGTTTCCGCAAAGTGCTCCCGCTCACGCTAACGTTGATTATAGTCCGCTTTTTTCATCCTCGGTCTCAACACCTCGTGGATACCCTGACCCTTCAACTTTTTCTTTCAGGAGGGTGTTGATATAAAGAGTGAAGAGGTTATCGAGTTTCTGGAACCTCCACATTTCATAAAACTTTAATATTCTGTAACCGTGACGAAAGGCTAGATCCAGTTCAGAACTTGTAAAAACACACAGGAAGTTCCTCTGGTTGATTGTTTAATTACATTCCTCATTGTTCTCCTCTGCACACTTCACGTACAGGGCAAGAATAAGTTTATGGTTTATAACAATGGATAAGATGGGCATCCATAAATCACGAGTGGGAAGTATGCCAACGAATGATAGACCAAAACAGTTCTCGTTTAAATTGTCTGAGAACTCCTTCATGTTTGGTAGGGTGGATCCCACGAGCTTTTCAGGGACACCTACGGGATGAGTTATTCTTCATAACGTAGGGGTATAACGAACAGAAATCGAAGTAGTGAATATTTACGCACTCCGTACGTGGAAAGTATAGTTTCAGTGGGCTTCAGACGCCCATCAGACATATATATGGGATGAATTTCACCATTAAACACGTGAAATGAATGAATGCTGCAAACCCACAAGGAAAAAGAAAAACGATTCTAAGGCCTTTCGTGTATTCAGAGCTACACCTCGTCCATGACGAGGTGTAGCTCTGAATACATGAAAGGCCTTGGAATTGTTTTTCTTTTTCCTTGTGGGTTTGCAGTATATATATATATATATATATATATATATATATCATTATACCAGTTACGACGAAGACAGATCTGAAGTTGGCTTTTAAACATTTAATTATAATGAAATCTACGCTGTACCCTTTCGGCTAAAGACACTTTATTTTACACTTACAGTACAAGTAGAGAATTGATTCCAGCATGCAAGCGCCTTTCATTGGTCATTTGGACACGCTAATGTAATATATATATATTATATATATATATATTATATATATATATATATATATATATACAGTAAATATATAATACGCCTCTCCTCGAGTTCGGGCAAAGTCAGGATGTCACAGCTTACTCGAGAGAGGGTATTACTTAAGCACTCCTGGATGCAGAAATAGTTCGGAGTTCGTATTCCCACAATGGCGGAGTACTGTGTGGGCTCGTGATTTTCTCTTTCCCAGTTATCAAAGTCCGAAGAGTAGAAAATAAACACAACGGCTTATACGATTTTTAATTTGAATTTAGGCGAGATAAAGTTTAATCAGTTATAGTGAATCAGATATTTCTTTTACACAGAACAGAGAGTTAATAATAATAATAATAAAAGTTTCATAAATATATTAGTTACTTCTTAATTGTAAGATATTAAATAAGCCAGAGACCCCTCTAAGACACCCTTGTCCGTTCTGAGTCTCCAAGCTTGTATGAGTCAATTGCTAAGCTACTGCCTTTTTCCCTACAGTCAGACTCCAATTGAAAACCGATTAATCTTCCAATTCTAGAAGCAATTCCCTAACGAGGTGGAATGCACCTCTCCACCCCGGAGACCAGTTTTCCTCCGAATCTGCCTTAAGGGCGCTGATCCCCTTCTTATATAGTCAAAGGAAAGGAACCTGGCTACGCCCCCACGCAAGCGGTTGACGTCACCTGAGAACGTTGGAGAACCGAGCGTCTCACAATCCATTGTGTTTCCCAAGTGAAATCAAAGAAACCGTCTACGTCACTGGCGTGTGAATTCAGTTCGGAAGGAAGTGAGTCATACACTAGCATGGGAATGATTAAATGAATGAAATTACATAAAAATAATTGTGTCATCAGGGCGCGGCTTTACTTCGATTATAAATTAAATTATAACATATATATATATATATATATATATATATATATATATATATATATATACCGGGTGATTACAAATGATCTTCCCGATTTTAAACATTTATTATGAAAAACTAACAAAGCTACAGCGAAAAGCAAAATGTCCAGATAAAAAAGGACACAAAAATTTTTATTTACAAGCTATTGAAGTCCAATATGAACTCCTTTTGTGCCTCTGCAAACATGAAAGCGGTATTCTGTTTCCCTCCATACATTTTGTAGCATATCACATTGAACTTTTCTAACAACCTCACATATCCTTTCCTTCCAATGTTCCAAATTTGTTGCCAATGGTGGAACAAAAACTTCATTTTGACAGCCCCAGAGGAAGAAGTCAATGGGGGTTAGATCGGGCGAACGAGCGGGTAAAGGATTGGGGCCCCCACGCCCAGTTCATCGATCAGGTAACTGCTCATTCAGGAATTTTGTAACCTTATTGTGGAAATGGAGTGGCGCACCATTCTGCTGAAACCACACATCAACTTTGTCCTCTAGCAGCTGGGGCATCAGCCACAGCTGTAGCATATCGCGGTAAGTGATACCGTTAATTGTTTGTTCAGCAATGAAGAATGGACTGTACACTTTCTCACTGGTAAGAGCACAGAACACGCTAACTTTAGGGCTATCCCTGACGTGTTCAATATTAAAAATAAAGATTCCCTGAAATATTCTTTATTTGTACGTTTTGCTTTGCGCTGTAGCTTTATTAGTTTTTCATAATAGATGTTTAAAATCAGGAAGATCATTTGTAATCACCCGGTGTGTATGTGTGGTGTATATATAATATATATATATATATCTCTTCTCTACTATTTATAATATAAAAGAGAGCTGTCGTCCGTCCGTCACACTTTCAGCGTGTGTGCGTGCGTGCGTGTGTGCGTGCATGCGTGTGTGTGTGTGTGTGTGTGTGTGTGTGTGTGTGTGGTGTGTGTCTGTTCCAGCCATAGCTCCAAAATGAAAGCAGTTACAAACATAAAACTTCACACACATACAGGGTTGCCGAAGTTGGTACGTTCGTACCAAATGTGGTACTTTTTGCCTCCTCTGGTACGTTTGGTACGACGGCCGAAAATTTTGGTACTATTTGAAGTTTTGTCGAAACAAACAAAAACCGCTGTATGTATAAAAACTATCCTTTAGAAAACTATAATTTGGTTCATTATTGAATGGAAATGAAAAAAATTATTATTGATGGATTTTAATTTTCGTTTCGTCTCGTAGTAGAAAGAATGGTCGGTACAGGGTACATTCGAATTACAATATATTATAAACTACGATCTTGGTGCAGGAGCACTTTAGGAAATTAGGATCAAAATGGCCAGAATTATCCTGGAAAATGCCTTCATTGTTCAAGTCGCCAAAATAAAAATCTTGTTTTAATTGCTGGATTTTAGTTTTATTTTATTGTCTCAACTTATCAAAATATATCGTCTTTTTATATATAAAAAAGTGTTTTTGTGAGCGAAAGTTTTGGATAATGGCCGAAACGTGAGATTGACCGTTAAAAAATAAGGTTAGTTTAACATCTTTATATGTTTTAAAGCATTTATTATCATTTTTCAATTATTTGGTACCTTTTTGCGAGATTTGGTACCTTTTGACTTAAGTTTTGGTACATTTGCCAAAAAAAATTCGGCAACCCTGCACACATATTGATTATGTCCCGAGGTTGTGCACCTGGGTGTTGAATGCCCGGTTAGGTCAACTGTACGCCCTTGACGATTGGTTAGGTTAAGTTAGGTTAGGTTAAGTTAGGTTAGGTTAGGTTAAGTTAGGTTAGGTTAAGCTTTAACGAAAATATCACGACTCAACCTAACCAACCTAACCAACCAACCTAACCTAACCTAACCAACCTAACCTAACCAACCTAACCTAACCTAACCATTCAATTAACCTAGCTAATAACAGCTAATAACAGCCTTCGAACTACAAAAAATATTCCGGCCCTCTACTTGGATATGTTTTACTACCCGCACGTAGGGCGGGTCTTTAACTAACCGTCAGCGAAGCGACGGGTATTGTACTAGTATATATAATAATAAAAGGACGTGTGTGTGTGTGTGTGTGTGTGTGTGTGTGTCTGTTCCAGCCATAAGTCCAAAGTGGAAGCAGTTACAAACATTAAACTTCACACACTATGATTAGGTCCCGAGGTTGTGCAACTGGGTGTTGAATGCCGGTTAGGTCATCTGTACGCCCTTGACGATTAGTTAGGTTAAGTCGTGATATTTTCGTTAGCTTTAACGAAAATATCACGACTTAACCTAACCAATGGTCAAGAACGTACAATTAACCTAACCGGGCATTCAATTAATTATTAAATATATATGTAAGAGGAGAGACTATTGCGCAGTTTACTTCTTTAAGTAGATCTTATCTGGACCGGGAGTTTTATTACCACTATAATTTAGCAAATGTGTGTCTGTCTGTTTGTCTGTCCGCAGAAAAAACTTTTTCGTTTCTGATCCGATTTCGACCAAACTTTGCATGGTGGATGGGAGTGATGAGTAATGAACGAAAATATATGTGTTGACATGTCTCCCTCCTTCCTCCCCACCACCAATTACTTGGCCCGAAGGCCCCAACACCGCGATAAAACTGTAGAAAAGAACGCAGCCATGAAAATCTTGAGCTTCACATTGTGTCAAGATTTGTGAAGCTTAAGATTTTCATGACTACAGTTTTATTGACCAAATAACTGAACCCCCAATTATTATCAGTTTAATTATATGGTCAATAAAACTATAGAAAAGAACGCAGTCATGAAAATCTTAAGCTTCACATCCGAGCTCATTGTATCAAGATTTGTGAAGCTTTAGATTTTCATGGCTGCGTTCTTTTCTGTAGTTTTATTGACCGATTAATTGGTTCGCCAGTAATTGAAGGGCCACAGGCACCCAATTACTGAGGCCCAAGTTGAGAGGAATAGAAATGATACCCAGATAAAGATCTATTGATATTCAAATAAAATACGCCCACAATTCGGTTTGGGCCGGAAGCCCAAGCACCGCAGATCTAGCAAAATCGGCGTGTAGCGCCGATCTTTTGCTAGTATATATATATATATATATATACGTATATAATATATATATTAATTATATATTGTTTTGATTATGGATGTGCTGGCCCAGGGGATAAAAGATCAATCCCCTTGGTGTATGCTTTGCAGACGATATTGTTCTGTGCAGCAACAGGAGAGAAGTAGTAGAAAGAAAATTGGAGGAATGGAGGAGGGCTTTTGAAGACAGAGGGTTGAAAATCAGCAGAAAGAAAACGGAGTACCTGAGGTTCTACGAAAATCAAGACTCAGAAATTAGTTTAGAGGGAGCGAGGTTAAAGAGAGTAAGTAGTTTATGTACTTGGGATCGACAGTGGCTGAGGACGGTGAGCTGGACACAGAAATAACACACAGAGTGCAATCTGGTTGGAAAAATTGGAAGAAAGTTTCAGGGGTGTTGTGTGACCGAAGAATAGGCGCAAGGGTTAAGGGAAAGGTGTATAAGACTGTGGTAAGACCGGCTATGATGTATGGGCTGAGTCTTAGGCTATAAAGAAAGATCATGAGAAAAGACTAGATGTAACGGAGATGAGAATGCTGAGATGGATGTGCGGAGTGACAAGGTTGGATAGAGTAAGGAATGAAAGGATAAGGGCACAACAAGGTTGGAGAAATCTCGAGGAAGATACAAGAAAGTAGACTGAAGTGGTATGGACATGTGATGAGAGGGGACGAAGATTATGTGGGTAAGAGAACGATGAATATGGAGGTGCATGGCAGGAGAAAGAGAGGCAGACCGAAGCGAAGGTGGATGGAGAAGGTGAGGGACGATTTGAGGGAGAAGGGTTTGTCGGAGGAAGAAGCCCAGGACCGGGCTGTGTGGAGGAGGCTGGTCAGAAACGCCGACCCCGCATAGAGGCGGGAACGGGCGAAGAGAAAGAAGATATATATATAATTGAAATTGGAAAATTTATTGGGTGAAAACAAATTCAAATGATAGTTTGTGTACCCTTGCAAACTGTCATATTAAAATATATATATATATATATATACACACACGTAGCACTGAATGTTGGTTCCTTATCTACGTATCTTTGACCGGCTATGCTATCTACTTACTCGGGTGAGGCGGATAGAGCTGAAACGATTAAAAGGCGATGAAAGCAGTAATGAAGTAAACTTTTATTATTTTGTAAAAAACATAAAGGATTATTTAAGTGCATCGAAGTCTCAATGATTTATTTCATGGAAAATGCAAGATAAACAAGTCTCTCTGTATGAACCCATGTATTGATAAAATATTGCTCCCATATGAACAAAGTGGGAATGTTTTTTAGATTATAACGAAAGGAGTGAGCAAAAATTGTAATGTTTATTTGGTACATAAGGAATACTGAATGTATTTAGGTAAAACGAGGGGAAAAGAGGTTTCAGCTCTCGACGAGATGAAAAGACATTGAACTTGTAAGTTATATTGAAATAGAAATAAAATTTACACGGGTGAATTCCTATCTTAGAGTTTATTCGAAGTAGACGTACGAAAACGTAAAACTTTTCCTTAGTTCATGTTTATGGCTTCACTTTAAGTTGATTATACGAAATATATGTATAGTGTGAAATGTAGTTATATATACAGTAAACCATTATTTCAAGCATTATTTGATCTGTACAACGTCATTTTGATAAAACGAATGTCCCTGGCGACAAACTGCCAAGATGTACATATGTATATATTCAGACAAAATATGGGACAAATCTCAGAGAATTGTTTGAGTTAAATCTCAAAATAAACGTTTTTTTGTGAACCTACAATCCAAGTTTCAGCGGTTGAATACATAAAAGGTTTATTAAGGGTATAATATATCTGACTTTGTTTTTCCATTGTGTCCGGAAAAGGTAGTACACATTTCATGAGACTATACTACACTACCCATGCAAAATACTGGAATGAACTAAACTTAAATGGAGAGTACACTTAGTTTTTGTTAGTATGTGCGATATGTTTCTGCGCACCCTCTGACGCGCAACAGCGTAACTGGTGGTTATCGCCCTAGGCGTGTCAGTGCGTTCAGAGTTGTTGGTGTGAGTAGTTGTGTCAAAGGAACAGCCCACAAGTGAAAGCACAGTGTAGCCTATGGTTTGCTGAATTCAAATCAGTTATCACAGTAAGGAGATCCACCTAGTGGTAAGGCTATCAAGAAGTGGCTCAAGAAATTTAAAGATGCAGGAAATGTTTTACCTGACAACATCAAGAGGTCGGCCGCGCACTTCAGAAGACAATGTTGAACGCATTAGGCAATCGTTTTTACACAGTCCAAAGAATTCTGTAAGACTCTGCAGTCAACAGTTGAATCTACCCAACTCAACTGTACATGATGTGTTACACAAACGTTTAAAACTTAATGCTTACAAACTGCAACTTTTTCAAAAGGTTTATCCAAATGATAAAAAGAAAAGTTTTGAGTTTGCTACTTATGTTCTGGATCAGACAAGAGAAAATGAACGTTTTCTAAGCAAAATTTGTTTTTCAGACGAAGCCACACTCCACACAAATGTTGTTGTTAATAGTCATAATTGCAGAGTTTGGGGATCTGAAAATCCACACGAAGTCATCGAACACGTCCATGATTCTCCAAAAGTTAATGTTGGTTTGGCCTACTGCATAACAAAGTTATAGGACCTTTCTTTTTTGATGAGCCTAGCGTCACAGAGATGAATTATTTTGTGAAGGCACTCCTCTCTTCCCCTGTTTTTGTTTTTATTTTGCTCCTCCTTTCTTTCTTTTTTTCATTATTAAAAGGGTGCTACTTGAGGGAGGGATGGTTAAGATAGAGGAGAAGTAGTATTGTTCCCTTTGTAATAAATGAAGTAGGAGGCGCTGGTTGGATCTGGTTTCAGAGCACTGGAAGTTCTCAGATGATACTCCATTGTTAGAGATGGGAAGCTGGATTGGATCTCTCGGGAGCCAAAACCTCCGAATATGTTTTCAGTTTTAGGGACGCTACTTGGTGTAGGAATGTTAGTACTTTTTAAGTAAATCGGAGAATATTTAACGGATCAAGTAAAGATAATCCCTCCCAGGTCACACTAGTAAAGCAAATCCCTCCCAAAAATGACCAAGTAAAGATAATCCCTCCCAGAAAGTAAAGTGAAGCAGTCTGACATAAGGATAAAAATTAAGAATCTTTTTTTAAAAAATGATTTATTTGAAAACAAAATTTATTAAAATTCATTTATTACAATGGATCAAGTAAAGATAAGCACCCCCAACCTTTTTTAGTTAGCTTTATAAGGCTAACTAACGAAAATATCACGACTTAACCTAACCAATCGTTAGGTCAACTGTACGCCCTTGACGATTGGTTTTGTTAGGTCGTGATATTTTCGTTAGTTAGCCTTATAAAGCTAACTAAAAAAGGTTGGGGGTGCTTAACTTTACTTGATCCAAAGACTTTAATTAAAGCGGTATTGCGGTATTGCGGTAAAGCGGTATTACCAACTTTACCAAGTAAAGATGATCCCTCCCAAAAAATGATCAAGTAAAGATAGTCCCTCCTTTTTCTGTTGGGAGGGATTATCTTTACTTGATCCTATTTAACTTAGCTAGCTAGAGAAAGTTTTATAGTTTTATATAGAAGTAGTGATGTTCCCATTTCCAGTAAATGTAGTAGGAGGTGCTGGTCGGATCTGGTTTCAGAGCACTAGGAGTTCTCAGATGATGGGAAGCTTGATGAGATCTCTTGGGCGTCAAAAACTCCGAGTAGTCATATTCATCTCCAGGGAAGCTACTTAATTTACAGTGAAACGTTATTTTTAATTACTGTACATCAAATTTCGCAATAAAAATAACTCATTTTCGCAAATAAAAATTATGCACATTATGCATTGTTTTTTCCCTATTATACATGGAGAATTCTTAAATTATTATAGATCTGGCCAGTTAGAGGTACCTTCAGCACCAGTGCTCCTTTATGTTTGTTTAAAAATATCCTACACTTAGTCTTCCTCCCCCACCACTTTAGAGAGACGCCTCTGATTGTATTGGGCCCTATATAGTTTGATCAACCATCGAGCAACTGAATTTTTATCACTTGCCTCATAAACACCTCTAAGTGGAAATTCGCTGTAGTGGCAACAACGGGTGATCACCCATGAAACACTTTCATTCTCCATAAAGGACAAGTACTCGGGATAGTTACATGGATCCTCACAAGCTAGGGGAAACGCTGCAGACGGTTTCGACCTTGAAAATTTTTTATCTATTAAAATGGTGCCCGCTAAAGCTCATAGTATGACGTCAGACACACACACACACACACACACACACACACATATATATATATATATATATATATATATAATATATATATTATATATATATATATATATATATATATGTAAAATCTGCTTTATTATTTTTTCTTAGCAGGGCCCCCTTGGCACTCGCTCAGTCCCTCCCATTAAACGTATCCCCATTCCCTCTCATTAAACGCATTTACCACCCCTCTCACCAACTACATCCCCCACCCTCATCTTACCACTCTTATCTTATCACCCTTCCCCCTTATCATCTCCCACCTCCCTTTGAGAGATTAAAATTTTAGCTTTTTTCCTTTTTCTCTTTCCCCTCTTTCCTCCCTGTCCTCTTCTTTCCCCTCACCCATTCCTCCTCTTTTTCCCTGATTTGGCACTGACATTGGCACTGGCACCCCCACTTCCTCTTCTGAAATGTGTGCATACTAGTACTGAATATTCTCCTGTAGCTTTCGCCAAAAGCTATTCTATAATTTTCCCCCATTCAGTTTCCTAAACCTATAAGACATGTTACGGCACAGGACGACCCTGCAAAAGCAATCAGTTTGTATTACTGTATAAACCCATTCAAGCCCACATTCCTCCTTCAGAGTGAGTAAAATCGTCTGGTGTTACCCAAAAAAAAAAAAAAATACCACGTTGAGCCTTAAAAGTGTTACGTACCGTAGTATTTAATGACAAGAAACTCCTGAAAAGCGCGTGGTTCTCCATTACTCCAGTGAACGTATTGGACGGTCTTTTCGAAATAATTAATAAGGAGGATGTTTCTTTCAGTTTCGTATCAGAAACCTTTTCCTTGAATGTCAGCCGAGTCACGCTCCACCGCAATTGATTTACTGTGCAAACCTTCCAGAATGATTTCCTGTATCCCAATTGAATTCGATATTTTATTGAGAAATTTTCCGTGGGTGATCTTAAATTAATTTACGTCGATAAAGTGAGTCGCCTGTCTGTAAATAGGTCCAACGAATGCATTTATTGAGGTCAGCATATATACATATATATATATATGTGTGTGTGTGTGTATGTGTGTATATATATATATATATATATATATATACAGGGTGTAACAAAAGTCCGTTCTCATAAGGAAATAAGATATAACAGAATTGAACGAGAAAATAGTTTTAAGTATACAGTACAAACAATACAATCAACTTACTAATTAATCCAGTATATGCCCAAATTGTATTCCATGTAGCCGAACAGTGTTGCCACGTAATACATACAAACTCAACACGATCAATATTTTATTTCGCGATGAGAACGGACTTTTGTTATACGTTGTATATTTATATACAGGATGGCCCAAAAGTCAGGACAGAGAAGGGAAATTGATTTATAATAATACTGTTTGTTTTCTCTGTTCCAAATGAGACATGGGTGGGAAATTAACGAAAGTTGAGCGAGTGAAGTTGGTTTTCCTATACGCAAAAGAGAGAAGCACGTACTGAAGTGTCGCAGACGAATTTAATTAACAAAACCAAGGGAGAAAATGCACTGATTTTTCAACTGTCAAAAAAGTGAAACTGAGCGATTTAACGCCACCTGGAAATGTATCGAGGTTAATGGGTCTCTGTTTGAGCGTTTATTATGAATAACCAAACATGCGCCTCGGTGGTGTAGTGGTTAGCATCGCTGACTACGAATCCATTGGCCCCGGGATCGAGACCCGGTGACGGCAGGCGGCGCGCATCAAAATCCAGCTGATCATCCTTCTACACAGTAAAAATTGGTTGGTGAATAAATGAATACCCTTGGTGGCCTAGTGGTTAAGACGCTGAGCTGCTAATCGGAAAGTCGTGAGATCGAGTCCGCGAGAGGGCCTCGTAGTTTCTAATTGCCCGTGGTGGTGTGTGGTTCAGATTCCACGTTAAACTGTAGGTCTAAACTGGAATGGCAAGCTTGACCTTCGTTAGAATGAACAATGCGGGCGGAAGCAAAACCAAGGTTAATGCGTGAAACAGATTTCCCCTATATGCCCAGACTTTTGGGCCACTCTGTATATAGGTCCTTATGTTACAGTCAATGTGTGAAACCAGTCATTTCACGTAATGCTTAAAAGCTTCAGGCATTTCGCGTAATTCGATCAAGCGATTAACGCCTTCGTGAAGGTTAGGTTAGGTTAGGTTAAGTTCGGGTGGTTAGGTTTGGTTAGTAATGCGAATTACCAATGTTTAAGGTCACAGGTATTATGCGAAACTCCTGAATTTTTTAGGCATTATGTGAAATGACTGGTTTCGAACATTGACTGTAGCATACAGTATATATAATAGCATTGTGGGCTTCAGAGACCTTGATTTTGGCTCTTTCCTTATAAAGGGGATGGGGACGTTTTTGCGGGCGCCCGCCTTTGCCCCTTCTCTCTCTCTCTCTCTCTCTCTCTCTCTCTCTCTCTCTCTCTCTATAAATATATATATATATATATATATATATATATATAACCTTTTAGGGGTTACAACACTTTTTAATATTTTGGAGGGGCTTATTTGGTCCCTAATTATTTTATATGCGCCTCGGTGGTGTAGTGATTAGCGTCGCTGACTACGAATCCATCGACCCCGGGTTGGAGACCCGACGGCAGCCGGCGCGCAGCAAAACCCAGCTGTTCATCCTTCCACACAATAAAGAAAGCGGTTGGTAGATAAATGGGTACCCTAGGTGGCCTAGTAGTTAAAACGCTGGGCTGCTGATGGGGCGTGGTTCGGATTCCACGTTAAACTGTAGGTCTAAGGTGGAGTGAAAAGCTTGACCTTCGTCAGAATGAACAATTCGGGCGGAAGCTAACCAAAGGTTACCAAAGGTGTGTGTGTGTATATATATATATATATATATATATATATATATATATATATATATATATATATATATATATATACTATTATAATCCACATTTTATTAAGTACACAAAAAGAAGTTTATGAATTGTATTCCGTAAAGTTTTTCAATTTTATAAACATTGGAAACTCGTGACGATGAATACAAAAGTGAAAAAAAACCAATTCAAATAGAGCGGAACAAAGAATTTCACTAAAACAGGAAAAAACATTAACTTTTGCACAATTGTAAAACTCTAAAATAAAAAGTTTATATATATATATATATATAAATTTCTCAGGGGACCATTCTGAGTTTGTGTATATATATATATATATATATATATATATATATATATATATATATATTATTGAGCTTCACGGTATCTTATCTTCTAAATTTAAGCGGAAATCAGAAGCAAAAACCAATTTTAAACTTTAAACTATGAAAGTTAGGTGCAGTAAAGTCTAACTTGGAACTTATTATCGAGGCCTGGAATCCCTATTCCGAGGTTCCTCATTGGCTAAACATTCGAGCGAAAATTTGGGAATTCTTCCAATAAATTCTTTCCAAATACAAAACAAGAATTCTTCGAGTGTAAATGAGTGAATGTTTGAAATATTTTGAATGTTTTTCGCCATCAACATTCACTCGTGAGGTCATACATTGACGCGATGATCTTTTATTTATCCTCACAAATGAACTTGAAATGGGGTGGGACACATTGTGGGCCTCATTCATCCGTTCATTTCGGAGATTCAAGTTTATAGGTGAGAGCGAGAGTGAGCGCGAAGAGTGGAAAGGAGAGTTTTATGTGAGAGAGCTGGAGTGTGTAAGAGAAAGACTGGCTTCGAGGCTTCGTCCGGAAAATGAATAAATACGAGTTAATTTTGAATCTTTCATGAAGCCAAATTGCAGGAAAACGAACACTGTAAAAATAGGCCTTTCGTAAACGGAAATTTATTATGAATTCTTAATGTTAATAACAGAATTCACGATAGAAAACCTGAATTAATTTAGGGTCTTTTCCGTTTGGGGGCTAGCAGCGAATTTTAATGAAAATCGGTCTACTGATGTAGTTTTGGTCACTGATTTCAAAAATAACTTTCTTTTTTTGGAGAAATTAAAACCAAACATGTTAGAGCACTGTAAATAATTAATATGGGTTTTAACTAGCTTAAACTAGTTACAGAGGATTGTGTTAATTTAGCCAGAGTCACAAACTGCTACTGTTTATGAAAAAGTGCTCTAAGTGTGGGAAAGTGTGTTCCTTTGATAAAAATACCCAGTTCTTTCGTTGCCAAAAGCATCGGTCAAATGGTAAAAAGTGCAACTTTACGAAAAATACATTTTTTGAAGGATCGCGGCAGATCTGTAAAAGTAGCAGAAAAAAAATCAAGAATTAATGCCCAGTTAGGTCAATTGAATGCCCGCTTAGGTCAACTGAATGCCAGGTTAGGTCAACTGTACGCCCTTGACGATTGGTTAGGTTAAGTCATGATATTTTCGTTAAAAACACATTAATTATTTAAAGTGCTCTAACATGTTTGTTTTTCATTTCTCCAAAAAAAGAAAGTTATTTTTGAAATCAGTGACCAAAACTACTGTACAGGGTGTCCCGTAAGTCTGGACCCATAGGGAAAAATAATAAACTTACAAAATAGTCCAAAAATTTATTACATAATCTGTTCAAAGTGTCCGCCGTTGTGTCGCACACATAGTTGAAGACGCAATCTCCACTGCGACAGCACTTTCTGAATCACAGTCGCAGAAATTTCTTGACACGCCTCCACAATGCGTGCTTTAAGGTGGAAAATGTTCTGAAGTTTGACCTCGTACACTTTGGCTTTCAAGTGGCCCCACAAATAAAACTCCAGCGGAGTAAGATCATAATAAAAAAATAATAAAAATAATAATAAAAATAATGAAAAAATATATTATAAATAAATTTTTGGACTATTTTGTAATTTTATTATTTTTCCCTATGGGTCCAGACTTACGGGACACCCTGTACATTAGTATACCGATTTTCAATAGAATTCGCTGCTAGCCCCCAAACAGAAAAGATCCTTAATTTATTTCCTGGATCACATTTAACTTGAGAATAATTTATACAATAAAGAAAGAATTTGAAATATTTGCTTAATTTCTCACATTTACAAACAAAACAATAGTTTAAGGTTGAAATTTGGTTTAAATTGCCAAAATTTTCAATTTCAAATCAATTTGTGTCTCGTGTCTCGTGGGTCCGTTAAAGAATGATTTGTTAATGGCAGGATCGGATCACCTGAAGATCCGTCACCCGAGCCCTTTTTTAGTTAGCTTTATAAGGTTAACTAACGAAAATATCACGACTGAACCTAACCAGTCGTCAAGGGCGTACGCCGTACAGTTGACCTAACGAATAGTTAAGTTAAGTCGTGATATTTTCGTTAGTTAGCCTTATAAAGCTAACTAAAAAAAGCTGGGGTGACGGATCTTCAGGTGATCCACAGGATCTAGTATCCGTTCTAGCCCATGGTGAATAGGCGGATTCAGAAGTAGGGGGGGGGGGGGCTAGGGGACTTAATTGAAGCAACGGGCCTTAATTTGGAGGCCCCATACACCCTGGTTAAACGAAATTAGGTAAAACATATGACTGCTTATGTCCACGTTGCTTCAATTAAGTCCCCTTCCCCACCCCCCTCTGGATCCACCTATGAACCAAGGTCATATGACAGAAGCTTTCTGCCCCTTTTTAATCCATTTACGAAGTGGATATTTTAATTACTTTAATTACTTTAATTACTTTTCTTTATTCCATTTTTATTTAAATATGTTTAGGTTTTAATAGGTTTTATTATTATTTATTAGTAATAATAATAATAATAAAAATAATAATAATAATAATAATTACTATTATTATTGGGTTTTAATGTCTTGTTTTTAGGTTTTAATATGTTTTATTATAAGGTTTTAATAAGTTTTATTACTATTCTGTTTATGAGGTGTCGTAACCATGAAGTTTGCATGCAGAAATCTTTTATAAAATAAGTGCAGAAATTTTAGTTTCAAGGTTTCGTTGTGTACATCTCTGAAAGCAAGGTGGTTTGGCTTATAAATATTCATGAACGAATAAATCAGAAATGTTTCAGATTGTTTAATGTTTAACGTTTGTTCTATCTTAATTCGGATTCTCAGAGAAGGGATAAAGCCAAGCCACGTGGGGACAGAGGTTTATCACCGAGACCCGACCCCAACGGGAAGGACAATCCAACGGATTTGGGTGTATATGCAAATGGTTGGGTTCCTCTTTCGCTGGGTCGAAAATGTTTGGATTCGTTTCGCTGGATGGTGCGACTTTTGTAAGGCAGATTCGAAGACGCTTGCTAAAATTGAACCATAAAATTGGGACTTCGAATCTGTTAACTATATTTAAATGTATTTTTGAGAAGAAGGAGGGGTCTATACTCGGAAATCAGGTCCAGCTCCAATCAGGGGGTCCAGGATCCTGGGAAACGTAGTAAAGACGCCTTCTTTCCCTCTTGTATGGGTAATAACCTTCTGGAGGACGGTCTTGGGAGAAACAAATGGTTTGATAGGCTTTCAGAACATTGGAAGGCGGGGTCCTTCAAAATTGTAAAGTAAATTCGAAAATTGTTAAGTCAGTTGGTAGTCGTCCTCCTTGAAATTAACTGTGGCTAAATAAACCCTATTTAGACTTGTGGTGTAAGAAAATTTAGAGCTGAAAGTATAAATTGTCTCCAAATTGAAATTAAGAACTTGTATTGCATTTCATTCGTTTACGCGGAAACTTGTGCATAAGAATTTTATTGTTAGCGACCTTAACCGAGAACTTGGTTGGATCTCAATTAATGTTAGCCAACGGACCAAGAATTTTGTGAACTTTCCATTAATTTAATTTCAAATTAAATACTAAACGGGGTAGGTATGTGCCCTAGTTTACGGAACCCGTCACTTTGGGTTCGGAAGAAAGTCCCGTTATTGGGTAGATTGTCGTTTTGAAAGTTTTGGGCGGGCCGTAAATCTGCGGGCCGTAAATCTGCGGTCCGTACGCAGCACAATTGAGAGCAATTTGTCATCTGCAGTCGTAAGTAGAATAATTCTTCAAATTTCATCGTCGATTTCGACCACTTCATTTCTCGTTATTTGTTTTGTTGCACTAAAATATAAAGCCCCTCTATATAAATTACTTAAATTCAGATAACTGTGAACTTTTTCTTTGGATTTATAATTGAATTGTATTTTATGGAAAATTGGTACATTTAAACGATTTAAATTCAGATAACTGTGAACTTTGTCTTTGAATTTAAAATTGGATTGCATTGTATGGAAATTGATAAATTTACTTCAGAATAAATTTCTAAATTCATGTACTGTTTCGAGTGACATTTAATAAACTTTATAAGAGGGCGTGTGTTGTTTTAGATACCTTGCAATAGGCCTCTCTTGTTAGCTGAGGGTGAATTAACATTCAAAGTAGGCTTCTAGAAAGCCGAAGAACTTACGCCTATCATTTTAAAGGGCCATCCGTCTGGATAGGCCGAGTCATCCTGGACGAAAATAGGAAATAATTTGAAATAGATTGGAAAGGGTAGCGCCCAACATAAATGGTGTCACGGAAGTGGGATCCTATTGTAAGGTATTGGTAGCAAGAGTGTAACTTTTTGTTAAAATAAATTTGCGTGACAGTTAAGCACGAACGTAGAAAGTGTTTGGAAAAGTAATTCGTTGAAATAATTGGAACAGTAAAAAGTGTCGCTAACAGTGATTACAGTTTTAAAGGTTTTGAAATAAAAATAAATAAACAAGCTTCGCGATGTCGGTAAAGAGCGTGGAAATAACGAATGAAGAGAAAGTACAAGTGACATGAGTGATTCCGAACCAATGAACTTAAACGAAATAAGTACAGAATTTGGAAAATTTAAAAGGATAAATTTTGCCAACATTATTCGGTTATCAAGGAATGCAAGGAATTAGAGAAAGAAATAAACCGAAGAGGGTCGAAACTGGAAGACCTTGCAATGATTACTCCGCAGCTGGAGTATTGGGACAACCGCAGGTCGGGGGTTCGTCCCCGAAGAATCTCTCTAGTTCCTCCCGTTACAGAAGAAGAACTTTCGAGGCAAGAAAGGGTTGGGTGGAGAAGAGAACCCAGAAGATATACCGAAGAACCCGCAGAAATGCACACACCACAAGAGACGAGAAACACCGCACCGACGAAGACCGGCAGAAGAATATAGAAACCGTCGTACAGGTATTAAAGAGTACTAGCTTACCTTTGCAACGTGAACAGGCAGTAAGGGGTCCTGAGCAAACGACTTTTGGACACACAGTGGAAGGAAGTCGCCGAAGTTTATGGGCGAACGGGCACAAGAGAACCCAGGAACCAGCCCAAACGCCGTCAGGAAGGAAAAAGGTGAGACATCAACATAATTGCCCAAGATTATTAAGTTCAGGTAATGCCTTGGTTCAGGCTAATCCCATAAGGAGACATATTAAAGTGGCATACCTAAGGACGCGTTGAAGACCGTTATGCCGGAGTATGCTTGTAATTGCATCAAAGGAACATCCTTTCGGGACTATTGGATGGAATCAACCCAGTTTTCGGTAAACAACCCAAGCTTAGGACTAAGAGATGAAGAGTCCTAAGAGAAGAAACGCCACATGAAGAACCGAAGACTGCAGAAACTGCAAAATCCTCCCACATCCTGGGACTACAACTCACAACATCCAGAAGAAAGAACAGCCACGAAGGAGGACAACATCAAGGATGTGGAGGTGAACGACGGAGACAAGTCCAGCAAGAGAGGAGAGCCCAGAAGGAAGAACTGTGACACTGGTCACAGGAGGAATAAAACAACTCAAGAAAGTGACTACAACCCCATGAGAAACCAGAAGAGAAAACAAACCAAGTCAAATGAAGACAGAGACTCCAAAGAGGAAACAATGGAAGAAAGTGGCCGGAGCCAGTGCAAGATTTGTCAGCAAATGCGAAATGGGAAGAGGCGTGCCCTCGAGCAAACCTTCAGCAGATGGAAGGGGAAGCCTCCCGAATAGCTTCAGAGGAAGTAGCGGCGAGTCATCGGCTAGGACTGATCACCCTACCAGTATTCGTCGCTCAACAAGCTTCCACCGCGCTGGACGATGGTGGAGCTTCCGTCACATTGACATAAGCTATGCACAAGAACATCGGGAGCCTTCTTTGGACAGTTGCCAACTTCTCAGTACACAGTTCACCGGCCCCGCCCATTCATGTAAGGGGAATAGAAGTAAGTTTGACTATGGGAAGGGGGGTTGAAGAATTCTTTTGTGTCTGTATAATTCCAGAGGCTCAGCAAGACTTGACTATAGGCGTGTTGTTTCGGAGGATATGAAGACGAAACAAAGGTAACTTTGAAGAGAAAAGAGTCGTCACTTGAACGAAGAGGTAACCAGACCAGAATGGGAGCAGACAGAATAAAGAAGCCAGTATCATTCTGACAAGAGGGTCAGAATGAAACCCGGGGACGCGGTTCCCGTGGACGTCTATTCTCCGCTGCACGGGATGTGCGGTGAGGCTCGGGAAATTTAAAAATGTTACCGAGCAAATCCCAAAGGGAAGTTAAAGGATATGGGAATAGACGGTGAGAAAATTTGGGGGATATGAGTTCCCCTGGACGTCTATTCTCCGCTGCATGGGATATGCGGTGAGGCTCGAGGATACTTGGAGAAGTTGTCGAGCAGAATCCCAAAGGGAAGTTAAATGAAAAGGGAATAGACGGAGAAGAAAATTTGGGGTATGGTTTCCCCTGGACGTCTACTCTCCGCTGCAATGGATGTGCAGTGAGGCTCAGCGTGGTTTGCAAGTATCACAGAGCGGAAATCTCAACGGGAAGTTAACCCTTTCCAAGGAGGCGGTAAAGTTACTCTTGAGAAATAAAGGTGACGACTGAAGAGTATTACCTTGAAGCCAAGATGACATCGGCATGGTGGTTGAGGCAACGAGAACGGGGAGGTTAGTCGGAACAGCCGTTTGATTCCTCGCCCGAAAAGAAAAAATGGAACAAGTGTCACGGTGAGAAAGAGTCAAATTTCCACAAGTGACTAAGAAGAGATTGAAAACCTCAAGACGCATGTTCACCGATGTCCGTCGCTCTCAAAGGAAGAAGACCGACGAGGGAAAGACGGGATTAATTACTACCGTCACAGGTAGAGTGCCAGGACCACGTGATCACTAGGAATGAAGAGTGACCACAGGAGTCCAAAGTGGAAGCGATTGGAGAAAAGAAGCGTAGGGCCCTGAGGCTCTGTGTAGACTATAGACCTTGGGACGCCATCGGCAGCAAGGACAAATATCCATTACCCATCATTGATGAAACCTTGGCCAAGCTGCACGGGACTCATTACTTCTCGAGCAGGGATTTACGCTCGGGATATTGGCAGTTGGCCATTCACGACGATAGCATCTCGAAAACTGCCTTCTCCACGGGAAGCGGTCATTTCGAGTTCAGGGTGGTCCCGTTTGGGTTGTCAAATAGTCCACCAGTGTTCCAAAGAGTAATGAATTTTATTTTTCGGGAGCAACTGGACAAGGAAGTACTGATTTACTTGGATGACCTCATTGTCCTTGGAAGGTCTTTAGAAGGACATGACGAGAGGGTACGACGAGCCTTGGATAGCCTACGCACCGCCAACTTAAAGGTAAAGTTGGAAAAATGTCAGTTATTACAGTCCCAGGTGGGGTATTTAGGCCATGTGGTCACCAGAACGGGGTGAAGCCACAGGAATCCAAAGAAGAGGCCATCAAAAACTCCCAGAGGCCAACTAACAAAAAGGAATTGAAGCAATGTTATATTTGGGCAGAGAGTCATCGTCCGTTCTGACCATAAGCCGTTGAAGTGGCTTCTGAGGGAAGGACACCGAGAGCCCAATGGAAGACTAGAGCGTTCGGTTATGACATTGCAAGACTACGACGTTCTCATCGAGTACGTGAAAGGCAAACTCAACAGAGTGGCCGATTGGTTGTCCCGCCCGCCTGGAGTGACGAAGGAGTTTGTGAACGCAATATCCGAAAAAAGCGATCATTGATCGCAAGGTAATCAGCAAACACCAGCAGAAGGACGTTGAAATAGCGGCAATTCGAGCAGCCATCGAAGAAGGGAAGGCTTTCAGCTGGCCCGTAACCAAGCCCATCCAGCCGTCGAGAGTCAAACTAGTGAGGAACCTGCTGGTTTACATCGATGCGAACGGAAGAGAGGTCATCGTAGTTCCTAAAAAGTTGAGAGAGCAGCTCATTTGGAACGCACACACGGACGTCGGGAGCATTCATCCGGGAGCTGCAGGGACTACAGAAATCCTACGGGACCTCTATTTTTGGCCAGGTATGGTTCAACAGGTACGGCAGGTAGTCCAAACGTGCGACACGTGCGCGCGAAACAAACAGACGCGGAAAGTGACTGTGGAAACAGTGCCTTGTGTGCGAGGCCACAGTCCTTGGGAACTTCTGCACGTGGACTTAGTTGGTCCCCTTCCTCCGACCGGGGAAGGCAGCAATTATATCCTCACGTGTGTGGACAGTTTCAGCAAGTTTACCATCCTGGCAGCAATAAAGGACAAGACGGCCCGGGAGGTGGCGGACAAGTTCCATCGTTTAATACTGTGCAAACTGGGCGCCCCTTCCGCAGTAGTATCCGACCAAGGTAAGGAGTTCTGGAACGCTACCTTGCAGGAGCTCTTCCGGGTTTGGGAAGTACAACACCAACGGACCGCCGCATACCATCCCCAAAGCAACGGGAGATCGAACGTCTGAATAAGGAGCTCTGCATCAAACTCCGCATACTTTGTGAAGAAACTGGACGAGACTGGGATAAAATCCTCGACACCGTGGAATTGTCCCTGAACATCCGAGTGCACCGAGCCACGGGGTATTCTCCATTCTTCTTGATGTACGGGCGAACCCCCAACGTACCTTCAAAGCTATTTCGCATGCCACAGGAGGCGTGCGTGAGCCCGTACAACCCAGAGGAATACGCCGAAGACCGAAAGAGGAGTCTGAGCGAAATCTACCGCCGAGTGGAAGAGTTCATGCGGAGATACGAGAAGGCTAACGGAATCAAGGAATTGAAGCCGTTCGAAGAGAAGGCGCCCCATGGCTTGGTGTACATCGATTACCCAAGACCGGGCAGAGGCAAGTTGGAGCCCCGGTACGAGGGTCCATACATCATCATCGAACAGAAGACTCCAGTCACTTATCTCCTGCGTCACATGATCACTGGACATCAGATAGTGATCCATCGAGACCGCATCCGCCGCAGCATCGAGGCCCCATGGGACGTCGAGCGACAAGGCGGGGCTGACGGCGCAGGGGATGAGATGGGGGAAGGGCCACCGCCCCTCCTCTCTGGAGATCCTCCCTCGACACCGGAGAAACATCAACAGGGGAAGTGAACCGGAGTGCGCTTCTTGCCCGCTGGCAGGACCGATGGGCGGAATGGGATCCGTCGGGCGCCTCCGAGCTACTTCCTCCCGAGAGCTTCGCCCAGGGAACGGAGGAACATCGACCCGTGGAGGTGAACCGGAGTGCACCTCCTGCCCCCTGGCAGGACCGAGTGGCGGGCAGGAGCCGCCAGGTGCTTCCGAACTACCTCCTCGCGGGGACCTTATGGGAATAGGGTCCCCCGGACAAAGCAGACAGGCTGCTTTCACAGGGCCACCGGTTGAGCGTCCGTACGTTCTTAGGCCCCGACCTCGAGTACACTACGAAGAACCCGAGGATGACTAAAACTAAATGTGTCAGTGTTAGTGTCCCAATAAAGGGGACAAATAAAATGTGTCAGTGTTAGTGTCCCAATAAAGGGGACAAGTAAATGGAAAATTTTTGTGAAAATTGTGAGTAAATTGTGAAATTGAGTGATAATACCCGACCCTAGTTAAGAAAGTTTGCATCGGAGTGCAAAATTAAAGGAGGGGAGGATGTCGTAACCATGAAGTTTGCATGCAGAAATCTTTTAAAATAAGTGCAGAAATTTTAGTTTTAAGGTTTCGTTGTGTACATCTCTGAAAGCAAGGTGGTTTGGCTTATAAATATTCATGAACGAATAAATCAGAAATGTTTCAGATTGTTTAACGTTTGTTCTATCTTAATTCGGATTCTCAGGAAGATATAAGCCAGCCACGTGGGGACAGAGGTTTATCACCGAGACCCGACCCCAACGGGAAGGGCAATCCAACGGATTTGGTGTATATGCAAATGGTTGGGTTCCTCTTTCGCTGGGTCGAAAATTTTGGATTCGTTTCGCGGATGGTGCGACTTTTGTAAGGCAGATTCGAAGACGCTTGCTAAAATTGAACCATAAAATTGGGACTTCGAATCTGTTAACTATATTTAAATGTATTTTTGGAAGAAGGAGGGGTCTATACTCGGAATCAGGTCCAGCTCCAATCAGGGGCCCAGGATCCTGGGAAACGTAGTAAAGACGCCTTCTTTCCCTCTTGTATGGGTAATAACCTTCTGGGGACGGCCTTGGGAGAAACAAATGGTTTGATAGGCTTTCAGAACATTGGAAGGCGGGGTCCTTCAAAATTGTAAAGTAAATTCGAAAATTGTTAAGTCAGTTGGTAGTCGTCCTCCTTGAAATTAACTGTGGCTAAATAAACCTATTAGACTTGTGGTGTAAGGAAAGAACTGAAGTATATGTCTAATTGAAATTAAGAACTTGTATTGCATTTCATTCGTTTACGCGGAACTTGTGCATAAGAATTTTATTGTTAGCGACCTTAACCGAGAACTTGGTTGGATCTCAATTAATGTTAGCCAACGGACCAAGAATTTTGTGAACTTTCCATTAATTTAATTTCAAATTAAATACTAAACGGGGTAGGTCTGTGCCCTAGTTTACGAACCCGTCAATTTGGGTTCGGAAGGAAGTCCCGTTATTGGTAGATTGTCGTTTTGAAAGTTTTGGGCGGGCCGTAAATCTGCGGTCCGTACGCAGCACAATTGAGAGTAATTTGTCATCTGCAGTCGTAAGTAGAATAATTCTTCAAATTTCATCGTCGATTTCGACCACTTCATTTCTCGTTATTTGTTTTGTTGCACTAAAATATAAAGCCCCTCTATATAAATTACTTAAATTCAGATAACTGTGAACTTTTTCTTTGGATTTATAATTGATTGTATTTTACGGAAAATTGGTAAATTTAAACGATTTAAATTCAGATAACTGTGAACTTTGTCTTTGAATTTAAAATTGGATTGCATTGTATGGAAATTGATAAATTTACTTCAGAATAAATTTCTAAATTCATGTACTGTTTCGAGTGACATTTAATAAACTTTATAAGAGGGCGTGTGTTGTTTTAGATACCTTGCAATAGGCCTCTCTTGTTAGCTGAGGGTGAATTAACATTCAAAGTAGGCTTCTGGAAAGCCGAAG
Source organism: Bathynomus jamesi (assembly GCA_023014485.1). Taxonomy (NCBI): domain Eukaryota; kingdom Metazoa; phylum Arthropoda; class Malacostraca; order Isopoda; family Cirolanidae; genus Bathynomus; species Bathynomus jamesi. The sequence goes on along the minus strand of JAJOZX010003655.1, from coordinate 63,013 downwards.
AACTTACGCCTATCAATTTAAAGGGCCATCCGTCTGGATAGGCCGAGTCATCCTGGACGAAAATAAGAAATAATTTGAAATAAATTAAAGGTAGCGCCCAACTTAAAGGGTGTCAGTGAAGTGAATTAACGTAATTAAAAGGGTGTCCAGTACCATAAATAAATAAACGGGTTGGGCACTACATAAATGGTGTCAGAAGTTACAATAGAAATAAAGGTGCGCAGAATATAACTCAAAGAGTTGCGCACGACAGAGGTTTTATTAGTATTTGGTTTTAATAGGTTTGCACATTATTAGGGCCATATTGTGGCCACGTCGCAACACGGCTTCCCGTTAGATCAGCGAGGTTGAGCGACGATGGATCTGTTCTGTATTTGGATGGGGGACCCTCCTCCGCGTCCAGATGTAGTAACGATCCTTAGATAGTTTCACGTCAAGTTCTGGGTCCCTCTGTCACAATGACCTTGACTGCTACGAAGAAAGTTTTAAATAAAAAAAATTTCTTTAAAAGAACGTATTCGTAAAACCGTGGTTTATCCTTAAATACATGCATGGTGCCATTACTCAGAGGTGATCCTGCTGACGAAGGAGTAAATGCTGGATAGATGTTCCTTTCCTTTCGTTTCTCGTGATTTTAAGTATAGATTTGAACAATAGTAAAGTTTTATTTTATGATCAAACTTTAACCCACGCGCGGGCGCACGCACACACACACACACACACACACACACACACACACTATTTTTTTTAAATATATACTGTCCACAGGTTCTAACGAGAGAGAGAGAGAGGAGAGAGAGAGAGAGAGAGAGACTTCCACCTGAATTCAACAATTCTATACGATGTTTGGCCTGAAAGAACATATAACGAAAATGTCTCACAAAATTTTTGCATTTGAAAACATCAAAAATTGCAACGCTTGAAAAAAAAAAAAAATCAATAAATCTTCGAGTCTCTTTTTTCAAACACCATTTCATTCTTTTTACTCTACATGTGTATCAAAAACACTGAAATCGCTTTAGGTGTATTTATAGTATGTACGAAAAACTGGAAACTTGCAAATGGTCCTTTTTTTTTTATGTTCTTTCGTCCTTGGAATCTTATTTGAAACTTTGTATATATTTCTAAAATATTTTTTTAAGCTTTAGTATAAAGTTGCGGGTTGTGAAATGTTTTTAATTCTCTTTGTGGGTGTGTTATAAAAAATGTGCTGAAAGTTATTTTTTCATAAGAGCTTTCAGTTATAATTACTGCAGATTGTGTGTTTTGTATTAAAAAACTTAAAAACTTTTTGTAATATTCAAAGTTAAAAAGTTTTACCTTAAATGTTTTATATATATATATATATATTATATATATATATATATATATATATATGGTGTGGTGTGTGTGTGTGTGTGTGTGTGTAAAATGTGTCCTTTTAGAAATCCAAAACTGAAGTTGATAAATTCTTAAAAAACACGCTTTTTTTAAGGTTGATGGCGTCTAACTGGTCTTGTCCAAAGAATTTTCTTTAAATAACCATTTAGTTTTATGGACTGGAACAGTCTTTCTCTCTCTCTCTCTCTCTCTATATATATATATATATATATATATATATATATATATATATATCGTAAAGAACGACGCTTGTATAGGAGAACAATCCGCGCAAGATGAGGAGAGAGAACGAACAAATGAAAAAATGAGGTAACCACCCAGGAATCGAAACCGGGATCTTCCGATTGCCGGTCAGATATGATAACCACTACACCATGGTCCTCACTCGATCAGAAGTCGTAATTTCCCTACTACACGCAGAAACCAATGCCCGAGGGGGGCACCTCCCGCATGCCGTATCTATATATACATTTCAACTGCAAAGAACACGCAGTATAAATAACGTAAAGATTCCCTGGTGGTTACCTCATTTTTTCATTTGTTCGTTCTCTCTCCTCATCTTGCGCGGATTGTTCTCCTATACAAGCGTCGTTCTTTACGTATTTATACTGCGTGTTCTTTGCAGTTGAAATGTATATATAGATACGGCATGCGGGAGGTGCCCCCCTCGGGGCATTGGTTTCCGCGCGTATGTAGGGAAATTACGACTTCTGATCGATGTGAGGACCATGGTGTAGTGGTTATCATATCTGACCGGCAATCGGAAGATCCCGGGTTCGATTCCGGATGGTTACCTCATTTTTTCATTTGTTCGTTCTCTCTCCTCATCTGCGCGGATTGTTCTCCTATACAAGCGTCGTTCTTTACGTTATTTATGCTGCGTGTTCTTTGCAGTTGAATGTGTATATATAGATACGGCATGCGGGAGGTGCCCCCTCGGGGCATTGGTTTCTGCGCGTATGTAGGGAAATTACGACTTCTGATCGAGTGAGGACCATGGTGTAGTGGTTATCAATATCTGACCGGCAATCGGAAGATCCCGGGTTCGATTCCCGGGTGGTTACCTCATTTTTTCATTTGTTCGTTCTCTCTCCTCATCTTGCGCGGATTGTTCTCCTATACAAACGTCGTTCTTTACGTTATTTATACTGCGTGTTCTTTGCAGTTGAAAATGTGTATATATATATATATATATATATATGCACTAGAATTCCCACTGCACCTTGCGCAGCAAAAGTCCCCCGAAACACAACCTAGAGTCCTAGAATATGGGAATTGGGAGGAGCGAGTGTGTTACTAAGACCTTCCCTAGTTCTGCCTTAATGTGTATATGTGTAGTGTATACCAAATTTGGTGTAGCCGTTTAGACGTGTATAAATGAACATAGAACAGACAAATAGACAGACATGATCGTTATCATCATCATCATCATCATCATCCTCTGCTTATATATATATTCTTAAAAAAATATTATTTTCTTTCTCGCTTTATATACCTCTAATTCTAAGAGAGAAATTCATTGAATATTTTCAATTGAACTCAATAACATACCGAACGACTGTATATTTAACTGTTTGCTCTTCAAAACTGTAACTTTGTGCGAAAAGAAGTGTTGGTTTACGTCGTCGTCGTCGTTGGCCTAGGCAAGCTACGGCTTGGGACCGTAGCGCATCTATCCGGTATAGGTTAACCTGGATGATGTAGCCATAAGCACTGCCGCTAGTTAAGTGCCAACAGTGATTATCTCACTAGCCGTATTGAGTCCGTTAGGCGAAACTACGACAGTACCAAAGGTGGAAAATATAACCTTTGGTTTTCTATTATTTATTTGCAAAATGGACATGGCATTAGATTAAAATAAATATTGAATATAAATGATTAACTGACAATTGTGATATATAATTAATTATGTTTACATACAATAAAAATAATATAGTATACATAAAATTAGTATTAATGTGGTTCACAATTGAATTATAATGGGGTAACTAATTTAAAATGAATTTATACTATTCCGAAATTCAAGACTGTAAAATTAACATTTATCTTGAAACTAAAATAAAGTATTCACTACACACTCCCCCACCAGAGAGGAAGTTCAAAAGAGTTCCGAACGACACAGATTTCCGCGAACCTTTTTGGTAGCTACTTGTAACCTCACTTAAGGTTGATTCCAAAAACGCAGGCTTAAGACGATCGATAGAAACCTTGTCGACCTTGGAACCGCGCTGGATGAGAAATGATTTGCGCGTAGTCGTCGGAGAACTTCATAGGGTCCGTCATATGGACATTGGAGAGGCCGTTTTGGGACAGGTACACGAACGAAAACGTGGGTGCAAGACTGGAGGGCTGGGGAAACAAAGATGTTCTGTTGGCTAGTCAATCGAGGGGGAACAGGCTGAAGGGACTGCATGTGAGAGGAAAGTGTCTGAGCGAATTCCGTAGGATCACATGACTTATCCCCTGCAGTGAAGTAGCCACCTGGTAGCCGCAGTGTTGTTCCATAGACTAGTTCAGCCGCTGTAGTCTTCAGATCACTCTTAAATGCAGAGCGAATACCAAGCAAAACGAGTGGAAGCTTATCCATCCAATGGGAGTCTTCGTGACACATAAGGGATGACTTCAGCTGGCGATGGAAGCGTTCGACGAGGCCGTTAGCTTGCGGATGATACGCACAGGTATGCGCATGTACTGTACCAACAAGCTGGTAAACTTCTTCCAAAGCGAAGACTCAAATTGGCGACCTTGGTCAGTGATGACTTTTGTCGGCAATCCAAATCTTGATACCCATCCATGAAGAAAGGCTCTTGCAACAGTGTCCGCTTGGATATCAGGAAGTGGGATGGCTTCAGGCCATCTGGAAAAGCGGTCGAGACAGGTGAGCAGATAACGTTGGCCTTGAATCACTGGAAGAGGGCCAACAATGTCTACATGAATTACCTCAAATCGCTGGGATGGGGGCGGGAATGCGTCAAAGGGGGACCTGGTGTGCCTTTGGACTTTGGCACGCTGGCAGGCAAGGCACGTTTTGGTCCAATGTGTGACATCCTTCCGCATCGAGGGCCAAACAAAGCGAGAGGTAACCAGGTTTGCGAAGCCACGGATACCAGGATGGGAGGGTTATGAAGATCCGTGAAGACTGCTTTTCTGTGACATGGAGGGACATAAGGGCGAATAGCAGCTGTTGATACGTCGCAATAGAGGGGCACAGACAATCTGGCATACTCATTTTCTTGAGGGAAAGTGAGTGAGTGGAGTCTTCTCTGAGCAGTTCTGTAGTTCCGTATCCTTATCTTGATCCTGTGCAATAGCATTCCACAGTGTAGAGCTGAGGGTAACAGAAGTAATCTCTATTCTTGAAAGTGCATCCGCTGGAGTGTTCAAGACACCTTGATGTGGCGGATATCTGTGGTAAATTGCGAGATATAATCGAGTTGCCTGATGACTCTGGGAGAGTGGTTACAGCTGTTTTTATTGAAGACAGTGGACCAAAGGTTTGTGGTCGGTAAAAACACAAAACTCTCGGCCTTCAAGGAAATGTTGAAAATGCTTCACGTTTAAGTAAATAGCAAGAAGTTCACGTCCGAAAGCACTATAACGCGTTTGGGCTGGCTGCAGCTTTTTTCGAGTAAAACGCGATGGGTGCTTGTTGACCGTTAATGGTTTGTTCCAACACTCCACCGATCGCAACATCTGATGCATCGACCGTCAGAGTTAGGGGGGCATCACTGATAGGAAATGACAGAGACAATGCACTATTGATAGCATTTTTTGGCATTGTCGAACGCCTGTAAACTATCGCTACACCATAACAATTTCGTTACCTTGCGTTTGTGCGTGATCAGAGCGTGTAGAGGAGCAAGAACACTAGCACAGTTTTTAATGAACTTGTGGTAATAATTTACCAAACCAGAAACCGACGTAACTCACGCTGATTATTTGGCATTGGGTAATTTTTTATCACTTCACACTTGTCCTGAAGGGGGGTAATTCCGTGCTGCGAAATCGTGTGACCAAGAAATTCCAAGTTGGCTGTGCAAACACACACTTAGATGCATTAATAGTAACACCGTATTGTTCTAAGCGTTGAAAAAGGAGTGAAAGATGTTCCTTATGTTCCTCTTCCGTTGAGCTGGCCACAAGCAAATCATCGATGTAGGCATAAACAAAGTCTAAGCCTCTGGTGACCTCATCTATAAACCTCTGAAAGGTTTGCGCAGCATTCCGTAGCCCGAACGGCATCTTCACAAATTCGAATAACCCAAATGGTGTACAAACTGCAGTCTTGGGAATATCCGAAGGCTCTACGGGAATGTGGTGGAAAGCCTTAACGAGATCTATTTTACTGAAGATAGATTTGCCGTGGAGAAGAGAAGTAAAGTCTTGGACATTTGGTACCGGATATCGGTCCGGGATGGTTGTCGAATTCAAAAACCGGTAATCCCCACATGGTCTCCAGTCTCCTGACTTCTTCTGGACCAGGTGTAGGGGAGAGGACCAACTGCTTTTGGAAGGTCTTATTATCCCAAGATCCAGCATAAGCTGGAATTCCGATTTGGCAGCTTTCAGTTTGTCCGGGGCAAGACGTCTGGGTTTTTGCAAACACAGGGGGACCTTTTGTTGTAATGTGATGGGTAATGGTGTGCTTAATGGTATCACCCATCTGCATAGGTTGAAGAATTCCTGGATATCGCTGGAAAAGGCACTGGTACATGGAATTAGGGGGAACGAGGGAAAGTGCAGAGTTCGAGGCGTCCGGAAGGGCAACCTGTTTGGCAAGAACAGAAAGCAGTGTGGCCTGGTCGCATAAGCGTCGCTTGTCAAGATCCACCAGGAGTTTGAAATGCTGGAGGAAGTCAGCGCCGATTATGGGATGCCGCACTTGAGCACAGATGAAAATCCACTTGAAGGATCGGTGAAGGCCCAAGTTTAGTTCACGCGACTGAGTACCGTACGTGGTATGCGTGAACCGTTAGCAGCGTATAGAGGCGGAGATTCCGAGTGCGTATGACCAGATTTTTGAGGGAATACACTGACTGACGCTCCGGTATCGACCAAGAAATTGACACCAGAGTTCCTGTCCTTTATGAATAACAGGTTGGCAGTGCGAGTACTAGACGCATTAGGACTCGCTGCTGGGGTTTTCCGACGAAAAATTGCAAGGGGAGATGCACTTCCTAGCCTTCTTTCCAAATTTGGCGTGGTAGAAGCAGATCTTCCCGGAACTCGAACGATGCCTCTTCGTAAATCTTGACCGAGAATGGCTTCTTTGCCGTTGATTTTGTAGCAGAGAACAAACGTGGTTGAGTCGTTGACTTAACTCTTTCACTTTCAACTCCAGTTCCGATTGTGTGTTCACGTTGTTGACCGGAGCTGTGTCAATCTCCACTACTTTGTCGGCAGTTTCTGCTAGTTTATCACTGGAGTAGCAGGATCCATAGTGGCCAAGACACGCTGAGCTGATGGAGGAAGTTTCTGCAAGAACAACTGTCTAAAGATGTCCTTATCGAAGGTTTGTGCGCGTTCGCCTAGAGCGCACTGCATAGCCCTCAGCATTTGAGTGGGCTTACGGTCTCCAGTTCTTCTTTTGAGATTAACTGATGTAGTTTCTCACGCTCGGAGACAGTGGTGCGGCGCAGGATGGCAGACTTCAGATCGGTGTACGGGTCCTCACTCGTGGAAGGAGATACGATGACGTCACGGACTTCAGAGATGATGCTCGCTGGTAGAGAGGACAAAACATGATCGTATTTCGTCCTGCTAGTGGTGATCCTTCCCAAGTTGAATTGTGATTCCACTTGGTGGAACCAAATAAATGATCACCCGGCCAGAAGACGGGGAGCTTTACGCTCAAGTGGGAGATGGCACCAGCGTCGTCAGGCATCTTCTCCTATGCTTGCTGACGTACAAGCAAGACGACAAGTTCCCAACGAAGGAGTGGAGGTTGAGACGAGCGCAGGCACAAAGCGCACGGGCAGGGGTGAGGGGCAGAGGGCACGAGCGACATTACAGTCTGATCCTAGTCGCTCGGGTGAAGGGGGTGATGGGCAGAGGGCACGAGCGACGTTACAGTCTGGTCCTAGTCGCTCGGGTGAAGGGGGTGATGGGCACGAACGACATTACAGTCTAGTCCTAGTCGTTCGGGTGAAGGGGTGATGGGCACGAACGACGTTACAGTCTAATCCTAGTCGTTCGGGTAAAAGGGGTAATCCAGCTCCGGGGTCATCAATTGTTGGTTTACGTCGTCGTCGTCGTTGGCCTAGGCAAGCTACGGCTTGGGACCGTAGCGCATCTATCCGGTATAGGTTAACCTGGATGATGTAGCCATAAGCACTGCCGCTAGTTAAGTGCCAACCAGTGATTATCTCACTAGCCGTATTGAGTCCGTTAGGCGAAACTACGACAGTACCAAAGGTGGAAAATATAACCTTTGGTTTTCTATTATTTATTTGCAAAATGGACATGGCATAGATTAAAATAAATATTTGAATATAAATGATTAACTGACAATTGTGATATATAATTAATTATGTTTACATACAATAAAATAATATAGTATACATAAAATTAGTATTAATGTGGTTCACAATTGAATTATAATGGGGTAACTAATTTAAAATGAATTTATACTATTCCGAAATTCAAGACTGTAAAATTAACATTTATCTTGAAACTAAAATAAGAGTATTCACTACAGAAGTAAAAAAAAAAGTTTACAGTTCTATTTGAATTTACTCGAAGCAATCCCATTATCATGCATCGTTTGTACCTGAACTTCTCTCTTTCAATATCGAATGTTACGTAAAGAGTTTTTTTCTAAGAAAATGAGACTCAAATCGTCCTTATGTGAGCACTTTTCAGACGATGTACAGTTTACTGTAAAATATACTTACGTAAATACGTAGAAAAGAGTTTTTCAGGAAAAAAATAGAGAATAATTTTACAGAAGCGTTTTCGGGTGCTGTAGATATGAAAATGTCTAAGAGAGGATGGTTATACGTGTTCCTCGCATGAAGAAGATACGCACCAGAACGAAGCTAACGCTAATATGTATGCTAACGTTTAATATTTCATTCATATCGACTAACTATAGCAAAAACTGATAAATTAAATGTGTTTTTCTTACAAATAAAAACTAATTTCTTATTTGATTCTGTGAAACAGGAAGTTTTTTCCGCTTTGAAGGAAATGAAAGTCATAAAAAACCAAAAAAAAACCCGACTTCGGGTCCTGGAAGAATTATGACCTCGATAAAAAGGAGTCTTTAGAAATGCTTTTCCGTGTGTATTGGAAAGAGGATTAAACGGAAAGTTTCGCTGGCAAGTCTCCTCGTCACTAATTCCCAACTGAAATAGAACCAGCATTTTACTATACCTACAGTATATATAACATTTAAAGGAGTAGAAAAAAGAGAGAAAGAGACAGACAGACAGACAGACACACACATCACACACACACACACACACACACATACGTGTTTACCTAACCCACAAAACCGCGACATTTTTACACATTTCGCAATTCTGTATCGAGACAATTACCCAATCTAAAACCCTAATTTAAACAATTAACCTAACCTTAATTATAGCCACTTTTTCTTGATAAAAGATGAATCACGGCTGGGCACTACTAATGTCGTATCGCGATGGGGTCTGTATGTATCCTCAAGATTGTCGCGATTCTGTAGGGAAGACAAGAACATACACACCGACTGACAAGAGACGGAAAGATGAATAGAATATAGGGGAAAATTGTGTCAAAAACCACATTTATGAAATGTGACATAAAAAACTAAATATTTGACCCGTTCTTCATTTTAAGGTGACGTAATCTTTGAGCGTAAATAAAGGATGCTTGGAATAAATAAGATTTGCGACATCAAAAGCGTTCTTGCATTTCTTATCGACAGCATCAAGCAGTTTAGGGACTTTAGAGTTCTGATGCATTTAAAATTTTATACAAACAATTAATTCAACACTTTCCCAACCTAACTTAATTTAACCTAACTTAACCTAACCTAATCTAACCACTCCTAAACTAACCCATAGGACATATGAGGGTTGCGCGTCTTAAGGTACCTAAGCGCCACCACAGGCGAAAACGTGTTTTGATGGATATCACTATTTTTACCCTTCCTCTATTCGCGTGGTTTGGGTTATAATGACCTTACGACACTAGAAGTATGGTTGAAAACCTTATGAAGCGAACTACTTTTTTCACCTCTATCGCCAGCCAAAAGTTCACCCAAAGTTCGACATAATAAGAAAATCAAAAATTTAAAAAATATATATATAAAATATAAAATATGAAAATCTATTCCAAAAACTCATCATCATCTTCATTAGCATACTTAGAACTCTAATTTAGCCAAAAATGAACGTTCTAGCTCAATTAATAACAGAGATACTTTTGCCAGAATATTGCTGAACTTTGGAGGCAATTTCTGGCGAATTTTAATTTTGGCGCTTAGGTACCTTAAGACGCGGGACCCCTCATTATGTTAATAAATTATATTCTCGGGTATTTGAGTAAAATGTCGGAACTGTACCCAAATTTCCAGCAAGTCTTTCATTGACACCCTTCTTTATAACCAAATAAACGATTTAACGCATGTCAAACCTAAAATGACCTAATCTAACGAAAGTGAGTGCTACGTTATGGCTCCGTCGTAACACCCTTAAATCAGTGAGCTTAAGCGACGTTGAGTCTGGGAAATCGTTGAATGGATGATCGTCCTCTGAATCCAGATGATGTAGTTACCCTGAGACCTTATAAAGATGGCTCGAATTCCACATTAAGACGTATGTCCCCTCTGTCACATAACCTTTACCGTTAAGAACGAGGTCAAACAACTCCCAAACATTATTATTATTATTACTAATAAAATCGAACCTTGTCACATCATCTTCGTGAATTTAGATGTTACTTGAGTAACTTAAATATAACTAATAGCTAATAACTAATGAATATTTAACTGAACTCTAATAATGCTTCCTACTACAGGATGATTCACTCGCTAGTAGCCCCGGCGGATATCTCAGTGATACTCTGGGGCTACCAGCGAATGAATCACCCTGTATATTTTATATTAAGTAATTAGCTAGACTAATCTAAATTAGTTTTCTTTATATTTGAGCATTTTTTTTCCCCTTCTTATTTCATTGAGTGTGAAAAGGTCTGCGAGAGATTTATGATCAAGAGTGAAAATACGGTTTAGAAAAACAGAAAAAAACTAACCATTCCTTTTCATAAATTTATAGTTTTACATAAAATTCCACTTATTTTTTCTTTGGAAATTATAAGACAGGCTTCATATATTATATATATATATATATATATATATATATATATATATATATATATTACAGGGTGTCCCAGAATTAACTATCTATTCAATGAAATCGGACAAATTTTTTAAAAAACACTTTTATTTATGTTTATCATGTTTAATATGTGTTAAAAAATGTATAAATTTCTAAATTTTTTTCATAATTTTATTTTCATAATTTTTTCATTATCTGATCCAATGAAAGACCGTCTGAAGTCATAGAATGGCAAAGAGACTCTCCAAAAGTTAACGTGTGGCTTGGAATGACCAAATCCAAAATTTATGGCCCATTCTTCTTTACGGAGGCAACGTAACAGGTACCGTCTACCTTGATATGCTTCAGCAGTTTCTCGAACCACAGCTTCTTGATGATGGCATTCTTGATAATGTTGTGTTTCAACAAGATGGAGCACCATGTCATTATGCTCTAATTGTTCGAGAATACCTCAACAGACGCCTTCCGAATCGGTGGATTGGACGTGAGTAGTATAGCCGCAAAAGGGGAGAGTGCACGAATGTTGCAAGTTATTATGCAATGTTGCAAGGGGATGGGGGGGTGTTGCAAAAAAAAGGAAAAAAGGAAAAAAAAGGAAAAAAGGAAAAAAAAAAAAAAAAAAAAAAAAAAAAGAAAAAAGAAAAAAAGGAAAAAATACCCCAAAGGGGGGATGCGGCAGGTGCAACAAGGAAAACTTGGAGGCGGAGTTCTCCCCCAAGAGAAAGGAGAGAAAGGAGAGAAAGGAGGAGGAGAGGTGTTCACCTGGCAGGAGCCAAGTGCATATTAAGACTTCAGCCGAGTAGGCGTTGTTTTATAGGCTCCTAATCAGCCAGTTGGCTGTAAATGGCTTGAGTTGCCAGATAGCGCCATGTATTCATTTAATTCTAATCGACGACTGAGTTGCCAGATACCATTGTATACATTATTATAGACTCCTAATCAGCCAGTTGGCTGTAAATGGCTTGAGTTGCCAGATAGCGCCATGTATTCATTTAATTCTAATCGAAGACTGAGTTGCTAGATACCACTTTTTAGCATTATTATTGTATACACTATTATAGACTCCTAATCAGCCAGTTGGCTTAGAAGGCGTAAATGTTGCCAGATACCGCAATACCGTTCTATACATTATTATATTTCTTAAAAGTTGGTTTAGAAGGCGTAACATGATATAATTAAGTAAAACAACATTGCATCATTCTGTTTATTATAAATATATAGAAAATAAATATACATTTCAATTGAGGAATATGCATATAACAGTACAGGAAATATATACACACAATTATGGATATATATAAAATAAATATACATTTCAAATAGAAATAAATATACATTTCAATAATAATAGAAATATGCCTATAATCGTACAGGGGAAATATCACGCAAAAATATATAAATACATTTCACTTTTTTTCAAAATACTAAACTCGGTCTTAATCGAGTTTACAATTACATCATTATTGCTCTGCATTACGCAGTATATGCGGCCTAATAATATTTTATTTCACCGCTTAAATTATAGGGAAACCTGTATTCGATATGAAGGGCTTTCATATCGTCCAGTACTATTTTTGTTCCCACTTTACAACCGGTTGGTAAGTCATCTTTAAATACGTCTAGAATACAATCAAAAGCACGCACAAAGAGTTCATCGTTAGCTACATTAAACACAAGTTTATAAACACGCTTTTCCAATCGAGGGTTTATTTCTACCGACTCGAGCTTTTCAATCGTGAACTCACTCAACATAGCGGCAATTGAAATAATCTCTAAATCGTTACGACAACTGCGCGTTATATAAAGAAATAGTTCTTCAGGGTGAACGGTGTAGGTGAGCTCAGCCTTGTACCGATCATTGCTTTGTACCAAAGTTCATGGTATTTCAAAGAGTCTAAACTTTTTAAATAAACGTCCAGCTCTAGACCATTCTCACCAGCCCTACACTCGGTAAACCCATCGAGCAGAGCGGTGTAGGCGTATTCAAGTAACTGTATCAAAATAAAGCATATCCGTAACACGCGCGTCTAATATAGGTTTCAGCTTACAGAATCCGACGATTTCAAACATTCTATCGAGGATGAAAACGGTTTCGCGTAGGAACAAGAGCGTTATTATCAGAAGCATTCTTCCACATCAGCCGTATATCAATGTACGGCCGATCGTTATTTATACACAACATACATACAACGGCGTATGAGGGTGCGTTACTAATCTGTTCTCTTCTTGTACCTACGTTAGCAGGTATTTTATAACGATCTTCACTCCACTTCTCAACTATCACGAAGATTCTATTCATCTCCTCGATACTAAAATAAACCCGTTTGTTTGTCGGTCTACATTCCGTTTCCAGTACATAGCTAATGGTACCGGAATTACGCCTGAACACGCGCAACGATTTCGTCACGGACACATCGTACGAGGCGTTGAGAATGCTGCTCAAAGGAAGTTCCATCGTATTCGAGGAGCGCACGTCCACTCGGTTCAAGCTCTGAGATAACTATGAGCCGTGTGAGGCACGCAGGTAGGTAGGAATGGTTCGACGGGCGGCTGACTCGATGATACGTGAATGGGCTTGTTCGTATGACCGCGAGTCGAATTGCTGTACATATTTCGGTACAAGAATTAATTTCATCACTACCAGCCTACGCACTATTTGAGAGGAACATATGTTCATATTTTTCCTTTCTGCCCATCAAACGATACTCGTCTCTAAACTCTGTTAAAAATTCACGCAGGGCACTAGCCACAACCTCATTACGAACCTCATCATGATATACGTTAATATAGTGATAAAAATACTTAAGATTGTCCATGATCACGAGATTCACATTTTCAGTCGTAGGGTATGAGTAATCGACATGGTGTAGCATGACGTAATACCGCTTGTCACACCAGCCATCAGCAAGACTCATTATCCATACCTGCTGCTTCTCTTCTGCACGCGTTGTTTCTTTTACTTCACGGTGTATGTGAGACTTTATAAAGTTTAGCTCTGCAGTATACTTCAGCACATCGTCTGTGCAACGAAAGCCTTCAACGGTCTCACCAGAACATCCGTAGAGTATTTGTACACTTGGAACTTCGCACAATCCAATGTGTTTTTAAAAGAGGCATAGGAGGGAGGAATAGGAAGTTTTTCGGTATCCACCACATCCTGGCACTTTACTGAATACCATTTCGTAAACGTTGTGCAAGCAATATTAAAGATAGCCATTTGAATACACGTCTGATCTGAATACACGTCTGATCTCTCGGGCTTACTGCGGTCGACTGACCACGCAGGGACTCCCAGATAGTAGCATGACTCACGGTCTTACAGTGGGCGGAGCTTAGAACTTTCACCTGCACACACACACACACACACACACACACACAAAGGAGAAAGTGAGATATTCAAGTTATATATATATATTTACAAATACGTGTAATAAATCAATTTTACAAATACGATTTAATGAACGAGATATTCAAGTTATATATATATATATTTACAAATACGTGTAATAAATCAATAGATACGATTATATACAAGACGTGTGAGTTAACAATAGAAGCATCATTGGTATCCAAAGGGTACGGTATCATAGGTACCAGGTAACTGGTAACGTTTCCTATAGGTGTTACGGCACACCTTCGTACCCCTAAGTTCCTTCACGCCCCCCAGCTTCTGCGCCCGAAAATTGTGGGTGCCTACAATTAGTTGGGGAGGTTGTTCATCATCGTCCAAACATACTAGATCCTTCAACGACTCAAAGTTAACAACCTCCCGATTCGCATGGTTGAGCGTAATACCCTTTGCCTTCACGATATATTTCATTTCCTCCCCCACCCTGACCCGTACCCCATAAGTCTTAGGTCTGTTGAGGCAAAAGAGTCGGCGTATGCGTTGTCCCCATACTCATCCTTGATCTCATCAGTGAGCTCGCCGAGGAACTCCCCAATAGTGGGCATGTATTCACCCTCCCTCTCTGTGAATATCACGCTATCTGTATCGGCATACAATACTCTCCGCCCAAGAGAATGCAATAGACCCAAAGTTTTATACGGGCGTAGGCTGTTGTGAAGCTGGCCACAGGTATGTTTGTAACCCTTGAGGTATCTGTGGCAAATTCAGTGTTGTTGTACTTTATACGTAAGTATTACCTACATTTACGATCTCCATGACCTCTTTATCGGGGGCATTGGCATAATCCCAGACATCGCTATAACTTTGTGCCAAATGAATGCTCCCTCTGCCGGTATTCTGCGCAAATTTTCCCCATAGACTGTTTAGACACAACTTTGCACTAAAGCGCTTGCCAGGATTCTTTACAATTTGGACACGATCAAGTTGTATACCTTCGCGGTCGCGGTAACGTTGAATATAGGCAGACTTTTCATCTTCGGTATCAACTCCTCGCGGATACCCTGATGCCTCAACCTTATCCTTCAAAAAGGTGTTTATATATGGTGTGAAAAGGTTGGGTAGCTTCTGAAACCTCCACACCTCATGTATCTTCAGTATTCTATAACCATGGCGTACGGCTAGGGCCAACTCAGGACTTGTATATACGCCTCTGATCTTACGCGGTGGGGTATATGGTTACATTCGCCGTTATCCTCTTCCGCGCACTTCACGCACAGGGGAAACATGAGCTTGTCGTCGATAACGACAGGTAAGATCGGAATCCATAAATTGCGTGGGGGGAAGTACGTCTACGAAAGAGAGCCCAAAGTAACGATCATTCAAATTTTTTGAAAATTCATTGATGGAGGGTAGGCTAGGTCCCACCAGTTTCTCAGGAGCGCCCACGGGGTACGGATTGCTCTTCATCACGTATGGGTATAAAGAACAGAAATCGTAGTAATGGAGCTTCACGCCCTCCGTAGGTGGAAAGTATAGTCTGAAAGGATTTGTACGTCCTCCAAACAAGCTATCACCACATTTGAGAGGATCCAGCACCATTGAACGCTTGATCGTTTTTATTTCCTCACGGTACACCTCGTCTGTCTCCATCCGTGCATCATATTCATGCTCCCACAAGACTTTGTGAGTGAACTGTGATCCTATAAGTTGATCGCGGGGTGCGGGTTGATGCGAGACAGTCGGCAGGAGACTACCGTGGATATCTCCGGTGATTCCGCACTCAGGACGGGGGCATCCATGCCACCAGCAACCGTTAAAGGAGTACACAGTCTTCACACCAGTGACACGGTTTTCACTTAACCCATCAACCCAAAAAACACGTCCATTAATCTTAATGGGTACTTCACCCGTGTTGCGTGCGTGCTTTATGTATACACCTGTCTGTTGCTGTAGGTGTATGAGCCAGTAAATAGCCTTGTGTCCGTAACTGCGGGGGTTGTTTCGGTGAATAATGGCTAAGGTGTCTTTAGGCATGAAGTTATTCTTGAACACCGTAAAACATAATGATGCGATGGTGGTTGCGACTTGCAGTGGATCGCATTTGAAACGGGCTATGTACATCCTTCTAAAGGCCTGGAAACATACTCTAAGCACGCGCACATCATTCACGCAATAACGCTCACATTCATCAGCTATATTATAAGGGTTACTTTCATTAAAACTGTCGTAGTATCGATCAAAGTCTTCACGTTCATCCATACAGTCAAAATAATGTTTGGGGGGTGGTGGGCCTACGTAGTTTTAAAGTCTCGCTGGTGAGGAAAGTGTAAGGGAAGTATCCTTTGGAAACTTCAGCTGCTACTCCCATCACCTTGGGTAGCTTTGCTAATTTACAAGGTGTGAATAATAAAGTATCTTTAAATTGTACATTGCCTCTTATCTGCATCTGTATTAATTTGTTGCCTCTTTTCAATGGATCACCTGTAAATATCTCAGAGGATTCGTGTTCAAGCAACTCCTTATAAAGGAACTGCGTGTCAAACTTTGCCCCGTTATGGGCGAGAATATACACAGTCATTTTTTGAACTTGTCGGCTAACTTGACAATATAGGACACAAATAGTTTCACAGGACTATCGCGGACACATTCGTGGGCACTCGTCACATTCGATACCCATACACTCATCACAGATGGTCTGGCTCACAAGTAAATGTGGAATTACCTCTTTGGTTTCAGCGTTCGTATATGTTTCTATATCGTAGTATACAGTTATACAAGGGTTATTTTTAGGCTTAGCATCTTTCATATAACATACATGCTTTACTCCATCCGCCTTATATTCCTCCTGGCATGTAGGACAGTGAATTATGTCACACTTGTGCTTAAATTTCCCCCAATTATCCATTGTGTGAAACATACCACATTCACAGATTCTCATTTTCCTGCACGTGCCAATTGATTTATGGAAATCAAAACAGATATTATTGAAAAATGCGCGTCTACACACATCACAGTCTCTCTTCTCAGCTTCAACTACACGGCTTTCACATTTGGTGCTTTTACACTGCTCACATACCATGTGACATTCTTTACAATGTCTCACTATATCATCCGCAAACTCGAGGCACCCCTTACACAAATCATGATGTCTCCCATATTTTCGACTTTTGTCATAACTAGCGTAAAGCCCCCTTATATTACGGATGGGGAGATACGTTGTCCCTGACAATCCTAAAATAAGTAGGGGTCTTGTACGATCTCTCACACAGCTTTTAAAAACATACACAGTCCTACGACGATCATCCAACCCAAACACAACTATGCGGACATTCATTTCCTGTTCTACCCTTCTCAGCTCTTCAGGACCCATATTACAGTCAAATTCAAGTTCACAGTCTACAGCTAGTTTACGGGCACGCTCCACGACTGTAGGCAACCAAATTTTTTGAGTTCGTGTATTTTGTACAGTAAACATACGTGCTAAGAGTACTGCTATAAAGCCGCAACCACGATCGACGTTTATATGCTTTCGGTAAATAGTCGGAGAATTGAAGTTAAGAGTATACGGTATGGCACTATGACCCGCAACACGGTATACATGGTCAATATTTACCGTGAAGTTGTCCATATTGAAGGCTATACTACTTTGGGCGGCTTGCATTATACGTCCTAATATATATTCTACATCTTCAGCCGCCAAACGTCTAAATGGCACTATCACCCAATAATCGTCTACATCACCGTCATCTGACCCGAATCCAAAGGACAGACTCGTCCTGACTTCACGCTCGTCACGATTCTGAAGAGCAAACTCTATAATATGCTGTACAACCCGGCGTAACCCGCGCTCAATTCCATTGCTATACATGACTCTAGGGTCGACCCTGACTCTATACCGATTTCTAGTCAAGGCTGGGGTGGGGGCTGCGGATCGCACCAATTCGAGCGTTATACCATCCTCAACAGAACGGGGGGCGGCAGATGAATTAGGGGGTATATTAGCGGAAGGTGCTGCTGGGGGGTCTGTTGCGTAGGAGGTTGAGGGTTGGGGCTCTATTATTGTAGACTTAACAGAACGGGGGGCGGCGGATGAATAAGGGGATATATTAGCGGGAGGTGCTGCTGGGGGGCTTGTTGCGTAAGAGGTTGAGGGTTGGGGATCTATTACCGCTGCAACAGGCGCGTATTTCGGGCGCTTTATACCTGACGCGGGGTCTCATACCTCCGCTTTGGACGTGCTACCGGTGTCGCTGGTGAGGGTTCGTTGGCAGGGGAGGAGATCACAACTACACTGTCGTCGAGGTCATCCGTAATGTCAATGATGGGCTGCTCTACCTCATCGTCATTCACGGTTCTGTGGGAGAAGAAATATAAGGAACAGCACTCAAAATTTGTAATATTTTGTAAATGACCCACTTAGGAGTGTGACGTGTTAGAAATGGACTCTGTAGAAAAATTCAGATTCACGAGCCCATCCACATGTATTATATCTGGACCTACAGGATGTGGTAAAACTGTGTTTATGCTTAAAATCATTAAAGAAAAGGGGAGATGTTCTCGAAATTTGTGCGTAAAGTTATATGGTGCTATTCGACGTATCAATCAGTGTTCAACGAGTACCAAGATGATATTTTGTTCCACAAAGGCGTATATGACGTTAATTCGTTAAAGGGAAATGAACATACAATCATTGTAATTGACGATCTCATGTTGGAGATGGATAAAACGTTTGCCGAGACATTTACAGTATTCTCCCACCATCTTAACATAAGCGTGTTCTTTCATCAATCAGAATCTATTTTTCAAAAATAGATACATGCGCGATGTGTCGTTAAATACGCAATATCTAGTCTTATTCGCGCAACGTAGAGATGTATCACAAATTGGGGTATTAGCCAATCAAATGTTCCCGAATCAGCGTAAGGAGTTTTTGGAAGTTTATAAAGAAGCTACAAGCACGCGTTACGGATATTTGCTTTGCGACCTTCATCCGCGAAACACGTTTAGAGTGCTTCTGCGAACGAATATATTTCCAAACGAGCCTGAAACGGTGTATATTCCAGAATGACAAAGAGACTAAAGAAATACCGTGAATTAATAAAAATCTATCATCGACTGCCCCGGGCATTGCAGCAGATGTTTATTAAAAATATCGATGCCGACTTTTTAAAATGCATCTGTGAAATCTGTCTTAACGTTATAAATTGCAATGTATCAATGAAAACCCATCAGAAGGCTCGCCTACGCCGCTACAAGAACATAATACGTGCACTCGCTCGTAAAAGCCAAACTGTAGCGAAGAAAAAACGAATTATTGTACAAACAGGAGGGTCATTTCTCCCCATCTTATTTTCAGTTTTGGGTCCTTTACTGACTAGATTAATATAATGAAGAAAGTGGTAGTGATTCCCCACGAGGTGTACGCTTCACTGCAAAGGAATCCAGACACGTATCTAGATCCCCGTAAAAGCAGACTTAAAAGAATGGAAAGCGAATTGTTAGCCCTATTAAACAGTGAAAAAACACCTGATGAGAAAAGAATCTTATACCAAGAAGCTCTGCAGAAATTTCTTCACGAGTACGAAAATTATAAGAGCCCTACAGAGATTCCTGTGGTTATTAGGCACAGCACGGGGGACGATGGACATGGCGACATAGGATCTGAGCCCGACGATACAGCTGACCAACCAAAAAGATTAGCCACACAACATATCGAACATGTATTAAAAAATACCCTCCCACTTACATTGAGGAGTAAAGGCTTAAGTCTTTATAATCTATTGAATGAGGATCCCGCCATACAATGGACCGATACAGGGGAGATCATTGTGGAAGGATCAAAGGTACAGGGATCGAATATCGTAGACATTGTCCATGATCTGGTGAGAAAGTGGGATAGGCCATCACCATCAGGATGGAAGCATATTAAAGCAAGACTACAACAAATAAATGTCCCTAAAACGTTGATAGGAAATCTGAACAGGTTAAAAGACTTGGAACATGCAACGCCTGTGACACAATTGAAGGCGCCGTCACCCCCGGCGGTAACACCTTTGAAGAGGAGCAAGAAGAGGTTAAACCAACCCTACCCACGTGCCTCTAAAATACGCAAATGGCTAACGTATTAACTAAACGCTATTATGACATTTCTACCCCATCCTCTTACGGCGGCGTAGATAGACTGTACAGAAGTGTTTACGGAGTAGGAAAAAAAGATGTTGAAAGATTTTTGAGGGAGCAGGACGCTTATACGCTTCATAAGCCTGTGAGAAAAAGGTTTAAAACAGCCAAGACAACGGCTTCCTCGATTGATTCTATTTGGCAAGCAGATTTAACAGACATGCAAAGATATTCTGTGTATAACGATGGTTACCGCTACATTCTATTCATAATAGACGTATTCTCTAGATATCTGTGGCTAGTTCCTCTGAAAAATAAATCACCTGAAACAGTTGCTAAAGCCACCAAAACGCTAATGTTAAAAGAAAACAGGGTTCCTGGCTATTTTTGTACGGATATGGGGAAGGAATTTATAGGCCGTGCTTTTCAGAACATGTTGACAGAGTTTAATATCAGCTATTACACAACCAATTCTATACATAAGGCTTCTTTAGCTGAAAGAGTTCAGCGCACCATAAAGGAACGCATGCACCGTTATTTTACACATAAAAACACATACAGATTTCTAGACATTCTGGAATCATTGGCATCATCCTACAACCGCTCACACCATCGCACGATTGGGAAAACACCAACGAAGTTTTAGAAAGAGGTACGCTCCCGAGAAGAGATGGATCACCACCACCACCACACTCTGCGCGCTTCAAAATCAATGATTATGTAAGGCTGTCGCGTTCGGGGAATAAATTCGCAAAGGGTTTTGAGCAAGGATGGACACGCGAGATTTTTAAAGTTAGGGCTGTGAGACCTAAAGGTGAGATAATGATGTATTACATTGAAGATTTGAATGGGGAAGAAATCTCAGGAGGCTTTTACCGCGAGGAATTGCAGAAAGTTGCGTTTAATTTAGAAAAAAATGTGTTTAAAATTGAGAAAATTTTAGGAAGCAAAGGTTCAGGAAGGAGAAAAATGTACCTGGTGAAATGGCTAGGGTACCCAGAAAGCTTCAACACCTATATAAAAGCTGATGCAATAATGAAGCTTAAATAGTATGCAACATGGCTCCTAACCATTTCTACGTCACACTCCCGTCCTCCTCGTCCCTGTCTGTACACCCTAACAACACACTAGCCAACTTTGTAACAGAACTCCATGGGCACATTGAATTGGGTCGTGATTCGTATGAGGTGGGGATATGCGAAATTCAGCTGGACACCGTCTTTTTAAATATTGAACATAAAGAAACCGTTTTTACGATTCTTAGAGACATTGACGAGTGTGAAAAAGCTGGGGTAGCTATGGATGAAACTATGCGCATCGCTCGGACTAAGATTGCACGGTATTACAGTACAGAAGTAAGACTAGGGCCGGGTCAATATGGTTCGGCCGAGGATGTTGTGAGAGGCTTAAACGTAAGTTTAAGAAACTCAAACCTTACGAATGATTTAGTATACGAAGTCGTAAACAACCCTGCACATACACTAATCCTAAAATCAAAGACTAACAGACGTATTAAAGACCATAGAAAGTTCCAAATTCTAGCCAATGGCCGCTATAGCGCAGTCTTCCAAAGAGACACATTTCACGAGACACAGCATGACTTGTCCAGATTAATGTATCAATTGAAGATGGAGAAATTGGCTGAAAGGTCCCCAGACATGTGCTATATTTACAGTAATATAGTGGAGCACCAGTTTGTTGGGGATACCCAGGCACGCCTGCTGCGCATTGCTCACATCCCCAACCATAGAGGAAGGAGTTTGAGTATTACATATGACAGACCCCATTATGTGAATGTCGCAACTAATTTAATAACCAATATCACAATATATATAAGAACGATTGAGGGTGAAAACTTCCCATTCGGTAACGGGAGCTTAACAGTGAAGCTACACTTTCGACGCACTGAGTTATAATGGATAGAAAGCCTTTCACCGTCTATCGAGGGATGCGATACCAGCGCGGTAGTGGACTTGGGTCCATTTTTTCATCCATACTACGTACGGCTGTTCCTTTGCTGAAGAGGGGTGCCAGATACCTTGGAAGGAAAGCGCTACAATCAGGCCTTAACACTGCAGAAGACATATTGGCCGGGGCTAAACCTAAAGAAGCTCTAAAAAAACATTTAAAGCGTACACGGGACGAAATCATCAAAGATGCAAAGAGAAAAATGCGTGGTGGCGGGAAGAAGCGGGCTGCCCGGAAGAAGAAGGGGTCACGTGGTATTAAACGTAAAAGGCTATCAAAAAAGAAGTGCTGTAAGCGAATGAAACCTATGGTTGACCACTTTTTTGACTGATATAAGCTAAGGACATTGATCTCATGAATCATAGTTTGTTTACCACTTGTCGAGAGAGGAGTCACTATTTCGCCATGGCACGCTTCATCCACCCATGTAGTTCACAATGCTGTAAATCGGAGCTGTCCCTTTTTGAGCTACCTCCAACCCAAGTTTCTATTGAGCACAGTGACTTTATTACAATTAACCCTTTAAACACAATTAGTTCCCCGAGTGCACCTATAGAATTCGTGATACCCAGCTCAGGCCCTTACTTTTTTGATCCAAGCTGTGTGCACATGTACGCTAAGCTACGTATAGCCCATTCTGATGGAACGGTCTGCGATGACAAATATGCTGTATACCCTGAAACAAACTTTCTGCACTCCATATTCAACCAGTGTGACGTATATTTAAATCAGACCAACATATCGGCAGGCACGGGGTACTATCATCTACGAGCCTATCTGGAAAATGTCCTCAACTTTTCCAAAGAAGCGAAGGCTACCTTTTTAAGTGCGGAGGGATATTATCAAACTAAAGATGAAAATAGTATAAAGGACAAATTTAAAAATTCTAAAAAGAAAATATACGAGTGTTTTGGACGGTTGCACACAGATTTCACTTTCCAGGAGAAGTTGCTTGTGAACGGGGTGGATATGAAAATAAAGCTCACCCGCACGAGTCCTGAGATCTGCTTAAATCTGGCTGCGGATCAAGAAGAGGGTGCAAAGCCCGTTGTGGTTCACATTATGGACACATACCTCCGCGTACGGCGAGTGAAATTAAGTTCACCAAAACAACTAGAAATTGAGAAAAATTTACTAAACGCTACAGTGAAATATCCTATTAACAGAGTGCAGATCAAACTATATACGGTTCCTGCAGGGTTGGCATCGAAGCAGATAGAAAACATTGCCCTGGGAAATCTTCCTAAAAGGATATTAATCGGCATGCAGGACCACGCTTCGGTGAATGGAAAATATAAAAAGAGTGCCTTTAAATTCGAGAATTTCGGACTTAAAAATATAACTCTATACGTTAATGGCACTGCTTTGGGTGGAACAATGGGTACGGACTATTCATCAGACGCTGTGTTACCGCTTTGTGCCAGAGCCTATAGTAATCTGACCCATATTGCAGGTGATTGTGATGAGCTTGGTAATGGGGTAACGCAGGAAGAATTCATTGATCAATTTAACCTTTATCCGTTTGACATTACACCTGACTTATCTGCTAGCGTAAATACCCATTTAACCCCACAGCAGAGCGGAAACATCTCAGTGCGGCTGGAATTCGCCAAGCCTATAGACGCTCCTATTAGTGTACTAGTATATCTCGAATCGCAAGCCCTAATAGAAGTAGATAGATTTAGGAGCGTTATCACTGACTTTTAAAATGGATGCTAATACACTTCAGAAAGTAATGGAGCGAGTCACACGTTCCAAATTTATCGGCGTGTTTGCGAAGAATGAAACATTGAGTTTGCCAAGTACGCGAGAATGCGGTAGTCTTATTGTGAACACAGACATCATCGGTAATGAAGGGATTCACTGGATCGCTGTCTATTTTAAAAATAGACAGCGCCTGTACTATTTTGATTCACTCGGTACTCAACCCTGGAGTGACCCTATTATTGTAAAATTTCTCGCTCAGTTACATATTCCCGAAGTTGTATGGACCCCATTTCGCATGCAAGGATATTTTACTAATGTTTGCGGAATGTACTGCGTCTCATTTCTCATGCATATGTCAAATGATAAAGAATTTATAAATTTTTTAAATTTATTTGACCCGTGTCACACTCGCCGAAACGATGAAATGGTATGCAGACAGATAAAAAACCGTTTTCCAATTGTACGTACTCGTTGTATATTATAATGTTTTTGTTCGTATATTTGTAACGATATATTCTGTAGTTGTTTATTGTACTGATTTCTTTCATTTAATAAATTTATGAAAATATATTGTGTCTTCTTATCCCAAAAAGATCGAAAAACACTTACATTATTTCGGTGTGACATTGTTGACTGATCAGTATATCCTCCCTATTCCGAGATTCTTCAAAAGATTGTATAACACGTGTCAAATCCTCATCGGACCTTAAAGGAATAATGTTCATTCTTTTAAAACATATACAGAGTATACAGACAGATCCCCATTATGTGAAGATATCTTTGGTTCGAGGAATAACATTGAATGCCATAAAAATTTCGATTTTAGCATAATGGGGATAACCAAATAACATTGATTGACATAAAAAATTTTGGCGAGTATCTATTTGACGAGATACTACAACTCTCCATATATATATAAAAACGAATTATAGACACTTACATTTCTATGGTAGTCCCCTGCGTCGGGTTGTAAGGAGCGTCACTGCAAATATCTTCAACGGTTTGCGTTGGAAATAATTCGCCACGGTCAATCGCATTGAAAAGACTAATTGCGGTTAATGCTGCAGTATCACGTTCTTCATACAATTCCGGGGAGACGTACAGGTCCATGGTGGAGGATGTGTGACATTGTTGACTGTTCAGTATATCCCCCGTATTCCGAGATTCTTCAAAAGATTGTATAACACGTGTCAAATCCTCATCGGACCTTAAAGGAATAATGTTCATTCTTTTAAAACATATACAGAGTATACAGACAGATCCCCATTATGTGAAGATATCTTTGGTTCGAGGAATAACATTGAACGCCATAAAAATTTCGATTTTAGCATAATGGGGTAACAAAATAACATTGATTGACATAAAAATTTTGGCGAGTATCTATTTGACGAGATACTACACCCCATCCATATATATATAAATTCTAATTATAGACACTTACATTTCTATGGTAGTCCCTTGCGTCGGATTGTAAGGAGCGTCACTGCAAATATCTTCTACGGTTTGCGTTGAAAATAAATCATCACGGTCAATCGCGTTAAAAAGATTAATTGCGGTTAATGCTGCAGCGTCACTTTCTTCATACAAGTCTGGGGTGACGTACAGGTCCATGGTGGAGGGAATGATTAATCACTGACGCGAAAATAGCTACTGTTACTCCCAACTGAAAAATATCCCCTTTTATATGCACAATCGCCAAGCTCCGCCCAAAAGACCAGATGTTCGTAGTGATTGGCTGCCGATGTAGCTGGGTGGAGCTATGACGTGTACCAATCCGCTATAACGGGACCGGATGAGTAACATATATATAAAATCGTGTTTCTTGAATTATAGGCACTTACATTTCTATGGTAGTCCCTTATATTATATTTTTACTTACAAGTTAATAGTATTGTTTTCTTGTGTTAACATAATTGTTAACTTATTTTATAATAAAGAAATATAGCCTAATTATATTTTTAAAATAGCATTCAGTTTCCACATTAAACTGTGGATCTAAGGTGACGTGAAAACTTTATCCGTTGTCACTCTTCGAGCTAGTTGTTATTATTACTAAAGAGAAAATCATGCATGCTTTTCGGTCATACTACTGACTCGTCAAATGATGCATTAACACGTTTTTCGGGCGTACTACTGACTGCCTCGGGTCAAATGATCCTGTTATTTTAAATCCGGTTCAATAATCCTGTTATGTTGAAATGTGGAAGAGTAAGCTACGACCCCCATCGACGAGATGTATTTCTGAATCCATGTTAAACTGGAGGTCTAAGGTATGTTGAAAAGCTTACCAATTCGGCGAGAAAGAGTTGATTATTATTGCTACATAGAAAAAATCGTGCATTACGATGTTTTTCGGGCATACTACTGACTGCCTCGGGTCAAATGATCCTGTTATTTTAAATCCGGTTCAATAATCCTGTTATGTTGAAATGTGGAAGAGTAAGCAACGACCCCCATCGACGAGATGTATTTCTGAATCCATGTTAAACTGGAGGTCTAAGGTCGGGTGAAAAGCTTACCAATTCGGCGAGAAAGAGTTAATTATTATTGCTCCATAGAAAAAATCGTGCATTACGATGTTTTTCGGGCATACTACTGACAGCCTCGGGTCAAATGATCCTGTTATTTTAAATAGATTTTTTATAGTTTCCGGTTTTTATTTTTACTTACATGTTATTAGTGTCATCCCTGCATGACATCAGTAAGTACGATACACTCCTAAACAAAGAGGTATGGTAGGGGTAAGTACAGTAGGTAATTTTACGGCCACATATTTTTTGGAAAAGTCGGAAATCACGCCCAACGATCCCTGACTGTCCGAAAGTTGATGACATGGGGAAATTGCTCTACAGCCTAACCTAGCGTACGCCTGACGTGGCAGAAGACTCACCCTGACTGATATAACATAATATGGGTATGGTTTTCGATTTGGATTTCCTTTCTCACTAGAAACAAACTCTGCCATTTTAAGGGTGGTATACTACTGCAGCACTATAAATGTTATAGTTTAAATGAAGAGGCTAACCTTCTTATTTACATCTTCGTATTTGCGTCTTGGCAACTAAGATTTTATTTAGTTGGTTGTTCATTCGAACAATTATAACGTCGAATAATTGCTGCTTCGAACAACTGTTTTTCGAACTATGGTTTTCGAACAATTGTGCTCGAACAATTGTGTTCGAACACAATGGCAAAAGATACAAGCATATCCCGTTATTTGAACAAAACTCTCTCTCTCTCTCCTCTCGAGAGAGAGAGGAGAGAGAGAGAGGTTTTGTTCAAGCTGTCTGGGAGAAAGGTCATTATGGTCAGAAAAAAAATCGCCTCTGGCAATAGGTGAACCGATTTGAACATATTCTCGGAATCCCTTTCCTCTAGCGGATTGTATTTTGGATAATTTCAACTTTTAATTGAATTGTTTCGTAAATTTTCATATTGTTTCGTTGTTCAAATATTTATAATAAAAATAAGTGTGTAAAAATTATTTATTTAATAACAGAATTTAATAGGATTCATCCCACAGAACATTCGAAAAGTTTAACTAAGTTTAATGAAGTTCAAGTTAATGTTATATTTGATTCTAATCGTTAAACACTATATACATCTATTGTAAAACCATATATACATCTATTGTAAAACCATATATACATCTATACATCTATAGTGAAACACTATATATATATATAGCTATTTTTGTACGGATATGGGGAAGGAATTTATACGCCGTCCTTTTCAGAACATGTTGATAGAGTTTAATATCAGCTATTACACAACCAATTCTATACATAAGGCTTCTTTATTATGTCGAAATAAACTAGTTAACCATAAAATTAATTATTTTCTATTATTAAGTTTTCTATGTTGAATTATGTGGGTTAACTACGTTATTTGTTTCGAAAAGTTTAACTTCAAGTTTAATGAAGTTCAAGTTAATGTTAAATTTGCTTCTAAACGTTAAACACTGAACTAAAATTAAATGTTATATGAAAAATAAATAATATATATATATATATATATATATATATATATTACATATACCTAACATAAGATGTTTAAAGAATGTATATATATATATAAGCATAATATATATATCTAGCAAGAGCAATCCGATCATTGCAAAAAAAAAAAACTGGAAAGGTATGCAATTCCATAATAATAAAGATTGAGTGTGTAAAAATTATTTATTTAATAAACAGAATTTAATTGGATTAACTACCGTCATATATATTGTGTTACACAATGGATGATTAATATATGGATTTCTGGGACACATGGCGCTATCTGGCAACTGAACACATTGCGCTATCTGGCAACTCAGCCAGAATAGAGGTTTATAAAAGACCGAGAAGCTGATGAAAGAATCATTCAAGCTCGGCTCCCAGCCGAGCAAGGACCTCTGGTCCTTCTCTTTCAGGCCCTTTGGTAAAACCCCTTAGAGGCCTCTTAGGTTAGGAAAACGAAAATAACTTGGGGGAGAACTCCTCTCTCTCCTTCAGGTGTCTCTCTCTCTCCTTCAGGTGTCTCTCTCTCTCTCCTTCAGGTGTCTCTCTCCTTCAGGTGTCTCTCTCTCCTACAGGTGTCTCTCTCTCTCTCCTTCAGGTGTCTCTCTCTCCTTCAGGTGTACCCCTACCCCTTGGCTCAGCCAACTGGCTGATTCTGGCTGATTAGGAGCCTATAAAACAACGCCTACTCGGCTGAAGTCTTAATATGCACTTGGCTCCTGCCAGGTGAACACCTCTCCTCCTTTCTCTCCTCCTTTCTCTCTTGCCCTTTGGGGGGAATAGCTTGGGGGAGAACTCCGCCCCCAAGTTGCATGCCCCTTGCAACCCCGGTTGGCAACAAAGGCCAGTACTCTTTTTTTTCTTTTTTTCTTTTTTTTCTTTTTTTTCTTTTTTGCAACACCCCCACCCCCCTTGCAACAACCCCACCCCCTTTGCATCATTACATAATAACTTGAAACATTCTTGCACTCTCCCCTTTTGCGGCTATACTACTGACGTGGAGGACCTCGACCTTGGCCTCCGCGTTCTCCGGATTTGACACCCCTGGATTTCTTTGCATGGGGTTTCATAAAAACAAAGGTTTATCGCCAAAAGATCAATAGTTTAGCTGAACTTAAAGAACGCATCCAGTTGGCAGTGCGGGAGATAACACCTGAAATGCTTCAAAATGTGTTTCGCAGCGCTGAGGATAGATTTGAAATTTGCAGAGATACAGACGGTGCACATGTTGAAACTTCTCAATAAAGTTTTGACTTATGATTTATAAATCTATTTGTTTTTGTATCATAATTTAGTAATAAACACAAAATTATGTCAGTTTTTATTAAATTTGTCGGATTTCATTGAAATAGATAGTTAATTCTGGGACACCCTATATATAATCTTCAGCGGTATTGATTGGTTTTTTTATTTGCTTTTCAGTTCCAAAATAATCTCATTCTAGGTTTACGCCGCAGAGAATGAACAGGAGGTATAGAGTTCATGGCATACTTCCGTTTTCCTGACACAAGCGCAGTTTCCGGTTGAAGTTAATCAAATAAATTGAAGCAAGGACCAAATATTTCGGAAGAAAATGCACGAGATTATAATATATTTAATCTGTCAATGTATTAATTAATATATTACCAACAGCTGTATATAGTTAAGAAGGGATTCAGCTTGTTTCCAACTGATGCTACTAAAAGTTACAATAAAAAGTATCGTGATTTTCACATATTTTATAAATTTTTAAGACATAAAAGTGGCAATTCACTCGTATATATTTGATTATATACGATACTAATTTGGTTAAACTTAAAACATAAATTCCAAGTTACGAAAGTCAATCTTATTTAAAAAAACAAAAAAAAATGGAAACACACTCATTAAATTCTAAAAAAAGCTTTGATGAATTTGTTCGAAAAACGAAGTTCAGTTTGTCTTAAGAACAAAACAGTGACAAGTAAATTAAACTTCTACACTTTGATGACAGCTTCAGAATTAGTTTAGATGAGTTACGATCCTTATACGCGTTTGAAGTTAAAACTGCAGAGACTATACGCACGACTGGCCACGTCGTGAGTTACACCACTTCCCGCAAAATCAGTGAAGTTAAGCGACGTTGTGTCTGGGAAGTAATTAGATGAGTACTCTTCGTCCGCGACCGGATGATGTAGCGACCCGTGGTTCGAATTTCATATTAAACTGCAGGTTCCTTCCGTTATACGACCCTTGTTAGTACGGAATAAAAATTACTGCAATGAACAATAACAAATTGAAATCCATATTTTAAATCCAAATTTGTTTCTGGACTGTATTCGCGTGTAAAATAAGTGCCACTTGTAGATATCTACTTATCTATCATGCTTTACACTCCATTTATTAAATATTTGTCTTCGGATAGTCCGTAGTAGTTTAAATGACAGTTATAATGCCAAAAATAAATAAAAAATTATGCAGGACTTTTCACCACGATTGTACTTGTTCATGGTATTTACTGTTTAATATGCATGTATAATGGTGTAGGGCAGTGGTTCTCACTCTTTTCTGGTTCATGGCACACCAGTGACACCTTTCTCCTTGAAGATTTTCCGTCTTCTTTCACGGCACCGCTCAGGTTTGGGTCTCACACTAGTCAACATCCAATTCTCCCCTGAGCACCACGCAGCTTCAAACTGATCCTTTACACTCAGGCAAGGGTGGGGAAACCCTCGCCCGCGAGCTAATTTCAATTCGCCCGCTTAGGTATTTATTATTTACTAAATTTTCCTGGGGTGGGGAAATAGAGGTATTGTAAATTATATAAGGCTTATATATAAGCTTAAAATTTGCCAGACGCCCGCGGAGGTGTTTATGTTATCGATTTTCGCCCTTGGTACTGAAAAGTTTCCCCACCCCTGCAAGTTTACAGTTTCTTTATGGACGTAACAAATTAATTATCAGTATTTTTGTTTCATTTGAAATTTCCGGATAGCGGAACAAAGTCGATCTGCACAATGTCGACATGCATAATGTCGATACTATAAACTAAGTTTAAATTAGGATAGGTTAGACTCGGTTGGGTTAGGTTATATTATGCCCGGTTAGGTCACACTAGGTTAGGTTATATTATGCCCGGTTAGGTCACACTAGGTTAGGTTAATCATTTTCATTGAAAATCTGAAATGTAGATTTGAAATATGAAGTCTATATACAGTATTTGCATAAAGTCGGGCGTCAACATTATGAAATTCGGTTTTTTTGGTGACTTTTCAATTTGTAATTATTTTTGTCATTTTCACGAAATTTCGGGACACCCGAGGATGACGCGATACCCCGGTTGGGAAACACAGAAATAGAGGAACAGGGTCGATCTGCGCAATGTTGACTTCGATAATGTCGATACCAAAATTTCTAAACATGTATAATGTTCAACAGTTCGAATTTATGCATGTTAGTTCAAGTGATGTAAGTAAAATTAAATTGGGTCACGTTAGGTTTGGTTTGGTTAGATTAGGTTAGGTCTGGTTAGTTTAGGTTAGTCATATTCAATTTTCATTTAAAATTGGAAATATATACAGTGTATACGAGTGTGTGTGTATATATATATATATATATATATATATATAATAATATCTATATATATAATATATATATAATCAATTTCGGTTAAAATATTAAAAACTTTAATTTTAATTTTAAATCCATATAAGGTCAGTCTTGAATAAAGCCGACTTCATAAAGTCGACCGTCGACCGTTTCATGTAATTCTTACTAACCAATTAACTTGAACAGCGCTGACAAAATATAGGATACCGCTTAATCCTTTGCTACAAAGGCCTCTTCCTGAGATTGAATAAAATATTCCGGACAGAAGAGAACAAGTATATTAATGTGACCACTGACCGATGAGGAGTTAAACCGACATGACGATGGAAACGTGGTGATGTCGTGCGTCGTCTCAGTTTTTATGTTCATTTATACACGCCTAAACGGCTAAAGACATCTGCAACAAATTTAACATATGAATTAAGAAAGAACAAGGGAAGGATTTAGTAACGCCATTCGCGCGTCCCAGCCTCACCCTCCATCCCCGCCATCCGCAGCGGGCATTCTAGTATATATATATATATATAGGGCCGGATCTAGAAATTGCGAGGCCCTAGGCAGATCTAGAAGTTGCGAGGCCCTAGGCAGATCTAGAAATTGCGAGGCCCTAGGCCTATATATATATATATATATATATATATATATATATATATATATATATGAAAATATGGACTTAATTATCGGTACTATACCAGCAATATTAGAATCCCGCATAGACAGAACTATGCCAGCACTTAAAAATTAAACCAAACCAAAATAATCACGCATGGAAATTGTATAAGAAATATAAATAAACCATACAAATAAGTATAAATTATAATATGAATCAAGATTTGTATCGAAAATATAAGACAATGATTTCTAAGATTTATATAATATTATAGGTAATGACTTTCCATAGTATACAAACGTTTTTCATATGTGATGTATAAGAGATGTTGACATTTCATTTTTTATAATAGTGAGCGATCGACTTATCAGGCTAAATATTAATGCTTTAATATTTGGTTCAGATGCTCCTTGAATATTACAGCAATGCTTTTCTACTTTTCTTCGAGCTAAACTTTTCAATTAATTGAGAATAATCTAATGAATTTGTTATATCGTTTTCTATTGATAACATAGCTAATGATTGCAATCTCGCTTGAGACATGGTGGAACGCAAATATGTTTTAATAAGTTTGAGACGCGAGAAACTTCTTTCAGCCGAAGCAACAGTAACTGGGATGGTTAATACTATTCGAAGTGCAACATAAACATTAGGATAAATCTCACTTAGTTGTTTTTGCACTATATAAACAAGGGCATTTCCGAGATCTGTTTTCTCAGGTATAAACCTGCAAAGTACTTTAAGTTCTTCATAGAGTTCTAAATCATTAATATCACTTGAACAGAACGCGCAAACGGCTTGAGCGAGGCCCCCTTTGGCGCGAGGCCCTAGGGGCCTAGGCGATCGCCTAGTTCGCCTATAGCTAAATCCGGGCCTGTATATATATATATATATATAATGATGAAAAATACTGAACATACATATTCAGTTATGTCATTTATCAGTTCCTAAATGATAATATACAGATATAAAAAAAAAATACTGGAATTTGCAACAAATATCGAATACGCCACAAAGGATGTAAAAAAAAAACCCATGATTTTTTTTCCAAACTTGATTACTAACTTTGGTTTTCCAGAATGTGTTTAAAGAAGTAAAAAGCTCACAAAAAGAGAGAAACTCGATATTTATCATAAAATATCACCTATGATTCACAATCTTAATTTTAATAATTCATAATCTTCATTTTAGATATAACATATCGGGCGATTTATATATATATATATATATATATATATATAATATATATATATATATATGGTTCGTATTTTTTTTATTAACTTAAATAAAAGCCTGATTTTTTTACCCTCCCTACACAAGGCGAATCAGTGTGTGTGTGTATATATATATATATGCACTAAAATCACAGAATAACACGTGATCTTATTAATAATCAAACAACGACAAGGAAAAAAAAAGAAACACGAAGTCCGAGCGCTTTCGTGATATATTTACATCCTTGTTTTCCCTGAAGATGTGAATATATCACGAAAGCGCTCGGACTTCGTGTTTCTTTTTCCTTTTCCCTGTGGTTGTTTGCTTATATATATATATACCTTATGAACCTTATGTTGTTTCGTGCGTTGGTCTCTCTTCACACGGAGGTCAAGCTGGTGGCCCCGCCTCTATATATATATACAGTTTATATTCTGAATAACTTATTTTTTATTGAATTAAAGCAGTCGCTGGGAGAATTTTTGGTATTGAGAACACAAAGAAAATTTAAATATTGAACAGATTTCCAATACATAAAGAGGATTATTTTAAAATACTTATTTCAAATTTTAAATTTATTCATTGATTGTCACAACTCCTTCGCCTATTTTCTTTTTAAACTTTGCTTTTATCTTCTTATTCCCATTTGACAAAAAATATTAAACGCAATTAATCCCCTAACGTCCTTCCGTAAATGTAAATAGAACATGAAGTTGCGGTCGGGTCTGGTTTTGAAGTTCTGCCAGTTGTGAAATGATACTCCACCTCGCTGGGAAACAAACACAAGCTTGATTGGAACAATGTAAAGATGTCACCTTTCCAATCACGTAATGTTCTTTTGTATGAAGGAAAGGTTTTGCATTTGTAAATACAAACTTCATTAGAATATAATAAATTTTATTCTCACTATTTTATAAGCTTTTCACAAATACAGTAGACCCTTTTTATTTCACGGTCCGATATGTCGCTTTCTTTATTTCACGGTACCCTAAATTACTCTCTTTTTTATATAGTACGGTCTAAACACTATTTCACGCTTCATCAGCCAATATATCGCGATATATATATATATATATATTGAACGATATATCGCGAAAACAATATTTCGCGGTAATTCTCGGTCCCAATCTCGCGAAATAAGGAGGTTCTACGTGTATATATATATTTTTTCTTTTTTTTTTTGGCTTAATTGTTTTTCATCTTAAATGATGCTTCAAAATGCTTCTTATAATATAAAGGATATAATAATTAAGTATATATATGAGCAGCCGGAGGATTATCATGGGTTGGTCTCATGCAAATGGAAATCAAATATGTTATGCTTATAAAGAACAATTTCTAATATAAGAGGAAGGGCCTTTCTTCTCTTACCTTACAATTAGTGTCAATTTAACACCGTTATTAACATATATATACAGCTGTGAATGCAAACTAGGATTAATGGTACCGAATAGTAAGGAGGAGAATAGCAACGTGTTAAATTAGTTTAGCTCCAAAACAAACATACACGTAAAGACTTAAAAGCTATTTATTTTCTGGTTGATGAAAGATGGAGATAACGTTTCCCACATAATATTATCAGTAATATTATCGTTATTACAAGTAATAATACTGATAGTAATAACAACAATAATGAAATAATATTACTAAAGATTATAAGATACGATAAGATGATACTGTACAATTTTATGTAATTTAATTGTCACTCTGTTGCTGCTAACATCAAAATTTTAAAAAGTAAATTTCCATCTTAATCCCCATACAAATACTACTACTACTACTACTAATACTAATACTACTACTACTACTACTACTGCTACTACTACTAATAATAAATTTGCATCTAACACAAGATTATTTCTGGCGTAAAAATTAGAAAGAATAATTATATATATATATATATATATATATATTATATATATATATACATTTTAACTGCAAACACGCAGTATAATTAACGTAAAGAACGACGCTTGTATAGGAGAATATTCCGCGCAAGATGAGCAGAGAGAACGAAACAAATGAAAAATGCGATAACCACCCGGGAATCGAACCCGGGATCTTCCGATTGCCGGTCAGATATGATAACCATTACACCACGGGCCTCACTCGATCAAATGCCGTAATTCTTCTACATACACGCAGAAACCAATGCCCCAAGCGGGCACCTCTCGCATGCCGTACATTATATACATTTTAACTGCAAACACGCAGTATAATTAACGTAAAGAACGACGCTTCGATTCCCGGGTGGTTACCTCATTTTTTCATTTGTTTCGTTCTCTCTCTCATCTTGCGCGGAATATTCTCCATACAAGCGTCGTTCTTTACGTTAATTATACTGCGTGTTTGCAGTTAAAATGTATATAATGTACGGCATGCGAGAGGTGCCCCCTTGGGGCATTGGTTTCTGCGCGTATGTAGAAGAATTACGGCATTTGATCGAGTGAGGCCCGTGGTGTAATGGTTATCATATCTGACCGGCAATCGGAAGATCCCGGGTTCGATTCCCGCGTGGTTACCTCATTTTTTCATTTGTTTCGTTTCTCTCTCCTCATCTTGCGCGGAATATTCTCCTATACAAGCGTCGTTCTTTACGTTAAATATACATATATATATATATATATGTG
This sequence comes from Bathynomus jamesi, assembly GCA_023014485.1. Classification (NCBI taxonomy): domain Eukaryota; kingdom Metazoa; phylum Arthropoda; class Malacostraca; order Isopoda; family Cirolanidae; genus Bathynomus; species Bathynomus jamesi. The sequence goes on along the minus strand of JAJOZX010003655.1, from coordinate 27,143 downwards.
TGTGTGTGTGTGTGTGTGTATATATATATATATATATATGATGAAAGTAACCACGAAGGAAAAAGGAAACACAGAATGGTGCTCAAGCGCTTTCGTCTAATGACATCCTCAGGAACACTGAGAAACACTTGAGTGTTCCTGAGAAGGTCATTAGACGAAAGCGCTTGAGCACCATTCTGTGTTTCCTTTTTCTTTCGTGGTTATTTTCATCATAAATATTATTCACGTGTTACTTTCGTGAAATAATTTATATATATACAAACCTCGTTTCGAGTGAATTCGTTTCAAATTGGATGCAAGTATTTAGTCAGATGTTACAAAATTGGAAGAGCGGTCGCAGTCTGAAAAGATCATTTCGATAGAGCGTGAGAGCAAAAGTTAAAATGAATTCTGTTTAAGGGTTCCGAGGGGGGTGGGAAGACAAATTTTAGGAGCGAAGCTTTGATTGAGGCATCTTTTTTCCCCTCTCATTTCGTTTTCCTTTACTCTCATTAAGGCTTAAAACAATGTTTTGATCCAAAGGGAGACGAGAAAAGTCGACCGAGAGAAGAAGGAGAAAGAGACGTCTTGATAGAATGAGGGCGAGAAAGGAAGGAGATGAAAGATAATGAATAAGGAAGAGCAGCGGAAGAAGGAGTGAGAGAGAGAGAGAGAGAGAGAGAGAGAGAGAGAGAGAGAGAGAGAGAGAGAAGGAGTAAACCGCAAACAAAGGGGCATACTGAAATCGATAAACAAAGAACGAGATTTTAGGAGAGGCAAATGCATTCATAAATCATGCGTGATTATCCTTTTAATCTAATATGATTTTTTTATATATATCAACAAAAGCCAGTCGTAATAATGCTTCTGTAATCTCTCGTATTGCTTCACGCATTTCATAACTGCGCGATCTCAATTGATTTAGTAAAACAAACGCTTATAATGAAAAATTTCACAATTGTGTAAAGGGTTTCTGAGCAAGTAATAAAAATTAATGTATTCTCAGATATTTGCGAAGAAATAATTCGTTTCCATTAACTCCTCGCCACAGCCCCCAAACAAGCCAATACTGGACACGGAATAGCCGCATGCACTAAACGGCTGCAACACTCCTAAAAAAAACATAAATTGCACGTTCGTTACGAATTTTTCTGAGTGTTTTATGTAACAGTGGATACAGTCTGCAACATGAAGGTAACCTTTTCAGTTTTAACGAAAGGAAAACTCTTTTCAACTATTTCGTACTTAAAACCTTTGAGTGTTTAAAAAAATATGAACCTCATCGACAATTTGGTTGCGTAACAATTTCGTGACTTTTTGCTGGGTTTTCTTTCTCTTAAATGTGTGTAACTGAGGCGGAACCTTTTTATCAATGAAGACTGAATGGATTCTTAGATAATTTTAATCTACAAAGTTCCATATTATACATAATATGTATAATATAGTACAGTGGTTTTCAACCTTTTTTTTAATTAGGTGTCACCTCCGGTTAGTACATTTCTCATCACGAAAAACCTTATTTAGAAAAGTGAAGTGGTTTTTTTTTTACTGATTTGTTTACTCGCATATGTACAAGGTGTTATCAAATTATGTTTCATAAATTAGTATATATATATTCAGGGAGTCAAAGTAAACGAAAAAGTTCTTATGAACATAAATCCGCAATCGCTTCGTTTCCGAGATACGTTGCTTTTTTGCCGAGGACGATCCAATTAAAATGAAAGTCATTAAAGTTTATTAAAGTTTATTTACAGCAACTGCTGAAAATGGTTTCCCTGCACCAGAGTACACGTTGAAAATTTTACCGCATACGTTCTAAAACACCTACATGGTTGTGGATTGTTTCTAAACAATCTTGAACACGTTGCCACAATTCATCTTTTTTATTAACTTTTCTTGCATAAACAAGAATTCTAAATAACCCCACAAGAAAAATCCAATTACATTTAGGTCTGGAGACCTGGGTGGCCAATTGACGGGACCATGTTGCCCAATCCACCGCTGAGGATTCTGAGCACTTGCTGTAAATAAACTGTGATAAACTTAATGACTTTCACTTTAATTGGATCGTCCTCGGCAAAAAAGCAATGTATCTCAGAAACGAAGCGATTGCGGACTTATATTCATAGGAACTTTTTTTTGTTCACTTTGACGTCCTGAAATGTATACTAATTTATGAAACATAATTTGATAACACCGTGTGTGTATATATATATATATATATATATATATATATTATATATAATATATATATAATATATATATATATATATATATATATATATATATATATATATCGGGTGATTACAAATGATCTTCCTGATTTTAAACATTTATTATTAAAAAACTAACAAAGCTACAGCGGAAAGCAAGATATACAAATAAAGAAGAACTCAAAAAGTTTTATTTACAAGCTACTGAAGTTCAATATGAGCTCTTTTTGCGGTTTCTTTTGAGGTTACAACATTCCTCAATGATTTGTATATCTTGCTTTTCGCAGTAGCTTTGTATCGAAGCGTTCAGAGAAGTAAATAAAATCTTAGAATTTATCGGTAGATCATTTGAATTTAAGTCGGAGAAAACACTGCTGACATTATATAATTCCTTAATAATACGCCCCACCTGGAATACTGCGTTTAGTTCTGGTCCCCATATTTACGATAGGACATAAGTAGTATAGCCAAAAGGGTAGAGTGCAAGAATGTTGCAAGTGATTACGTAATGTTGCAAGGGGGGTGTTGCAAAGGGGGGTGGGGGTGTTGCAAAAAAGAAAAAAAGAAAAGAAAAAAAGAGTACTGGCCTTTGTTGCCAACCTGGGTTGCAAGGGGCATGCAACTTGGAGGCGGCGTTATACCCCAAGAGAAAGAAGGAGGAGAGAAAGGAGGAGGAGAGGTGTTCACCTGGCAGGAGCCAAGTGCATATTAAGACTTCAGCCGAGTAGGCGTTGTTTTATAGGCTCCTAATCAGCCAGTTGGCTTAGAAGGCGTAAATGGCTTGAGTTGCCAGATAGCGCCATGTATTCATTTAATTCTAATCGAAGACTGAGTTGCCAGATACCACTTTTTAGCGATACCATTGTATACATTATTACAGGCTCCTAATCAGCCAGTTGGCTTAGAAGGCGTAAATGGCTTGTGTTGCCAGATAGCGCCATGTATTCATTTAATTCTAATCGAAGACTGAGTTGCCAGATGCCACTGAGTTGCCAGATACCATTGTATACATTATTATAGACTCCTAAGCAGCCAGTTGGCTTAGAAGGCGTAAATGTCTTGAGTTGCCAGATAGCGCCATGTATTCATTTAATTCTAATCGATGACTGAATTGCCAGATACCACTTTTTAGCATTATTATTGTATACACTATTATAGACTCCTAATCAGCCAGTTGGCTTAGAAGGCGTAAATGGCTTGAGTTGCCAGATACCACTTTTTAGCGATACCACTGTATACATTATTATATTTCTTAAAAGTTGGTTTAGAATACCGGTAGTAGGTTTAGAAGGCGTAACATGATACAATTAAGTAAAACAACATTGCATCATTCTGTTTATTATAAATATATAGAAAATAAATATACATTTCAATAATAATTGAGGAATATGCATATAATCATAACAGTACAGGAAATATATACACACAATTATGGAGATATATTTATAAAATAAATATACTTTTCAAATAGAAATAAATATACATTTCAATAATAATAGAAATATGCATATAATCATAATAGTACAGGAGAAATATCAAGCCAAATATATAAATACATTTCACTTTTTTTTCAAAATACTAAACTCGGTCTTAATCGAGTTTACAATTACATCATTATTGCTCTGCATTACGCAGTATATGCGGCTTAATAATATTTCACCGCTTAAAGTATAGGGAAACCTGTATTCGATATGAAGGGCTTTCATATCGTTCAGTACTATTTTTGTTCCCACTTTACAACCGGTTGGTAAATCATCTTTAAATACGTCTAGAATACAATCAAAAGCACGCACAACGAGTTCATCGTTAGCTACATTATTAAACACAAGTTTATAAGCACGCTTTTCCAATCGAGGGTTTATTTCTACCGACTCGAGCTTTTCAATCGTGAACTCACTCAACATAGCGGCAATTGAAATAATCTTCTAAATCGTTACGACAACTGCGCGTTATATAAAGAAATAGTTCTTCAGGGTGAACGGTGTAGGTGAGCTCAGCCTTGTACCGATCAATTGCTTTGTACCAAAGTTCATGGTATTTCAAAGATTCTAAACTTTTTAAATAAACATCCAGCACTAGACTATTCTCACCAGCCCTACACTCGGTAAACCCATCGAGCAGAGCGGTGTAGGCGTATTCAAGTACTGTATCAAAATAAAGCATCTCCGTAACACGCGCGTCTAATATAGGTTTCAGCTTGCGGAATCCGACGATTTCAAACATTCTGTCGAGGATGAAACGGTTTCGCGTAGGAACAAGAGCGTTATTATCAGAAGCATTCTTCCACATCAGCCGTATATCAATGCACGGCCGATCGTTATTTATAAATAACGTACATACAACGGCGTATGAGGGTGCGTCACTAATCTGCTCTCTTCTTGTACCTACGTTAGCAGGTATTTCATAACGATCTTCACTCCACTTCTCAATTATCACGAGGATTCTATTCATCTCCTCGACACTTAAATAAACCCGTTTGTTTGTTTGTCTACATTCCGTTTCCAGTACATAGCTAATGGTACCGGAATTACGCCTGAATACGCGCAACGATTTCGTCACGGACACATCGTACGAGGCGTTGAGAATGCTGCTCAAAGGAAGTTCCATCGTATTCGAGGAGCGCACGTCCACTCGGTTCAAGCGCTGAGATAACTATGAGCCGTGTGAGGCACGCAGGTAGGCAGGAATGGTTCGACGGGCGGCTGACTCGACGATACGTGAATGGGGTTGTTCGTATGATCCGCGAGTCGTACCGAATTGTTGTACATATTTCGGTACAAGAATTAATTTCATCACTACCAGCCTACGCACCAGACATTTTACCTCAGGATAAGAACTAGGAACATTTTATGTTTTATTAAACATCTTCACACTCCGGCGCACTATTTGAGAGGAACATATGTTCATATTTTTCCTTTCTGCCCATCAAACGATACTCGTCTCTAAAGTCTGTTAAAAACTCACGCAGGGCACTAGCCACAACCTCACTACGAACCTCATCATGATATACGTTAATATAGTGATAAAAATACTTAAGATTGTCCATAATCACGAGATTCACATTTTCAGCCGTAGGGTATGAGTAATCTACATGGTGTAGCATGACGTAATACCGCTTGTCACACCACCCATCCGCAAGACTCATTATCCATACCTGCTGCTTCTCTTCTGCACGCGTTGTTTCTTTTACTTCACGGTGTATGTGAGACTTTATAAAGTTTAGCTCTGCAGTATACTTCAGCACATCGTCTGTGCAACGAAAGCCTTCAACGGTCTCACCAGAACATCCGTAGAGTATTTGTACATCTTGGAACTTCGCACAATCCAATGTGTTTTTAAAAGAGGTATAGGAGGGAGGAATAGGAAGTTTTTCGGTATCTACCACATCCTGACACTTTGCTGAATACCATTTCATAAACGTTGTACAAGCAATATTAAAGGTAGCCATTTGAATACACGTCAGATCTGAATACACGTCTGATCTCTCGGGCTTACTGCAGTCGACTGACCACGCAGGGACTCCCAGATAGTAGCATGACTCACGGTCTTACAGTGGGCGGAGCTTAGAACTTTCACCTGTGCGCACACACACACACACATACACACACAAAGGAGAAAGTGAAACGCTAATTGAAACATGATTTATTTAATAAACGAGATATTCAAGTTATATATATTTACAAATACGTGTAATAAATCAATAGATACGATTATATACAAGACAAATACGTGTCAGTTAACAATAGAAGCATCATTCGTTTTGGTATCCAAAGGGTACGGTATCATAGGTACCAGGTAACTGGTAACGTTTCCTATAGGTATTACGGCACACCTTCGTACCCCTAAGTTCCTTCACGCCCCCCAGCTTCTCCGCCAGAAATTGTGGGTGCCTACAATTAGTTGGGGAGGTCGTTCGCCCTCATCATCGTCCAAACATACTAGATCCTTCAACGACTCAAAGTTAACAACCCGCCGATTCGCATGGTTGAGCGTAATACCCTTTGCCTTCACGATATATTTCATTTCCTCTTTATAAACTTCCAAAAACTCCTTACGCTGATTCGGGAACATTTGATTGGCTAATACCCCAATTTGTGATACATCTCTACGTTGCGCGAATAAGACTAGATATTGCGTATTTAACGACACATCGCGCATGTATCTATTTTTGAAAAATAGATTCTGGTTGATGAAGAACACGCTTATGTTAAGATGGTGGGAGAATACTGTAAATGTCTCGGCAAACGTTTTATCCATCTCCAACATGAGATCGTCAATTACAATGATTGTATGTTCATTTCCCTTTAACGAATTAACGTCATATACGCCTTTGTGGAACAAAATATCATCTTGGTACTCGTTGAACACTGATTGATACGTCGAATAGCACCATATAACTTTATGCACAAATTTCGAGAACATCTCTCCCTTTTCTTTAATGATTTTAAGCATAAACACAGTTTTACCACATCCTGTAGGTCCAGATATAATACATGTGGATGGACTCGTGAATCTGAATTTTTCTACAGAGTCCATTTCTAACACGTCACACTCCTAAGTGGGTCATTTACAAAATATTACAAATTTTGAGTGCTGTTCCTTATATTTTGCTTTCTTCTCCCACAGAACCGTGAATGACGATGAGGTAGAGCATCCCATCATTGACATTACGGATGACCTCGACGACAGTGTAGTTGTGATCTCCTCCCCTGCCAACGAACCCTCACCAGCGATACCAGTAGCACGTCCAAAGCGGAGGTGTGAGAACCCCACGTCAGGTATAAAGCGCCCGAAATACGCACCTGTTGCAGCGGTAATACATCCCCAACCCTCAACCTCTTACGCAACAACCCCCCAGCAGCACCTCCCGCTAATATACCCCCTTATTCATCCGCCGCCCCCCGTTCTGTTAAGTCTACAATAATAGAGCCCCAACCATCAACCTCCTACGCAACAGGCCCCACAGCAGCACCTTCCGCTAATATATCCCCTAATTCATCCGCCGCCCCCCGTTCTGTTGAGGATGAAATAACGTTCGAGTTGGTGCGCTCCGCAGCCCCCACCCCAGCCTTGACTAGAAATCGGTATAGAGTCAGGGTCGATCCTAGAGCCATGTATAGCAATGGAATTGAGCGCGGGCTACGCCGGGTTGTACAGCATATTGTAGAGTTTGCTCTTCAGAACCGCGACGAGCGTGAAGTCAGGACGAGTCTGTCCTTTGGATTCGGGTCAGATGACGGTGATGTAGACGATTATTGGGTGATAGTGCCATTTAGACGTTTGGCGGCTGAAGATGTAGAATATATATTAGGACGTATAATGCAAGCCGCCCAAAGTAGTATAGCCTTCAATATGGACAACTTCACGGTAAATATTGACCGTGTATTCCGTGTTGCGGGTCATAGTGCCATACCGTACACTCTTAACCTCAATTCTCAAGCTATTTATAGACGGCATATAAACGTCGATCGTGGTTGCGGCTTTATAGCAGTAGTCTTGGCTAACATGTTTACTGTACAAAATACACGGGCTCAAAAAATTTGGCTGCCTACGGTCGTGGAACGTGCCCGTAAACTAGCTGTAGACTGTGAACTTGAATTTGACTGTAATATGGGCCTGAAGAGCTGAGAAGGGTAGAACAGGAAATGAATGTCCGCATAGTTGTATTTGGGTTGGATGATCGTCGTAGGACTGTGTATGTTTTTAAAAGCTGTGTGAGAGATCGTACAAGACCCCTACTTATTTTAGGATTGTCAGGGACAACGTATCTCCCCATCCGTAATATAAGGTGGCTTTACGCGAGTTATGACAAAAGTCGAAAATATGGGAGACATCATGATTTGTGTAAGGGATGCCTCGAGTTTGCGGATGATATTGTGCGACATTGTAAAGAATGTCACATGGTATGTGAGCAGTGTAAAAGCACCAAATGTGAAAGCCGTGTAGTTGAAGCTGAGAAGAGAGACTGTGATGTGTGTAGACGCACATTTTTCAATAATAGCTGTTTTGATTTCCATAAATCAATTGGCACGTGCAGGAAAATGAGAATCTGTGAATGTGGTATGTTTCACACAATGGATAATTGGGGGAAATTTAAGCACAAGTGTGACGTAATTCACTGTCCTACATGCCAGGAGGAATATAAGGCGGATGGAGTAAAGCATGTGTGTTATATGAAAGATGCTAAGCCTAAAAATAACCCTTGTATAACTGTATACTACGATATAGAAACATATACGAACGCTGAAACCAAAGAGGTAATTCCACATTTACTTGTGAGCCAGACCATCTGTGATGAGTGTATGGGTATCGAATGTGACGAGTGCCCCAAATGTGGTAAACGGACAAACGTTTTTAAAACGAATGTCCGCGATAGTCCTGTGAAACTATTTGTGTCCTATATTGTCAAGTTAGCCGACAAGTTCAAAAAAATGACTGTGTATATTCTCGCCCATAACGGGGCAAAGTTTGACACGCAGTTCCTTTATAAGGAGTTGCTTGAACACGAATCCTCTGAGATATTTACAGGTGATCCATTGAAAAGAGGCAACAAATTAATACAGATGCAGATAAGAGACAATGTACAATTTAAAGATACTTTATTATTCACACCTTGTAAATTAGCAAAGCTACCCAAGGTGATGGGAGTAGCAGCTGAAGTTTCCAAAGGATACTTCCCTTACACTTTCCTCACCAGCGAGACTTTAAACTACGTAGGCCCACCACCCCAAACATTATTTTGACTGTATGGATGAACGTGAAGACTTTGAACGATACTACGACAGTTTTAATGAAAGTAACCCTTATAATATAGCTGATGAATGTGAGCGTTATTGCGTGAATGATGTGCGCGTGCTTAGAGTATGTTTCCAGGCCTTTAGAAGGATGTACATAGCCCGTTTCAAATGCGATCCACTGCAAGTCGCAACCACCATCGCATCATTATGTTTTACGGTGTTCAAGAATAACTTCATGCCTAAAGACACCTTAGCCATTATTCACCGAAACAACCCCCGCAGTTACGGGCACAAGGCTATTTACTGGCTCATACACCTACAGCAACAGACAGGTGTATACATAAAGCACGCCCGCAACACGGGTGAAGTACCCATTAAGATTAATGGACGTGTTTTTTGGGTTGATGGGTTAAGTGAAAACCGTGTCACTGGTGTGAAGACTGTGTACTCCTTTAACGGTTGCTGGTGGCATGGATGCCCCCGTCCTGAGTGCGGAATCACCGGAGATATCCACGGTAGGTCTCCTGCCGACTGTCTTGCATCGACCCGCACCCGCGATCAACTTATAGGATCACAGTTCACTCACAAAGTCTTGTGGGAGCATGAATATGATGCACGGATGGAGACAGACGAGGTGTACCGTGAGGAAATAAAAACGATCAAGCGTTCAATGGTGCTGGATCCTCTCAAATGTGGTGATAGCTTGTTTGGAGGACGTACAAATCCTTTCAGACTATACTTTCCACCTACGGATGGCGTGAAGCTCCATTACTACGATTTCTGTTCTTTATACCCATACGTGATGAAGAGCAATCCGTATCCCGTGGGCGCTCCTGAGAAACTGGTGGGACCTAGCCTACCCTCCATCAATGAATTTTCAAAAAATTTGAATGATCGTTACTTTGGGCTCTCTTTCGTAGACGTACTCCCCCCACGCAATTTATGGATGCCGATCTTACCTGTCGTTATCGACGACAAGCTCATGTTTCCCCTGTGCGTGAAGTGCGCGGAAGAGGATAACGGCGAATGTAACCATATACCCCACCAGCGTAAGATCAGAGGCGTATATACAAGTCCTGAGTTGGCCCTAGCCGTACGCCATGGTTATAGAATACTGAAGATACATGAGGTGTGGAGGTTTCAGAAGCTACCCAACCTTTTCACACCATATATAAACACCTTTTTGAAGGATAAGGTTGAGGCATCAGGGTATCCGCGAGGAGTTGATACCGAAGATGAAAAGTCTGCCTATATTCAACGTTACCGCGACCGCGAAGGTATACAACTTGATCGTGTCCAAATTGTAAAGAATCCTGGCAAGCGCTTTAGTGCAAAGTTGTGTCTAAACAGTCTATGGGGAAAATTTGCGCAGAATACCGGCAGAGGGAGCATTCATTTGGCACAAAGTTATAGCGATGTCTGGGATTATGCCAATGCCCCCGATAAAGAGGTCATGGAGATCGTGAATGTAGGTAATACTTACGTAATAAAGTACAACAACACTGAATTTGCCACAGATACCTCAAGGGTTACAAACATACCTGTGGCCAGCTTCACAACAGCCTACGCCCGTATAAAACTTTGGGGTCTATTGCATTCTCTTGGGCGGAGAGTATTGTATGCCGATACAGATAGCGTGATATTCACAGAGAGGGAGGGTGAATACATGCCCGCTATTGGGGAGTTCCTCGGCGAGCTCACTGATGAGATCAAGGATGAGTATGGGGACAACGCATACGCCGACTCTTTTGTCTCAACAGGACCTAAGACTTATGGGGTACGGGTCAGGGTGGGGGAGGAAATGAAATATATCGTGAAGGCAAAGGGTATTACGCTCAACCATGCGAATCGGCGGGTTGTTAACTTTGAGTCGTTGAAGGATCTAGTATGTTTGGACGATGATGAGGGCGAACAACCTCCCCAACTAATTGTAGGCACCCACAATTTTCGGGCGCAGAAGCTGGGGGGCGTGAAGGAACTTAGGGGTACGAAGGTGTGCCGTAACACCTATAGGAAACGTTACCAGTTACCTGGTACCTATGATACCGTACCCTTTGGATACCAAAACGAATGATGCTTCTATTGTTAACTGACACGTATTTGTCTTGTATATAATCGTATCTATTGATTTATTACACGTATTTGTAAATATATATAACTTGAATATCTCGTTTATTAAATAAATCATGTTTCAATTAGCGTTTCACTTTCTCCTTTGTGTGTGTATGTGTGTGTGTGTGTGCGCACAGGTGAAAGTTCTAAGCTCCGCCCACTGTAAGACCGTGAGTCATGCTACTATCTGGGAGTCCCTGCGTGGTCAGTCGACTGCAGTAAGCCCGAGAGATCAGACGTGTATTCAGATCTGACGTGTATTCAAATGGCTACCTTTAATATTGCTTGTACAACGTTTATGAAATGGTATTCAGCAAAGTGTCAGGATGTGGTGGATACCGAAAAACTTCCTATTCCTCCCTCCTATACCTCTTTTAAAAACACATTGGATTGTGCGAAGTTCCAAGATGTACAAATACTCTACGGATGTTCTGGTGAGACCGTTGAAGGCTTTCGTTGCACAGACGATGTGCTGAAGTATACTGCAGAGCTAAACTTTATAAAGTCTCACATACACCGTGAAGTAAAAGAAACAACGCGTGCAGAAGAGAAGCAGCAGGTATGGATAATGAGTCTTGCGGATGGGTGGTGTGACAAGCGGTATTACGTCATGCTACACCATGTCGATTACTCATACCCTACGACTGAAAATGTGAATCTCGTGATCATGGACAATCTTAAGTATTTTTATCACTATATTAACGTATATCATGATGAGGTTCGTAGTGAGGTTGTGGCTAGTGCCCTGCGTGAGTTTTTAACAGACTTTAGAGACGAGTATCGTTTGATGGGCAGAAAGGAAAAATATGAACATATGTTCCTCTCAAATAGTGCGCCGGAGTGTGAAGATGTTTAGTAAAACATAAAATGTTCCTAGTTCTTATCCTGAGGTAAAATGTCTGGTGCGTAGGCTGGTAGTGATGAAATTAATTCTTGTACCGAAATATGTACAACAATTCGGTACGACTCGCGGATCATACGAACAAGCCCATTCACGTATCGTCGAGTCAGCCGCCCGTCGAACCATTCCTGCCTACCTGCGTGCCTCACACGGCTCATAGTTATCTCAGAGCTTGAACCGAGTGGACGTGCGCTCCTCGAATACGATGGAACTTCCTTTGAGCAGCATTCTCAACGCCTCGTACGATGTGTCCGTGACGAAATCGTTGCGCGTGTTCAGGCGTAATTCCGGTACCATTAGCTATGTACTGGAAACGGAATGTAGACAAACAAACAAACGGGTTTATTTAAGTGTCGAGGAGATGAATAGAATCTTCGTGATAGTTGAGAAGTGGAGTGAAGATCGTTATAAAATACCTGCTAACGTAGGTACAAGAAGAGAGCAGATTAGTGACGCACCCTCATACGCCGTTGTATGTACGTTGTGTATAAATAACGATCGGCCGTGCATTGATATACGGCTGATGTGGAAGAATGCTTCTGATAATAACGCTCTTGTTCCTACGCGAAACCGTTTCATCCTCGACAGAATGTTTGAAATCGTCGGATTCCGCAAGCTGAAACCTATATTAGACGCGCGTGTTACGGACATGCTTTATTTTGATACAGTACTTGAATACGCCTACACCGCTCTGCTCGATGGGTTTACCGAGTGTAGGGCTGGTGAGAATAGTCTAGTGCTGGATGTTTATTTAAAAAGTTTAGACTCTTTGAAATACCATGAACTTTGGTACAAAGCAATTGATCGGTACAAGGCTGAGCTCACCTACACCGTTCACCCTGAAGAACTATTTCTTTATATAACGCGCAGTTGTCGTAACGATTTAGAAGATTATTTCAATTGCCGCTATGTTGAGTGAGTTCACGATTGAAAAGCTCGAGTCGGTAGAAATAAACCCTCGATTGGAAAAGCGTGCTTATAAACTTGTGTTTAATAATGTAGCTAACGATGAACTCTTTGTGCGTGCTTTTGATTGTATTCTAGACGTATTTAAAGATGATTTACCAACCGGTTGTAAAGTGGGAACAAAAATAGTACTGAACGATATGAAAGCCCTTCATATCGAATACAGGTTTCCCTATACTTTAAGCGGTGAAATATTATTAAGCCGCATATACTGCGTAATGCAGAGCAATAATGATGTAATTGTAAACTCGATTAAGACCGAGTTTAGTATTTTGAAAAAAAGTGAAATGTATTTATATATTTTGCTTGATATTTCTCCTGTACTGTTATGATTATATGCATATTTCTATTATTATTGAAATGTATATTTATTTCTATTTGAAATGTATATTTATTTTATAAATATATCTCCATAATTGTGTGTATATATTTCCTGTACTGTTATGATTATATGCATATTCCTCAATTGAAATGTATATTTATTTTCTATATATTTATAATAAACAGAATGATGCAATGTTGTTTTACTTAATTATATCATGTTACGCCTTCTAAACCTACTACCGGTATTCTAAACCAACTTTTAAGAAATATAATAATGTATACAGTGGTATCGCTAAAAAGTGGTATCTGGCAACTCAAGCCATTTACGCCTTCTAAGCCAACTGGCTGATTAGGAGTCTATAATAATGTATACAATATCGCTAAAAGTGGTATCTGGCAACTCAGTCTTCGATTAGAATTAAATGAATACATGGCGCTATCTGGCAACTCAAGCCATTTACGCCTTCTAAGCCAACTGGCTGATTAGGAGCCTATAAAACAACGCCTACTCGGCTGAAGTCTTAATATGCACTTGGCTCCTGCCAGGTGAACACTTTTCCTCCTCCTTTCTCTCCTCCTTTCTCTTGGGGGATAACGCCGCCTCCAAGTTGCATGCCCCTTGCAACCCCGGTTGGCAACAAAGGCCAGTACTCTTTTTTTTTTTTCTTTTTTTTCTTTTTTTTTCTTTCTTTTTTCTTTTTTCTTTTTTTCTCTTTTTGCAACACCCCCCACCCCCCTTTGCAACACCCCCCCTGCAACATTACGTAATCACTTGCAACATTCCTGCACTCTACCCTTTTGCGGCTATACTACTGACATAGACTGGAGAGTGCAGCAACGGACAACAAAGTTAATTCCTAGACTTAGAAACAAATCCTACGCTGCCCGTTTAGAAACGTTAAATTTATTCTCACTCGTAAGAAGACGTATTCGAGCTGATTTAATCCAGGTATTTAATTAAATGATTAATGGAATTTAAAATATTTCACCTTCGGAAATGCAGATAGAACACGCGGTAATGTTTCAAATTAGTGGGTAAACATTTTTATTCAATGATGCTTAATATTTTTCCTTCAATCGTATAGTTAATTTGTGGAGTGGATTGCCAGCTAGCGTAGTTCAAAATAATTCGATCGAATCCTTTAAAAAGAGACAAGATGTTAGCGTGTAGGAGTATTGTAGAATTTTCACACGGATTCCTTCCTCTTTACTCTGAAATTTTCATTTTATCTTTAAATTTCTTTCTTTCCTTTCAGCTTCTCTTCTTTGCTTTGCTTTAAAACTTTCACTTCTGTCTTTAAATTTTCTTTTACTTTTTTAACCTTTCTTCTTAAAGAGACAGCCCCGGAGGGACCAGCCTGTCTGTTGCTGTTTGGTGTCCTTTGTATTCCTTTGTGTGTATATATATATATATATATATATATATATATATATATATATGTGAAAATTATTTCACGAAAGTAACACGTGAATAATATTTATGATGAAAAGAACCACGAAGGAAAAGGAAACGCAGAGTGGTGCTCAAGCGCTTTCGCCTAATGACATCCTCAGGAACATTGAAATAAATAACAAGTTCGAGACTATATATAAAGGTCACAAAAAAATAATAAATAAAATAGCAAAATAAAAATTGTAGGAGGAGCATGCAAATGTATAAGGAAAAGCTACCAGAGTTTTAGCACTTTGCACTTCTTGTCTAAATCCGTTCTGAACGAATTCAAAACAAAAGGATCCAAAAAAAGACCTTGGCTAATGTTAAAATTATTTGTAAATTGAATAATGGCAGAGGCAAGAATATTTCTATTAACAATGTTGCTTGAGTGAAAAAAATTGAAGCATTATTCCAATCAATACAGTGGGATAACTCTGACAAATGGACGAAAAGGGAACTGGACGACTGTCCCGTTCTAACGGAATATTGATGCTGTTTTACACGCGTGGAACAAAAAATTGTTATTTATTTCAGTGTTCCTGAGGATGTCATTAGACGAAAGAACTTCAGCACGACTCTGTGTTTCCTTTTCCTTCGTGGTTCTTTTCATCATCATATATATATATATATATATATATATATATATATATATATAATAAAAAGAACTGAAGTTTAGCTCATAATCTCCTATGGAGCAATTTATCCAACGCTGTTTGAAAATCGAAATATATAACATGTACTGTTTTACTCTTGTCATATACCTAGTGATTACAAATGATCTTCCCGATTTTAAACATTTATTATGAAATAACTAACAAAGCTACAGCGCAAAGCAAGATATACAAATAAAGAAGAACTCAAAACTTTTTATTTACAAGCTATTGAAGTTCAATATGAGCTCCTTTTGTGGTTCTGCAGACATCAAAGCGGTATTCTGTTTCCCCTTCATACATTTTGTAGCATATCATACTGAACTTTTCTAACAGCCTCACTTATCCTTTCCTTCAAATGTTCCAAAGTTGTCGCCATTGGTGGAACAAAAACTTCATTTTTGACAGAGTCCCAGAGGAAGAAGTTAAGGGGGGTTAGATCGGGCGAACGAGTCGGCCAAGGAATGGGCCCCCTACACCCGATTCAATGATCAAGCAATTGCTCATTCAGGAATGTTGTAACCTCAAAAGAAGCCACAAAAGGAGCTCATATTGAACTTTAATAGCTCGTAAATAAAACTTTTTTTAAGTTCATCTTATTTGTATATCTTGCTTTTCGCTGTAACTTCGTTAGTTTTTATTATAAATATTTAAAATCAGGAAAATCATTTGTAATCACCCTGTATATTTACAATATCATTAAAAAGTCGAGCAAATTAGTAAGGCAAGAACGATTACTTCGAGAGCCGTGCTGAGAATCTTTAATTAAATTATTCATTTCTAAGTGATTAACTATTTTGCCGAACGATCGTCTCCACAAGTTTACCAACTACTGAAGTCAGGCTAATGGGACGATAATTTCTCGGAAGAGATTTGTCTCCTTTTTTAAATATTGGCGTAATGTTTGCAAGTTTCCATCCGAACGGAACTTCTCCAGACTCTAAAGACTTATTATTAAATATGATATATATGCAAGAGGAGGGACTATTGCGCAATTCATTTCTTTAAATACTCTAGGGTAGAGCTTATTTGCACCCGGAGTTTTATTAGGATTAATTTTAGCTCTGGCCGAGAGTACTTCAGTTTCATTAGTGGATCAATAATCTGCGAAGCTAATTTTTTATTCCTGACAAGATTTTAAAAAATAAATCAGAAAATTTTAGTTAACCCATTACCAGCCATTGTTCTCATTTGGGGATACATTTTAACAATACTATAGAGTTAAAACTTAACAGTTAAATCTTTAAATTTTAAATTTTTATTTTATTTTCAATTTTAACTTTCCTTTATGAGATACCTATTTCATGTTTATCTGAAGTGTCCGAAGTTGACTATAATACAAAATACCAAGAAAAAAAAAACAGTTCTGGCTCTAAATTTTTTTTATGCAGGAAGGAGGAGCCAAGGGCGAATGCCGCAGAAAAAGCGCCCTCCCCCCCCGCATAAAAATTAAACCTATAGAGTACGATAAAGTTTAAGTTGTTATTAACGTTTTTTTTCAAAGTTAAGCAAAAGTTATTATTTCAGATTTAGAATCGTCGAAACAACTCTGTGGAATAAAAAAAATAATAAAAACAACAGCGATTCCAACGGGTATAAAGAATATGCTTTTACTTTAAATTTTAAAACAAATTTTGCCTCACAAATTAAATGTCAGTTTTCTATAAAGACTAAAACTAACATTAAATTTATGCACGTAACGGGATGAGGTCCTCATTAAAAATGCACTCTTTCTTGCAGACGGACTGACGGTTTGGAAGTCGCTGTATTTTATATATTATATATATATATATATATATATATATATGACTAAGATGACGTCACATCGCGAGGATTCACTCAAAGCATGTCCTTATGCCTTACCTCACACCTCAACCTCGTTACAAGGACTTCTCGAAGGCACCTCGACTCTTTCTCTCCGAAGAACCAGTGACACGAGAGCTACCATCATGTAAACATCATTGTGCAGGCCCCATTATGGCCTGGTGTCATTCACCTAACTTTATATAAAGACTAATCACTACCTCGCGCGTTATTAATAGTGAAGTCATTATTCAAGTGCATAAATTTCAACTGTAACCATCAACTTTTATTTTGTTTTGCTCATTCATAAATCATTTATTTTGTTTAATAAAGAAAGAAAATTCATTCTATCAATGAACCTAATTAATAACATTATTTGATCTGAAAAGATCATGGTGACCCCAGCCTTATCAACCATCAGAATAATAATCATTAACAATCAATCACAACCATAATAACTATTATCAATCGTAATCATTATCATTATTATTATTATGGTGCCAACGAGGCGCTATATATATATATATATATATATATATAGTGTGTGTGTGTGTGTGTGTGTGTGTAGGTAGGCAACTGCGCATTAGTGTGGTCATGTGTGTGTAATAATTCACGGTTGTAGGCTGGTAAATCTTTTTGTGAGGTATCACTTTTGGTACTTCGGAATATTAAAAAATTAGAAAATATCAAGAAAATATTTACTGTCAGATAAAAGATATGTTGGTCCTCATTAGGTTAGGTTACCATAGGTTAAATTAGTTAAAGTTTGGTTAGGTTATTTGGGTTAAATTAGGTTTGGTTAATAAATTTCTTAGGTAAGATATAGGATTTAAAAAGTCAGTCCTTCGTTTAAGCAGTGATGCGCACTTGTGTGTGTGTGTGTGTGTGTGTGTAAGTTATTAAAATTGAATCTGCTGAGTTGGTAGAAAAATCCGAGTTTTTTGTTTGGTGAACGATAAAACCAATAAGTAAAATAATGAAAATCCATTCCAAGTAAAGTAACCATGAACTGTTTTTTTATTGGTCGAATTTAATAAACGATCTCCTTCGGAAAAAATATAAACAGATTTATCGTTTAATCGCGGAGAAGATCTCTACATCCAAAAGCACCTCCCAATGGGGGAACAAAATTTGTCAAAGGTAAAGCCATGATAATATGATATAAAGATAAATATTAACTAAGGAAGATTATTCTGTTGCGTTTCAAACTCAAAATTGTAAATTTAATGAAACCTCTGAGCTGATAACGTTTTAAGTCTCTTAAATTATGCGTTGAAGTAATATAAGGTAAATTATTTAAGTAGTTTGTTCATTTGCATTTATATGCGATAATTAACTGTAAATTTTCAGTGCATTTAGTTAACTTTGTGAACTGTAACAGACTTGGAGTTTTCTTCAGACTCACACCAAATACAATTACACTGCAGTTGCAGTATTGCATAAATATCTATATATAAAGTTATATAAAGTCTAGAATTTGACAGAAATGCTGCACTTTAATACTTAAAGTGCAGAAAATAAATAATAATATATATATATATATATATTATATATATATATATATAAATTCCAACTTCTAAGATATGGTAATAACAAGGAGCTACAGAAAAAAGGGTACAAAACTATGCAAGCCAAACAGAAAACACCAAATCCACAAGTCAGGGATCTTGGAGTAATAATGTCGTCGGATGCAGAATTCAGAGAGCACTATAACATCAAAATTGCAACGGCTACAAAGATAATGGGAATCATCTGGAGGAGCTTCCGCAGCAGAAAAGCAAACATCATGTTCAAATTATGGAAGAGTCTAGTCCTACCAATAATTGAGTGTTGTTCATACTCACAAGCCCATACAGAAAACGAGACATTGCGAACACTGAAGCTATACAAAGGACTTTTACGTCTAAGATAGAGGAAACGGAAGGTGAAGACTACTGGTCTCGACTAAAATACCTGGAACTCTACTCTCTCGAAAGAAGGCGTGAGCGGTACACAATAATATACATATGGAAAATATTTGAGGGCTCTGTCCCTAACCTTAGAAATGAAATGGAAACAACTGGAATGAGAGAAGAGGCAGATTTTGTACGATCCCAGCTGCGGTGGGACAAGGGGCCATGAAAACGAGGATGGAAAATACTCTCAGAATACGAGGCCCAAAGCTTTTCAATGTCCTACCAAAAGAAGTGAGGAATCTCCAGCACACCGACCTGAATAACTTCAAGAACCAGCTGGAGAGATTCCTGTGCAAAGTCCCTGACCAGCCATGCGTGGCTGGCTACGAGGGCAGGAGGAGATCAGACGGCAATTCCCTCCTTCGCCAAATCCCGCAAATGAGGCGGGATGCTGCAGAGGGGTCGACCGCAGGTCGATCCTGAACCGTCGTTCAAACTCACCCAAAGTAACCTAAAGTAATATATATCCTACTCTCCTTTCTCTGAAATCTCCATTTCAGGTGATTCCAATGTTCACCACCACCTTTGGCTTTCCTCCCATTTCACTGACATCCCTGGTGAACTAGATTACAACTTTCTATCTTGAATGACCTAGAGCAGATTGTACAGCACCCTACCCTCATCCAAGATTGCCTTGGAGATATGTCCAACATTCTGGATTTATTTCTGACAACTCATCCTTCTTTTTACTCTGTCAAACTTTTTTCTCCGTTGGGTTCCTCCGACCACAATCTTATATCTGTTTCCTGTTCTGTTGCTCCAGAACTGAAAAATTATTATATTATCAATAAAACGATCAACGCTCTATCATGTTAGAAAAAGTTTTTGTTGGTTATAAGTCTTATGTCGGCTGAGAAGATCCCGCGTATCTCAATCAATATAAATCGTCCAATTTGTAAACTCATTTGAAAACTTTTAAAAGAAAACTGCAAATTATTATATAACCTTGGTTTTGCTTCCGCCCGAATTGTTCATTCTGATGAAGGTCAAGCTTGTTTCTCCACCTTGGACCTACAGTTTAACGTGGAATCCGAACCACGACCCACCACGGGGAGTCAGAAATTACAAAGTCCCCCCCGGACTCGATCTCACGACCACCCGATTAGCAGCCCAGCGTCTCAGCCACTAGGCTACCCAGGGTACCCATTTATCTAGCAACCCATTTTTTTTGGAAGGATGAACAGCTGGGTAAGCTGCGCGCCGACTGTTTTCACCAGGAATCGAACCCGGAGCCGGCGGATTCGTAGTAAGAGGTGCTAACCAATACACCACCTAGGCACAATTGAATTACATTACATTAATACATTAAATTGTTACTTGGTTACATTTGCAGTATATAGTTTTCATATTAGAAAGGAAACTAAATTATTTATATATATATATATGGACCTAGTTTTAGCCGTTTAAGGTGATAATGAATTGATTGTATGCTAATGGTTAATTGATGCAATGACTGATTGCTTATTAATGAAAGGCTGAGTTAATACTTTATGATGTCATACAGTATCACCGATTGGAATAATTGGTTATTTGATTAGGCCCACCATACTATTGGAAGTGATAGGAAATGGCAGCGAGGTCACCAGCTTGGTTTACACCCAAGAAAATTAATATTAAGGTTATAAAAGACACCTTATAGTTTGTTTTGTATTTTATTATGAAAATAAAGCCGTTATTTATTCACTGTGATATAACAAAGAATTGACAGTAATTAATTGATAGTTTTACGTTATGCTTATGACATAGACTTAGCTAATAAGATGAAATGTTAATAGCTTAATTGACATGTAATAAGTGATGTACGCATTGATGGTATGTAAATGGCATACGACATGGAACATTGAATGGGCCTAGTAAATGATATAAAGAATGCACGTGCGTTTGGTACATTGAATAGAAAACATGACACTGATTAAGTAGGCTAAATGATTGCATGGATGCACAAGGAATAATTGATGCGGCCTAATAATAATGGATTGAAATGCTTGACAATGATTACAAACATATCATTTATATATAAGGCCATTATATGATGTTAAGTGATTACGTCAAGTGAATATTTAGTTAACACACAAATATATGAATTGAACATAATGACGGATGATACGCGGAATTACGGTATTGAAATGACACTTGAATTGGATGACAGGCCTACTGCGTTCTTTCACGAGAGTCAGTTGGAACGCTTAATTACACACTTTGGGAGTATAGCCTACCGTTCGGCGGTAGGCTAATGTAGGCTTCACAAGAGTACTTAGCATAGGAGGTACTTATCTTAGGACGATGTAAACTCTTGAAGGCGGGTTGAAGAAAGATCTATTACCGAAAACTCGAGTTGTCGTTGTCCGTTAAGCCTCTTGAGATGATGGATGTAGGCTTCGTACGGAAGCCTGAGGTGATGTTACTTCTCGAGGTGCAGGACGGTTTCAATGATCTTGCAGGCGCAGGCCCGTGGTGCTGAATATATCTCGAGGAATGTGGTGAAACTTGAAAGCTTGATGATAAATCTTAGGCCTTGAAGGAAGCAGCAGGCCTCGCCTCCGGCCGAAGCCGGAAGGCGGTCGAAGAGATGATATCGTACAGAGTAGTCTCACGAAATGGAAGCGCTAACGAAGTGAGAAGGAGTGTGAGTGGGTGCTCGCTTTTATACGTAGTTCCTGTGACGTAGGACTTCGCACCAGATCTTAAGACGCTTTGTCCGCGCGTCCTTTAGTTGATAAAGGTTTGCGTTCGCGCCCTTTGGGAAGAAACAGACGTTCCCATTGTTTGACTCTTGCTCACGTGTGTTTTCCAAGTTCTTTGATGATAGCGTGGAAGTAAAGGATTTCTGTCTATTTGTTGGTCTATTTCTTGTCGACCCGCTACATATTATATATATATATATATATATATATATATATATATATATACAAAGTGTGTATATATAGTGTATATTACTCAACCAGGCTGAGGTGACAATGATGGAACCACTTCTTCAAAAAAAAACTTGTAATACCTCGAAAAACCTGGTTCTGATATCATAACCAAATCGAAACTGGTTAATATAACCAACTTTGGCCTAATTTTAAGCACTTTTCATTTTCAGTAAAGGGAAGCGCAGTCAAATATCAGGTCTGATATTTTAGACCTCGCCTTGGTATGCATTCTTCATTCAAAAGTAATTAGATTTAATTCCATTCGATCATTTTTTTTAAACTACGATATATATATATATATATATATATATATAATAATATATATATATATATATATATATAATAAACAGGAACACCAGAGAAAAAATAAACATCCTTCAAGGTTTAATCAGCACCAACGTTTCGGAATGCACTAATTCCATCTTCAGGGCTAAAACAATAAAAGGCCAATTCACATACAAAATATAAATTGCAGTTGTAAATTGCTTAATAACAATTTAAAGTAACAAAGTTAAAACTATAAAAGTAGCTAAGAATATATGTTTTTTATAGAAAATATATTGATGACACTTTTCCCCTATTCAAATCACCAGACCATATCCCTATGTTTCGTAATTATGTTAATTCCAAGCACCCTAATATTGAATTTACTTCAGAAATTGAATCTAATGGCTCTCTGTCCTTTTTGGACATTAAGATAATAAAAACTAATTCCTCTTTTGAAACTTCCGTTTACCGAAAGCCGACCTTCACCTGTCTTACTACGAACTTTTCTTCCTTTATCCCTTTAGGTTTCAAACGAAATTTAATTCTCACTCTGACTAATAGACCTTTCAATATCTGTTCAGATTACTTTAAACTACACGATGAACTACATTTCGTCCGAAAACTCCTTTCCAAGAATAATTTCCCTTCTAGATTGGTGGAGACTACAATAGGCAGAACCCTAAATAGACTAATAAACCACGCAACTAGAGACATAATTACAGTTCCCAAAGATATCGTGTATTTCACTTTGCCTTATGTGGGAACCTCAAGTTTTAACATTAGAAACAAACTTTTAAAATTGCTCAAGGAATTGTACCCCCAACTATGTATAAAATTATACTCACCCCATCTAAATTGATCTATCACTTATTTAAAAGGATGTTATTCCTACACTTCTTAAGTCATCCATAGTTTACCAATATAAGTGTGACCAGTGTATGGGGTCGTATATAGGTAAAACTAAAAGACACCTAAAATCTCGTATTTACGAACATCTCGGTAAATCGGTCCGTACAAATTTACCTCTTGGCAAACCACCAAATTCTCTCATACGTAACCATTCACACAATAATAACCACCCAATTTCACAGTTTAGTTTCGCCGTACTTACTGCCGGAAGCTCTGACCTTAAGCTTAAAATTATGGAAGCTTTGTTCATTTATAAATTAAAACCAGACCTCAATTCTGATGAATCATTGGTAGATCTGCTGTTTTAGTTAAGGTACTTGTTTATTTTATCTATTTA
This sequence comes from Bathynomus jamesi, assembly GCA_023014485.1. Lineage (NCBI taxonomy): Eukaryota > Metazoa > Arthropoda > Malacostraca > Isopoda > Cirolanidae > Bathynomus > Bathynomus jamesi. The sequence goes on along the minus strand of JAJOZX010003655.1, from coordinate 3,640 downwards.
CCTTTTAGTTTTAATGCTTTTACATTTTCTTAGCTACTTTTTATAATTTTAACTTTATTACTTTAAATTGTTATTAAGCAACTTACAATTGCAATTTGTATTTATGTGAATTGGCCTTTTATTGTTTTAGCCTTGAAGATGGAATTAGTGCATTCCGAAACGTTGATACTGATTAAACCTTGAAGGATGTTTATTTTCTCTGGTGTTCCTGTTTATTATTAAATTGCGTTTTCCACGCCATCAGTCAATAGCATATATATATATATGTGTGTGTGTGTGTGTGTGTGCCACTTTCGCTTACATCTCATCTCACTAAGTTATTTGATAGAATAATTAGAGAAAAAATCTACGACTTTTTGGAAACTCGGGAAAAAATTAAATGATAACCAACATGGATTCCAGTCAGGAAGATCATGCCTGTCACAAATAATGGAACAGTATGACAACATTATTGATCTACTTGAAAATAATGAAAACTATGATGATATACACAGTCTACCATGCCGTTCGAAATGGAATAATAGCACATAAATGAAATAAATGGGAATAACAGGAAAAGTAAGAAACTGGATATATAATTTAGTGAGCGGCAGCAAGTCGGTGCAGTTCAAGGAATATCTTCATCAGAATCAGAGGTCCATAGCTTAGGACCACAAGGAACAGTATTAGTTCCATTAATCTTCAGACTCGTAATCATGCTAACTGATGTTAACTACAAACAGATATGAACAGAATCTACAATTGGTCTGAAGGCAATAATATGAAATTTAACACTGAAATTTTTTCTACTATTAACGTACGGAAGAAAGGAGGACGTAAACCCTATAACCATTCAACAAATGGGAAGTAGAAAAAGAAGAATGTGTCGTGCTCCCAATTAAAGGTTAGACAGGAAACATCCTCAACCTTGAAGGAAAATAGTTTTTGTTGTGAGAGGACCAAGACTATTCAACCAGCCGCCAAAGGAACTAAGGAACACGAGCGGTGTAGCGGTGGATATCTTCAAAAGAAGACTAGACGCCTTACTCAGAAATATTCCAGATGAGCCAGGTGTACCTGGTTATGTGAAGTGGAGAACACAAGAAACCGACTCTTTACCTCACCAGGCCAACTCGAGAGAAGGGGCAACAAGCTTGACCTTCGTGAAATGAGGAATCATCGCACGGAACATTTGAAAAGTTGAAGGGTTGAAAGGTATATGGTAGAATACCCGCTGTACTTTGCACACCAAAGCATCCCGAAACAAACCTAGAGGGTAAACTGGGAGGCGAAAAAGTACGTGTTTTTTCTCATTTTCTTTCCTTTTGTAAATGCATTTTTCGTAACATCTCAACAAGTAGTATGGGGGCATCGAATTAGAGGAGGAAGAGGAGCAAAAGAGTGAAATTTTAAGCACAACTATGTAAACAATAGAATTGATAAGTGTAAACAAAGGTTTGATTGTAGAAAATAAGGCTTACTTAGTAAAAGAAAATTAAATATAAAATTAAAAATAAATATAAAATTATATATATATATATATATATATATATTAGTGATGTAGCGGTTGTCATTTTTCATAGCTCTGCAGTTGCGGTTATGTACTCTATAACAATATTACCTAAGAATAAAAAACACACTAAAATATCGCGTTTTAGCCACATTTTTCACAGTCTACAATATAATGATTGTAATCTAAACTGTAAAAAGTGTGTTGGCAGGATGCGGGACGAGGACCCAATGCGTTTTGCATCCCACCAACCACTTTTCCCAACCACCGCCCATTCGAAAGTGGTGTATATAATTATATATATGTCCCGTAGTGTAAACCCTTACGGTACAAACGAGTTCGTCTCCGACGAATTGCGTTCTAACATTGAACCCAAATTCCTTCGTTCTGACATCACAGAGTGTGCATTCTTTCATACGCGGAGTAACCCCATGTAATCCGCAGTAACCCCATGTAATCCGCAGTAACCCCATGGAATCCCAGTAATCCCAACCTAAATCATTAGATGCGAGGTGCATATGAAAATATGCTCATCGCATGAATTCTTCGATCCCTCCGCGTCTCCATTATTGTCAGCATCACGCGATGCAAGGCAAGCGTCTATAAACACATCAGTCTTTTAACTTTTTATTATTAAATTTTCCTAAAATCTTGACCTATTCCCATAGATAAAGCATAATTGTGTCAACCTATAGACCACCTGACTTTCCCTAACTCAACCTACTCGCATACCAAATTTCAGCTGTCTCTAACGTCTATTTCTCTTTTCCGAAAAAATCACGCAAATTGGTTATCTCGAACATGAGATTCATTTGCGCTCTATAACTTCCTTCCCAATCGATTCCCTTTTGTACGGGTTCGACCTTCCTTTCACGCCGCCCCCCTGGCGCCTTGATCCTACAATTATGCTTTATTATCAAAAGAAAAATGTAAACTCCACGAAACCTATTTCGATCATGATTGGTTCACCCCCGGAACTCTCCCGAAGTACAATCTTCCAATCGTAGCTGTCAAATAAATTCACCTCCGCCTAAATTTGAATATCGAAAACTATTATAGGTGCTTGCTGTTAGACTCCGCCCGTAAGAGGGGACCCTTAGTTTACCTCGTCTCCGCCTACCCCGAGGTTTTAAAAACCCGAGAGCGTCGGTAACGAGGTTCTTTGCTTTCTGACCATCTTCATACCACGCAGACTCTGTGATTTAATCCTGTAATTATCGTGCAGTGGCACTACCCCTCCGGATCAAATTAGCTTCCATTTGATAATTGAACTTAACTTCAATATTAAACTTTGCTGCCAATTGCTTTAAGAAAGAATCAGCAGCCTAAATTGTACATTGTGCTTTAGTTAACTTGTTCCCGATTTATCTGTGTATTAAATCTCACCTTAAGAGCTATATAATCTTCATTTTTTTACGTAACCAAATTTAATTTAATTTAATTTATTTAATTTAATTTTTACTACCAAAAGAATTTTGTACTCAAAGTGAATTAATAAAAAGACTCTGTTAAATTGAGTTTAGTCGTTTCCATTCACCGCATAAATTCGGTACAACCCCGTACGGAAGCACTCGAAGGTAATCTTCCGAAACTTTACAACAAATTGAGGTAAGAGTGGTCAGTGACATCCACACACATTTTTTTGACAAGGCGCGAGCGCCTAGTGCATCCACTGGTGTCGACGTGAGACGCGACACCTCCAAGGAGTTTTTCTTGGGAGTTCTCATAACCCGAGAGTGACGTTGTCCATCATCCTTCGGATACAATTCCGACTCAAACCAAGGGGACCGCCTCCGGAATTCATAGTCCATCGTCGTCTTCTACATTCGAGCGGCCCATTTTGGAACACGGCTCGACATATATACACTAACAGATACTGAAGCCGGTGCTTTAGTTTAGTTTGTAACTTGGTAGTGAAGGTTGCCTAATTTCTAATAAAAAAAATTTAGTGTTTTTAATCTTTTTTGTCAACAGTAATTATACATCATCATTGTTTTATTAAATATAATTAAAATAATGCATTTCTATCCACCTAGCGTTGATAAATGTAAGTTATTACATAATGCATCTATACATCCAGTCCAAGTAGCAATTCTAATTCTAGACATGTCGCAATTAGGGGGTAGCAAACTTTTACTTTTTGCACCCTTG